>WBMW01006209.1:1443209-1497078 GCA_013396635.1 Penelope pileata | reverse complement strand
TTGAGCCCCCCCTTCCAGAGCACCTCGGGCAGGCAGCCCATCAGCGGCCAGCTGGGGGGCCCGGGCAGGGCGGCCAGGGGGTGCCCGCGGCTCCGCGGGGCGCACAGCGCTGAGGCCGCCCGCGGTGCGGAGCCTCCGCGCCCGGCGGGGCTGAGCGCGGCGCGGCCGCAGGTGAGGGCGGGGGAGCGGAGGAGGATGCTGAAGGCTCCCATAGCGGCACCGACGGCCGCCCCATCCGCCTATATGTATATATATAGCTGCACGGAGGCTCGCTGGACTTTCATCGGGGGCCAATGGGAGCCCTGGGTGGGGTGAGGTGGGGCTGGCTGGCGTGGCCCGGGCCGGGGAGTATGCGGGGCAAGCGGTTCACGAGAGGGTTCAGGCGAGGCAGGAGGGCACCGGGCCAGCGCCGGGGAAGCACCGCGGGACTCCCGGGAGCTGCTGTCAGCCTCAGCACAGTGACCCCAATCCCTTGCAAAGCTGCCTCCTGCTCCCACACACTGTCACATAAACATCCCCCATCCCCCTTTTCTCCCTCTCTTTTTTCTTAAATCTCAATTTTTTGGCCATGCAAGGTATTTGGGGCACATCCCCACAAAGTGGGGGGGCTGTGGTGTTTGCACCGCAGAGTGCAGGTGACTGAATAGTACCATCTTCCTTCAGAATTTGCCCTTTGAAATGATAGAATTAAAAACGAAGACTGAGGACAGGCACATTTTGGTGGCTGGGCTGCTTTTCCCCTATCTGGCTGAGTAACCACCTATTTATGGAAAGGGCATGCGAGTGAATCACCTGGGAAGGCAAAATTCCCTTCACTATTAGTGTTGGCAGCCATTAAATTCTGACCAAAAAAAAAAAAAAAATCATTTACTGCCATGAGTCTTTTAGCAGGAATTTGCAGAGTAACACTCAGAGAGAGGCACAGGTTTCCAGGCTAAGGGAAGGCAGGAGCCCGAGCACAGGTAAAGCAGCCCAGGACATCTGCACTCAGCTCTGTCCTCTCTTTGCAAGAGGAGCCGGGCAGGCTGTGCATCTTGCTGCAGGACAGAAAGGTACCTGTAAATTGGAGAATTTCTGGGAAAACAGGTATGCTTCCTTGAAAACATGATTTTCCCTGCCCCACACCACCCTCTTCATCTTTCTTCAGTTGCATTTTGTGACTCAGCTCTTAATCCTCTTTGTTTAAGTGTCTGATGGTGAGATGCTGCAGTGCACATGGGTGTGTTAGACAAAAGACAGGCAGAGAAACAGAAGATGGGACTGGCACTGAAACTGAGAGTCATAAAGGCACAGGTCTCCAAGTCAAATTAATAGAAAGACCAAGAGGCAGTGATCAACACAGAAAAATGTACAAAAGCATGACATCTCACTGCAGTCTTTCTATGATTTTTCTACGTCCTTTCCCCTCTTAGAGATTTTCTTCTATGGGATCACACTACCTAGTCTATAAGATCAGAGCATTTTCTAGAGTGAGCTTTAAGATTAAAGCTGCTTCAAAGGTTTGTGCATTTCTTAAGGAAATACCCAAACAAAAAGTTGGTATTGTGAGATTTGTTTTCTTTGAACCTGTTCTCCCCACAGCACATCTCGCTGCCCTTGTCAACGGAGTGCAGTTCAGGCTTTGTTCGATGATAAGTTCTTCTGAGAAACCAGGCGAGAAGAGACAACCTGTGTGCTCTGTGGACACCTGTCTATTTAAGGAATCAAAACGAACTCATGTGAAGGGTCACAGCTTAGTGCCCGTGAAACAAGCTCTTTAAAAGAGTCCGGAATAGACAAACTGAGACCAAACGGGACACAGGTCAATTTTTCCATGTTCCTTGCTGCTACGAGGAGGAAAACACCCTGTTAATACGAAATCTTCTCTATTAAGCTCTTTTTTAAATTACAGAATGGAAAAGGTTTTATTTAACTTCTGTGGTCGTGATGTAACTCTCTGGCAGGGAAGCTGGTGTATTTGTAGCTCTGCTAAGCCTGGAGCTGAGAGAGCTAATGATTGCCTCAATTTCTGGTAAAGTGCAGTTCTAAGGGCATTTTCAGCCTTCACTTCTTACTACCCTCTCTTTTAAGAGATTTCAAAACCAAGCCTTTAATTTTCAGCAAAATCTTTCCATGTGACCTTCAGGACATATCAAGGGTTATTTCAACAGCAAATCAACACACGTTAGCAGGGTTCTTGAGCTGAGTTTTGGGGCCATATTCTCGTGGTGTGAGGTGAAGCATCCATAACGGTGAGGATGTCACCACTGACCCACAAGACTTCCCTATATTTCCTAATATTCCCAATATTTCCTAATTATTATAATATATTCCCTATATTTCCTAATATTCCCAATATTTCCTAAAGTGACAGCTGGGAATGAAAAGCCCTCTACTTCTACAGTTGTGGCAAGGAATATTTTTATGTCTGAAGATCAAAACTAAATAGCTTGTGATATATGTTATTCCATACTTCTCTTTTGGCACAGGAAAAAAAAAACAACAACAAACTGGTTTGATTTCTGAAGTCTCAGATGTCAGGAGAGAATGTTTCTTGAAAAACGATTTGCCAGTGTGATGCTTCTGTAGGAGATCTGAAATGGACTCTGGCAGAGGTACAGAAAGGCTGTCGTACTGCAGCGTAACATTTTCATCGCTAAAAACATTTAATCAGTACCTGAAGTCCACGCTTTAGAGCTGCTTCCAAAGCAGAAGTAATCACTAGTCCTACCTCCTGGGAAACAACAGTAAAATATTCTTTAAATATTGCTTGGAATTCCCATCCAGCTAATAAACCTTCAGCAGGATCTACAGACTGATGTGTGATTGGAAATCTCACTGGAACAAAACAGCTGAACTTCCAATGTATTGTAAACCATATCAAAAGCATTAAGCTCAAGCAAAGTGCACTGACTGCTATTCATTGAGTACATTTCAAATATAATAAATATTGCTAAAGTAATTTGTGAATGCAAAAGAGTTGTGGATTGGTAGTGGATTTTTTTTCCATAATACCTGTAATTCCTGGAGGTTTGCTTTGTGACATATTACACAATTCCTGTCTCCTGACCTCTACTCTTTTTCCTTGGTGGAATAAGCTTTTTGCTATTTTGACCCTAAAAATGCTTTCAAAGTCTCCTGTGCTTTTTAAAATCCTATGATTTAAAGGTGTCATAGGAGAATGGGTAGGCTACACAAGAAGCATCTCTGTCATAGGGAAGATATTTCACAATGTTGGGGAAGACAAACTAAATGCAGCTTGTAAACTCTAGTCAAAACAGTGTTGTTATTCTAGGATTTTGCTCATGTTTGTTTATACACTTCTAATTCTATGACTCTTTCCAGCTGAGGATCTTAGAGTTTTGTAAACATCTACAAATTCAGTCTCAGCTTAGGAAATGGGAAAGTACAGTAATTTCCACTTTACAGAAGAGAAACTGAAATATATTTGAAAATCAAGGTCTCAAAGTTATTATATAGATACTTAGTGTAAAATAAAAGCAAGAGAAAACATTATTATATCTACTCAAATACTAGCTTTGTAACACTAAAGTCTTCAAATTTCCTTGCATTATAGACGATTACGCACCTACGAGATGACAGTAGCAGTACAGAAAAATAGGTCTGCTGAGCAACCTGGGAACAAGGTAATCCCTAGAGAAGGATTCAGAAAAACAGAACGGTAGATGAATAGCTCAAACTCCACAAGGCAAAAGGAATCTTCCAGCTGGCTGTGACCTGTTTGAGGTATCTAACTCGGCAATAAACATTGCAACATTCAACTAATTCAACTATTGAAGGAGTCTCTAATTAGTAAGTTTAAGAAAATTAAGAGACTTCTTGACGTGAATTAAGCGCGGTTAATGTTTACCAAAAAATAAGTTTATTGAAATACAATAAATCGAGGCCTATGGCAAAATGTTCTGATAGCCAGCTTGGAAATACTCAGGATTTAACTGGCTTTTTCCTTTTCTTTTGGTAACTAGAACCACTCTCTGGTTTTGGTTTTCTTGTCTCTTTTAGCAATCTTGTCCTCCTTGAGCAGGGAGGGAGATGTTGCAGCAGAGGATTTATGCATTAGAGGATGCCATGAGGATGAGTTGCTGACACAGACAATTTTTGTCTTTGGACAGAGCTGGCAGAAGTCTAGAAGATTTCTTCACCTTCTGCACAGCACCATAGAGAGCCACATCCAGTTTAAAAAGTAGAATCTAGGAATCTGTCAGAACATTTCATTTTTCACGGAATACAGTTCATGTTCGGGAGGTAGGAATTTCATTAGTGGATATTGTGCTGTGCTGCGGAAGGTGGTACTGGAAATCTGGATTTCTCTTTACTATTCCTCAATACTCTCAGGGGCAAACTGAAGGCATCTAGTGTGAACTAAATCCCTCAGGACAGCTCAGAAGTGTTGGAGCAATAACTGCTGGTGGATCCTTCATACCACACTAGGTGAAGACCAGTCTTGCTTCTTCTCCCATTCTCATTTCTCCCAGATGCCCATAACCCACCTTTCTCTTGTTGACATCCATCTTATCCTTCTCCGTTCTGCTATTATTGGGAGGCTTTATGTATCTCACTATATTTCACATTTGTCCCAGTGAGTATGGATGAAGTTTGGTTACTTATTTTCAAAAGAATTATTTTTCTGATTGCTAACAGTGTCAATTTATCGTTGAAGTTATCAGCACAACGCGATGTTGAGAAAAACTTAAGAGGACACAAAAAGGTAGAGTGTAAATAGTAATCTCCTTATCACTTAAGCAGAGTGACTTATCCCTAATGTCAAGGCACCTAAACTCTGTAGGTATTTCAGTTTCCAACTGTAAAAATCCCTAACAGCTTGCATGTCTGATGAGATGAATGTAAGTGGCAATCTGCATTCTGATACAGTAATTCTTGGTGATTTCTCCCCATTGGGAAATTAATGTTGGTTTTAGCTCTGCTTCCAGAAACAGCGTACTTAAGAGCAATCATGTACATTTGTACTGACTTTTAACGTGCAATTGTACATGTGATTGCACAAGTAAAGGTGTATTTAGCCTTCTGCTAAGATATGTTACATGTGTTTGCTGTGCAGTTGCTTTGTTCATATTGCCCAAGTAGCACTTGTGTTACAATACCAAAAAGCTCTGAAAAAATTTACAGTTCCAGTAGTATTAATTCCATAATGTAAATAAGTGATCCAAAACATGGAAAGTTTTCAAAAGCAGGAAATTTTGAATATCCCTTTAATCCAAACAACACTTGAAATCTAAAGTGAAGATCTACATTTACGAACTGCAGCTTTTAGCTGCTGTGTGACCGTCTTAAGCCTGGAAAAGTAGCTGCTACATGACTTTTTGAGAGAATCTGCTGAAGATGATTATACAAACACTTGAATCAGACACAAACTCATGCAATTTACTGGATTTATGGTATAATCCTGCAACATCTGCACAGATCACTTTGTTTTACTTTCAGTCTGATGCGTGTGCTTCTGACAAAATAAAACTGGCATCATATCAAGTCTTTTGAAAGCCAATAGATTCTTGCTACTTGATGAGATTTTGAAGGCTTTATTTCTATTTTCAAGCTTCTATTTCTGTGAGATGCTACTAGCCAGATTTCCAAAGAGTATTGCTCCTGCACATTTATATTTATCTAAATATAAGATTTATTTAAATATTTGCCTTATCACTTCCGAACTGACATGTTGCTGTAAAATTTCATAAGGTATAATTGTGTGAATATACTTTCATGTTATTTTTATATTGTATTGGAATATATTTCTAGAATTAAGAGTTTCATAGACATCAATATCTGGTCTCTAAATTTCCCTGAAATATCAATATTGTAAGGGATGTTTTCATGAGGCTAGCATCTCGTACATAATACAAGTCAAAATACAAGGAGCTTTAGGAGGTTGTGTTAGTGACTGAGTGGTATCTGAGTCAGTACTGAATCCATAGTCCCAACCTGTTGTTAGCAACTAATGCCTTCTGAAAGATATACATTCGTATATGACCATTTGTAAGTCTTCAGAGAGGAGGAATGTTAGTTATTGGTATTATAACCATTTTGCCCAGGATTTCAGTTTGGTAATAATATTTGGTCTCTAAGTTTTTAAGAAATGTCTTTTTGCTTTTTCTTTTACAACCTATTATGAAACACTGCTTTGTTTCATCCAGAGGAACAATCCTTGTCTGTGTCCTTTAGAGTATTTATCTGATGAAAGACCTAACAGATATGTAAAAGATACTATTAATCCAGCGGTACATCTCTAAGATCACAAAGAAAAGAGTTTGAACTTTAACAAGTGAATTGCTGTGAGCTAAGTGCATGTTGTTTCCATTGTCTTTATTAGAGCCATAAGAAAATATGAAAACTTTTGTTAGTCAACCGAAAGGCACTTGGGCTATGTTTCATTGAACTCAATACCCTCTGGGCCACATCCTGGTTACTCCTATTCATGGCTTTTGGAGGGATTAAAGCAGACTGCATTAGCAGCTCATCAGATAAAGCCTTTGCCTGAAATCCTGCTGTTATTGCAGTTCAAATGCCTGGCCACACTCTTCTCTAGGGAAGAGCTGAATTTCCTCATATGTATGACTACTGAATGCAACTATTCCCTTGGCAAAACACTTAAGGTATTTGTTGCTCTGTTTGGTGAACACATTGGATTATTAGAAAAATAAAAAAAAAAAAAAAGAAGAAAAAAACAAACTTGTGCTGATTAAAAGATGCTGAGTAACAATACAGACAGGATATATTACTGATAGGTCTCCTGTGAGTTTAGAGCCAGTCTCCAGATTAAGTGACAAATACATTTTAAGAGAAAAGAATCCTGCAGGTTTATGGCTAGGAAGGGAACTAGACTGTATTCCTCCTTAGGTGCATTCTTCCAGGAAACATAGTGACTTTTGAAACAGGCTGTCCTTACAAAGGAAACGTCTACCTGTACAGGTGTAACTGAAGACCTGATTTCAGGTACTTTGTGAGCAGTCCTTATTGAAGATAAATCACAAAATTTAAACAAACAAATTAGCAAGACAGATACTGCAGCTGTAGGACCTGCATAGACATGAGAGACTTCCAGGATGGGCCATAAAAAGTTCACAGTAAACTGTCAGGTATACCACTACTAGAAATATTTTGGGAACAGGATGGATTGCGGACTAACAAATACATAACTGATATTTTGGATCCTGGTATATTCCCTGCTGATATTGAGATCTCAGGAAATGGCGAGAAAGGCAAAGTTGCAGAGATAGCTCTGTATCAGCCATATACTTTTTATTTTAAACCAGCACAAGGCAACAACTGTTCTGCTGGGTGAGAATTATGGGATTATAAATGACCATCTTTACAATATGTCCTGTCCACAAAGGTGGAATAAGGTCTTCTACTGGGCTTCACCATAAGGGATTTCCCAGAAAAGGGGAATCTCCAGTGTCCATCTCAGGCACAGTCAGCAGAAACTCCCCTCGGTTTAATGGGTCCAGCTGATGCTGCAGATACTCTCCACAAAGCACTACAGTGAGGGAAAAGTGAAATATCCTTCACTGAGGGCAAAGCATTAGAGGATGACTTCCAGAAAGGAGCTAAAGCAATTTATTAAGCTCTAATGCTGGATATATAAGAACACACAGGAGGGATTGAATGGTGATGTTGCTTTTGACTAACAGGAGGGGTTTTCTTTCTTTGAAAGAACAATGTTAAAAATCTAAGGTAAAGGAGGCAGATTTTCTCAGATCACACAAGAATGGAAAACTAAGGGGTGAGCCAGGATTTGTCCTGTAAATACTTAAGACTTGTATCATTAAGAGCTGTTATGTCCTTTTGGAAAAGAACATCCTTAGAGGGGGATTTTTAAAAAGGATTTGTTTTCTTCTCTCCTTTCTCCCTTCCTGCCCTTCACTACAAGAAGGGTAGACATAAGCATCCTGACATGGAAGACCTTTATATCAGAATAAGTCACATTATCTAATATCGGAAATACCATGCTGCTACTAGCACTGTGTCTACACGATATGGAAGCTGAATTGCTTTATTTGTACTGGCACAATTGAAATACTACAACTTCGTGAGGCTTTTTCTAGAAGTGATTGATTTCATAAAAACTATGTCTGTACAAACCAACCATTTCATCTCCACTGTGTTTTCTCATTTCTAATACTTCTTGTATTAACAAACACTGTGGATGTGTGGGAGTTTCAAGATGCTCAGACACAGAGAAGAGCTCTGTGTAACTTCAGGGAAAAGGATAAAGAGTTTGGGAATTCAAAACAACTCACTTAGCCATGGGAAGACTCTTCTACTAAGCTGTATTGCAAAAGGCTACAGCAAGTAACATGAAGGGGAAACGTGAAAAAAAGCTACAGAGAGGACATGAGATGACAGGTGCGGGGGTTAAGCACACCATGGAAGGGATCCTACTGAAGTGCAAGGTTAAGCCAATCATGTTCACAACAATGAAGATCAGCACAAGAAAGAGCAAGTCCTTTTATGCAACTGAAAGAGAAATGAGGTCACTGAGTTCAATGAGTTCATCTTACTCCACCACTAGATGTTTGTACTCGTGCACTGTTTTCACTTTTATTTACATAAGAAAGATCTACAGTAAGTAACTCTTGGCAACATGCTCATACCACAAATCTTGCCCGAGCATGCGGAAAAAAAAAAAGATTTATTTTCAAAGCCTCCAAGTCATCAAATTCTTATGAAATCCACTCCTTTTCTCTTGAAGGAAATTACATTGGCTTGGACCTAACATGTATTATTCAGTTAATCCACCCACGGAAATAACCATGGTTTAGGCTACATCCTTTCATAGCAGGTTCTGTAAAAGGAGAGAAGATAACTGACTAAGGGAAGAGGAGAACAGCCAGAGAAATGAGAGTTCTTTGAGAAAAAGAGAGATTTATGAATTAGGATTATGCTTTCATACAACATAAGTTATTATTAACAAAGTTCTCCAGGGAGAATTTTTGTGATTAATTTTTCTTCCTCAGAGGGAGCAAGTCAAAATTATGCACTGAAGTAAAACAGAAAAGTCAGCTTGAAAACAACTCCAAATACTTCTTCATTTGTTTGTTTTCTACTAGTCTGTAACAGGAATTTTGAAGGGAACAATCATTCACATCTGACAACTTCTTCATTAAATATCCAAAAGAGAATATTTTGATAGCTCTGAAAGTTTTTTCCCTCATCTCATTTTCCAGCCAGAAGCCTACTGCACTCCTTCCCACAAGCAGCAGTGACTTTCTCACGTTTACTCAGCAAAAGGCAGTTACTAAATCAGAGCTCCCAAACCAGCTCTACTTGAGAATGCAGCTGAATGCTGTTGGATGGTGTCAGCTCCGTACTGATAAAACAGGAACCCAGACTTTCCATTCTTGCATGCTAGCAGTAGGGTTGCTATACTGTTTCAACCTGTGGTGGACAAAGCCAACACTGAAGGTGTAAGGTGTTAGTACTATGTGCTAAGACTTGAATGGAGCATACCATATTTCAGCTCTTTCTAACAAGGTCCACTTGCAGGAAACTGTGTTCATCCCCAGGGCCCTCAGCATAAGAAAGACATGGATCAGTTGGAGTGGGTCCAGAGGAGGCCACAAGGATGCTGAGAGGGCTGGAACACCTCTCCTGTGAAGACGGGCTAAGAGTTGTTCAGCCTGGAGAAAGAAGGCTCTCGAGAGACCTCATAGCAGCCTTCCAGTATCTAAAGGGGCCTACAAGAAAGATAAGGTGATATTCTTTGTCAAGGAGCATGGTGATAGACAAGGGATAATGTTTTTAAGTTAAAAGAGGGTAGATTTACATTAGATATAGGGAAGAAAATCTTTACTATGACAGTGAAGAGGCACTGGTTGCTCAGGGAAGTTGTAGATGCCCCATCCCTGGAAGTGTTCAAGGTGAGGTTGGATGGGGCTTTGAGGACTGCAGGACTGGATTCTCCCTCTGCAATGGGTTCTAACAAAATCAAATGATAGCATCTTGTTCTACTATTGTTCCTATATTTCTCATTAAAACAGTCACTGGATAATATACATTGTAAGTTGTTTATGGTTTGGGCATTAGGAGGGAGGTAGAAGATGTGAATTTGGATGCCATCAGGCAATGAAGTGTACATTAGTCCCCCTTATCAGGGAGAAGTGTTCCAAGAACAAGACTGTTGCATGTAACCAGGCTATTTAAAGCATAGCTTCAGAAAGAAAGGTTATAGATTTTGCCTTCAGGAAATGTTTATGATCTTTGAACTCCAAGCTGGTAGAGGCAATTCTCAGCAGCTCTAAGAAAAGGTTCAGCAGTTTTGCCTGCCTGGCACTGAATGTGCTGACTTTAGACATCTCACTCACAACACCATCTGGTTTTCTTTCTGAAGCTCCGAACTCTCCCTCGACGATGTTCAGCGAGCCATAGACTCTAACCCAGATGTCAGAATTCCTTCCCAAAGTCAGGCACCATAAAGCCCACATTTCAGGGCCAGGTACTTTCTTTGGGTCTGACTCCAATGACTTTCGATTGCAGCTCACAGGAGCACATAACAGGCAGATGAATCACTGCAAAACACCTGAAGATATTTTCAAAGACCTTTCTGAATCTCATATTGCAGGATTGTTGACTTCCACACCTGACAACAGGGTATCGCTCGGAAATCTCTGTAGCTGATGTGCATTTAAATTTCTGATACTGATCATTTTGCAGAAAGGCCGTGTCAGACTGAAGCCGGGCCCATTCTGGAGCCTCAAGGAACCACGTCTGAGCCACCCACTCACTGTCTTCAATAACAGAGCTTATACCAGCCAACCCCAGTGCAAAGCCTTCAGAAATCCTCTCAGCTCGGAGCTCCGGCTCTGGTAGCAGCCATGCACTCATTCACCTCAGCTCTGGGCTTTAGGATCACGGGCCTCATACCCGCTGCAGCTGAGAACAAGCGTGCTGGTGCCAGCGCTCTCCCCCGCAGTTGTGAAATGTTATGATGGATCTGGTTTTTTCTTTTGTAGATGTGAGAGAAGCTAAACAAACATGTGGAGGCAATTATGTAGTGTAAGTGCCAGTTTCTGTTTAGGATCAGCCACCCAGGCAGTTCACAAAAATATTTATTGTTGCTTAAAAAGTCCCTCCGCAAAGATTTGAACTCGAAGGCCTTTTCCATTGCTGCTTCCAGACAGAGGCAACGGGTCGGCTGCCGAGGCCCGGGCGCTAGCAGGAGCGGGGCGCTGCGAGGGACAGCGCTGAGATGAGCAGGGCGCTCCGAGGCCGCCCCTCAGTGCGGCCGGGACGCGTGGAGGCGCTGTTCTCTGGCGCCACCCTGCGGCAGCACCGCGCAGCCGCAGCGTCGGCCCTGTTGCTGACTGCGGAGGGGCGGAGTCGCCTCTCGTCGCCATCAAGCGGAACGTACTAACTGCTATGGGGGGGGAGGGGTGAGTGTTGTTTTGTTTTCTGTGGCTCGCTCTGGGCAGGTGGCCGGCCTGAGGGTGATGGAGGAGGAAACGAATCTTCGAACAGCGTTGGGTAACAGCCTCTGGGTGCTGTCATCGCTTTTCTTTGCGTTCCCACCTCCGGGACCCTCCTCTCCAGGAAGGGCGAATAGTTCGATCCTACCAACATGGCCGCCACCATGAAGAAAGCGGTGAGTGTTCGGCGAGAACGTGGAGGGTTTTCTCTCGGCCTTGCCCTGTTCCCTATGCCGAAGCGGCTCCCGCTGGGCTGTGCCCCCGCCCGCTGGGGGTCGTAGGGCGGTGCGGCCGCGTCTCTTCAGTGCCAGCCCCGCGCCATCCCCTCCTCTTCCCGCTGCGGCTCCCCGGGGCCGGGCACCCGCCCGTGGGCCTCGTGGGCGAGGGGGATCCCCGTCTCCGCGCCACCGCGGGGTCGCGGCAGCTGAGGGCGAGGCTCTGCGGAGAGCCGTCTGCCGGCGGCCTCAGGGTCCCGCGGGGCGCGGTGGAGCTGCAGATAGAACATAGAACGTGGTACGGGACGTGCAGATGTGGGCTTAGGGGTGGTGGTGTTACGGAGTCTGTGGTGCAGTTCGTTGTGAATGGGTGAAAGCTGTTCCTGGCTCCACAGCCTCCTGTGAGGGGGGTCACCCGACCGCTGGGTTGGCTGTTGGGGCTGCCAGCACAGAGTGGTCAGAGTCCGAGGCACAGTGCTGTGGGCCTGAGAGCTCCAACAGTGCGTGGCAGCTCACCTGTTAGTGTGACCAGTCAACGTGAAGTGGTGTTGCTGACATTGCATTGATAAGTTGGACTATACACTGCAGTGGTGTTGGAGGAAATCTGTTCCATTCCTGAGCTGTCAGGGAAACAGCCTCTAGCGTTGGGATGCCATGGGTAGCAGCTGGGGGCTTAACTGGGTGTTCCCAGTGCCTCTATCTAGCTGAATGTGAGCTTTGCTGATGTCTGTGAGGAGGCATTTTAAGGAATTGCACATCAGCAGAATGTAGTAGTCATAAGGCTTATTTTTTACAAAGTTTGTAGAGATAATCTTGTAGTGAGATTCAATTCAAACCTAATGTAAGAAATGAAGTCTTTATTGTGACCTCTGATCTTTGCAGGCTGCAGAAGATGTCAATGTTACTTTTGAAGATCAGCAGAAAATCAACAAGTTTGCAAGAAATACCAGCAGGATCACAGAGCTGAAAGAAGAAATAGAAGTTAAAAAGGTACACTTGCTGCAAATTTACTTATTCTTTGTTGAATTAATTTTCAATTGTAGCAGAGAAAGTAGGGACCATAATGTTTTGGTTCTAATTTAGGATTTCTGAATGCTTTGAATATAGGTAGGAGACATTTAAGGTGGGAAAGCAATAGAAGTCATGAGAAATGAAGGCTTTAGAACTCCATAATTGTCATCTATGAAATTATTGCTGTTTGCAGTGCTCTTAAAATCTCCTGAGTTTGTTCATGTTCATTTTTTCTTGCACCAGCTGTTTGTTCTTTTCTTCTTCTGGTAAAGTTGCTGGAGATTGGAACATCAGCCTGCAGGCTGATAATAACATTGCTGACTTTAGGTGCTGGGGCTCTAAACAATCCTGCTTTTGCAATAAAGAAACTAACATTTGCTGTCTTACTTATTAATCTTCCTGTTCTCTAACTAAATGAAAAAAATATTCTCTGACAGAATATCAGATAATAGTGAAATTTGTCCTTGTCTAGACAGTTAATGGTCCTGTTAATGAGAAATAATGAGTATTGACTAGAAATGTAACTACTGAGACAACTCCAGTGAGTTTAACGTTTATTTCTGGGCCTACTTTACTTGATGTATTGATGTCATACTGGTAGGTGAGATTTTTTCCCAAAATGCAGATTCACAAAGTTCATTATTCAGCTGATACTGTGACAGTGCATTAATGGAAATAACTCATGCGGTACAAAGTGGTCACCTTCTTATGCCTTGATAAATAGAAACAACTTCAAAATTTGGAAGATGCCTGTGATGATATCATGATGCTTGATGATGATTCACTTCTGATACCCTACCAAATTGGAGATGTGTTCATTAGCCATTCTCAAGAAGAGACGCAAGAGATGCTGGAGGAGGCAAAGGTTTGTCTGAGCAAAAAGGAGCTCCTTTACTTTACTGCTTACTCTTCCTGTGTGAAATTCTGTCTTATGCAAGGGTTTGTAGACTAAGTATAACTTAAGATCTTCCTTGATACATTCTATATTAGTTAATTATCATTATTCACCTGTACAGCTTCTATAACATGATACTTTCATGTTTGATTTGTGATTTTTGAGAAGGGGAATGTGTGCAAATTTAAGTTCATAACTGGGTTGTCAGTATACAAAGTGTTGCTAGGCTTTGATTGGCTTCCTTGTAAGTCTTATGGCCTGCCTTGACAAACAGTTGTCAGAGAGGTACCTTTTAATTGTTTATATGTTGCTGGCAAATATGGCTTAGTTTGCTTTACATAATTAAACGATTTTTTTCTTCTTTTTCAGAAAAGTTTACAAGAAGAAATTGAAGCATTAGAATCTCGAGTAGAATCAATTCAAAGGGTGTTAATTGACCTGAAAGTTCAGCTCTATGCAAAGTTTGGAAGTAACATAAATCTTGAGGCCGAGGACAGTTAAAAGTTCTCTAAATATACCATACACCTTTTCCTTGTTTTATTAATTGTTTTGATAGTTATTCTCTTCCAATAACATTTTAAAAAATTTCACTTATTTTTTTTTTCTTTTTTTACTTTCCTGTCTTGGGTTCCACCTATTTAATGAGAGCTTTCATATTTTGGTTATTGCAATTATTTATTTGTTCAGGAAAGCATTAGTTTCATACTGTTGGTAAAGCACCAAGATTGGAATATTTGCATTGTTTATTAAAGTAATAAAGTCAGGCATATATTGTAGTTTTCTTCGTCTTGTTTTCAACTCATGAAAATACTTGAAATATGTCATAAAAACAACCAAAAGGGAGAGTTGTTGATTTACACTCTATTAATAGACAGTTTGATAGAAGTGACTGCAATATTTAGGGCATGATCTCACATTTAACTGTAAGGCTGCTTAAGCTGTCATGAAGAGCCCTCATGGAAATACTAAAGCTATGCTTTGTCTTTCAATCTTAGCTCAAATCTTTTGTTGCCAAAGAATAAAGCGGATAAGGGCTGGGGTTGATTCCCTGGGCCGTATTACGGAATGAGTAATGTGCTTCACTTGTAAGAGAAGCAGCAATATGTTTATTTTTACAGGACAGTGACTTAATGAGTTTAAATGGTGAAGTACTTACTGCGTAGAGAACAGAGTCAGAGAAAAATGTTAAGGAGACTGTGTTATTGAGTCACGAGGTTGAGAATGTACTCCTTTCTTTCCAAACTCCTTCTCAGAGGAGTCTTGATGCAGCTGGTCCAATCTTAGTATTCCAGACTTGGTCAATGGTTTATGCTTAAAGGATCCTATGTGAATCAATACTTTTTATCACTTAGCTAAGATTAGAAAGTATCCTGTTAGTCACTTACTGAGTATCTGTCATGTGTAAGGAATCTCAGTCTCCAAGAGTAACATTGAGAGGCGTCCCTCCTCAAGGGAAGATCCTGGCACATGGCCTGCTGTCATGCAGGACCACTCAGCAGTCTCTGGGCTGTCCCCTATTTATGGGGTAAGATGACTCATAGCCATATTTGCATACCAGCCATATTTGGTTGGTGCACACTCGATTAACTGTTGGTTATTGTAACCTCTCCCCTGCAGAGTCCAACCTGAGCCAGAAGCAGCTATTGCTATTGATGGTTATCACTTCAGCAAGATTACAGGTGAAAGTTCAGGTCATGGGGAGGTGAGGAGTACCCTGTCATAGGCTGTTTTGTTTTTTTCCAGAAGATCAGTGCCTGGTCATATCACAAACTGCTGCATAAACACTGTTCACTGCACAACATTGCAACAAGTTGATGGGGAGGAAAGGAGGGCTCTTTTAAAGCTCACTCTGATATTTAAGAAATATTTTTGGAACTACAGTTTTATTCAGTCATTTACTACTTTGTATTTGGGAATCACAAAAGATTTCAGGTGTTATAAATCAGAACGGTGAGTGTTTAACCTCATGTGAAGTCCATCTTTATATGTCAAATTAGAGTTGGCATTGTTCATAGATGTTGTTCTGTGTCAGCAACAATCACTGGAACTATGCCTCCGTTGTTGTTTGAAGTTGAATGTGATCTTTAAATCTCTTAATGTTGACTTCTTATGTACATACTTTTGGTCTTTTGCCCACTTTGATTACTATATTGTTGTTTCATGAAGATACCAGTTCTTTATAACTTTATTTTTAAAAATGAACTTTTAGGATACTGGAATAATCTTTTTAAGCTATTTTCCAAAGGAGCGTGGACAGAAAATTCAGTTGGCCAAATATTAACCTACAACCATCCTTTTTTAATATAAAGGTTCAGAGTATGAGATATATTTTTATAAAGTGATTAGTTCCCACCTATCAGTTTGGTTGTGTAGTATCTCTTCTTTAAAAAGTGTGAGCAAGGGGAAACAACACTTAGTTTCTTTATTGGTGAAGTAGTTCTTTTAACATTGTAGTGAGATCGAATTTCTCTTCAGTACACCTGAGCAGGATCTCATCAATGCATTATTTATGGATTGCAGCATTGTAATTCGCATGGTTGTTTATGTAAGTTCATAAATGTTGCATATAAAACTTAGCACTGCCATAGGTGAGGATGATCATTGACAGTTGTGAGGGAAACACTAGGTCACGGCCTGAGTCAGTGATTGAGCACCTGGTGAAGGGCAGTGGCTGGCCTGGGGAGCACCTGTGGCCCTTCCACATGACTGGGAGGGGGTGGACACAGGGTGGGGCTACCTTGGGCTCATTTAAGAGCCAGGCACCAAGGGGGAAAACATCTTGTGGGATATGGCTGCTCGTGGGGGAAGCATCGTTATCTCAGTGGGAGATCACCATTAAGTAAGTCTGAAACCTTCGTTGTTGACCGTTAAGCTATCAAATGCTTTACCTGGGCTTGCTGGAAATCTATCTAAAGCAATCTTGCTTCTTCATTTGTATGCCAACAGTGAAGATCTAATACCTGAACACAAGCACTGGTATTACCTACAGTGCACATCAGCTGAAGGCTGTCAGTCTAAGAAGCTGTTCTCATGTTCTGCCTAGGCCTGGCATTTCCCAACTTTCTTGTCAGTGGAGTTCCAGTAGTTCATACCATTCTGCTGCTGGATGTGTGTAGAAACACCCAGGCTGCAACTATACGAATTTTTAACTGATTTCTAACTGGTTGCAGGTCTAATTCAAGCCTATGCCTCAGGAAAGAGTTGATTTCATTTTTTTTTCCCCTCCTTCTTGAGTGAATACTTCAGCTACTCTTCTAGGTAAAATGTTATCTGATAGCCATGGCAACTCTGCTGCTATATCTGCCTGCCAGTATTTGGGGCAAATCAAGTGTGTTGTGTCTTCAAGGAGATATAATTCTTCCTCTACATAATTTCTGAACCATCTGTGCAATTTTCTGAGTTAGGCAAGTGTTTGGCATCAATCTGCTTGCAGGATTTCTGAGCTGACCTCAAGCTGTTAATTTAGGTGCTAAAGGACAAAGAAGTTATTTGGTAGAAGCTGGTATTGTGGACTTAGGTGACTCAGTTCTCACCTTATCCTACTTTTTTACATGTAGCTTTTAGTTCAAAACTCAGGACAGTCCAATTTGACAGCTCAGTAACACAAGGTTACGGTCTTAGGAGATAGTGGTATCAAGGTTTTTGTTTGTCAAATGGCAGCTAGGCCATTCATTTTGTATTTTAAAGTAAAACAACCAATAAATTTGTGTTTGTAAACCAAATAAAGTATGAAAGACTTCTTTTTCCAGCTTAAAACTGAGTTAGTGATAAGGGTTGGACCCATGATAAGAAGCATCCAGCAGATGGCATCAAAGAATTGGGAAATCTGTTTTATAGTAAGCCTGTGCCTAGGTTGTGCAGGCCAGCGCTGATTTTAGGAGAATGAAACTCTGGCTGCCGTGATCGTTCTTGTTAATTGGTTGGTAACACTTCAATTCTGAGGGGATTGCTGTGCCACCTCTTCTGTTCTGAGCACGTTCATGGCTGTGTAGCCTGCAGATTTTGACTATTTAATGATTGTAGTTTTCAGGATGGATATGGCTTTTTAGTCCATCAGTTGGTTTGAAGAGTTTAGCAGAGTCCTAGTTTTTGCTTTTAAGAATCTTTTTTTCTCTCTTGTGAATGTATGCGATTGTCATCCAGGTGGCATTTATTGTTTTAGCTCCCCATCTTCTAAGTACTTCTTATTTATAGAAGAGTGGAAATTTGTTGTCTGTAATGTTTGCTTTAGTTACTTTGTTCAGATAATATAAAATGTGAAATGCTTCATGAAAAACCCCAGTTCTTCTACGTACCTCTGGATGTCATGAACCATTTAGCTGCGCTTGATAATACATATTTTTGAGATCGTGTCAGAATGCAGATCAGTTACTGTCATTCTTTGTGTTGTCAAGGGAGACGCGTTTGTAAACAACTTCAAAGGTGAACTGCACCAGAAAAATGCTGTGTTATTTTAAACTGAGAGCTTTGTGTAGAGTATTAGGACAATGATCTTTTAGTGATGGATTGGAGTAGCTATTCAGCTCCAATTCATATTAAAATACAGTTTCCATATTGTTTTTGCTTTGGAAATCATGGAGGCCCCAGAGGCTGACTTTTCTCTTGGGTGCAACGATGAAAGCAGGTAAGCTAGCAAAACTGCAGCCAGTGAAAAATAGCTCCTTTTGGTTTATGACATCAAGGAGACTTATCAGCTTTTCAAAGTAGCCTGAGAAAGACTTTAAAATGTAGTAGGACACAATTACTATATTTATTGTATTTTCAGGGCCTTGTTTTGGACTCTTGGTCTTGTTAACCGATGTAATCGCCCGTGTTTTCTGCATGATGATCTCTAACATAACCTTCTCCAGTGGAACCTTTGTTACTGCTCATCTCTCTTGATATAGAAGATCATTATAGTCTATTTAAAAAAAAAAAAAAAAAGTAGTTGAAAATTATTCAGTAACTATAGGAGGTGATGTGTGGCTGAAGTTCAAATATTTTGTGGTATTAACTATTACTGTTCAGAGTGCTGAATACTGACGCTGTATTTACTGTAGGAACAAAATAATTGAAGAAGTTTGGTTTGCATGAGTCAGTTGTTTGGATAATTTATCTAATGTTATTCTAATAGTCTGATTCATGAAAGAAAAAAATTGGATGTATATAGGCATGATAAGGCCTGACAGAAGGTATTTACAACTGAGTTCGTCTCTATATTGATTGTATGAGTCATGCAGAAAAACAAGTGATTTCTGTAATTAAATGTTAGCTGCTGATCATTGGACTGCACGGAGCGCAGTGCACCAAACTGCTGTGAAGGATTTCCCTCAGCAAGAGGTGAAGCAGGTTTACAGTTAAGCGGGAGTGGATCCAGCTGTTAGAGCTGCATAATAAAAGAATTTATAAACATAAGTAGAATAAAAGCCATTTACTGCAGGTTTTCAATTTTTTTTTTTTCCACTTGCTCTCCAAAGCTGCTGGTTAGTATGCTGTGACTTTGATGTCAACTGATAAGTACAGGTTTTATTAGGTGTCCCTCTGTACTCATGTCAGCACGCTGCATACTTTGGGATGCTGACTGATGGGATGGAGAGTCATAACACAAGTTCATGGAAAGATTGCTTCATGATAACCACTGTGGTCTGCTTGGGCGCTGTTACCACTTGTACAGGACAAAGGCAAAACAAGATGCGCTTCACGTTGAGTCTACCTCAGCTGGCTTGGCCAGTGCTGCCTCTGGCCATTTCCTTAAGCCTTAAGGAGAACATCCTGTTGAATTTTACAGTGCAGCCCAGCACAAGTGAGGGAAAGCATTGTTCAGTGGATTGTCAAGTTTTATTCCTTCAAACATGTCATGGAAGTCTTTCCTCTCCTTGGGTCATATAATAGTTTACATGAAAGGAGCAGAGATTAAAAGACATACATAGTTGTAAACTCCTCTGTCAGGGACCATAGTTGAAATCATGTGGAGTCCTTGGTGGGTGTGTAATTATTCTGCAGACAGAGATGTTTGCAAACGTTTGTGGCCAAGTTCCCTTATGAAAGCCGGATCCTTAACTCTTCAGCCTTTCCTCTACCTCATCCTTCTGTACCTGGCTACTTTTCCCACTGCAGTGGAGAGTAAATCTGGAAGGCCTATTGATGCAATTTAAGAATGCGTAAGTATGTGTAGATAACAGGATAGAGCTGGAACTCTGTGCTTTGCAGAAAGTGCTGCTACAGTGTATATACAGAAAAATAAATATTAAGAATTACCGTTAAGAAAAGATGGAGCAAAATGGACTTGGAGTTTGGCACTTAGTTATACATTTTATTATGGTCCCAATCTTTGATTTGCCAGAAATGTTTAAAAAAACAAATCAACCATAGAATTTATATTGTCGCTTAGTTTGTTCTGCAACATTTGCTGGATCTACAGCTCAGGATGTTTCTCCCTTGTTCCCTTCACCCTCTAGCTTTGTGTGTTAGTGATGTTAGAGTAGATGTAAGACCACTTGCAGACGTTCCTGTGAGATCACTGTTGCACAGGTTTAGTAGTTCTCAGATGATCCTGTTGGCAGATGATTCCTAGGTGATGTAGAGAGGGAGAAGATGGTTACATTTATTAATAACCAAGAAGTGTGTTACAGCACAGATGTTTCCCTGTGCAGTCACTTCTCTGGCACCTCATTATTGTGGGTTCCAAATATGATGGCATGAAGTGAATATATTATTGGTAGGTGTGGATTCCAGTCTATCTCTAAGTGTGGGTTGTTCCTGTGGTTTTTTGTTAGTTTGTTTCATTTATGCTTAAGTTGTTGAACTCATCTAGAGGGCAAAAAGTACAAGACTACATTCAGTTTTTCATTGGATACCATAGCTGTCAAATTTTGATAACGTTCATCTGTATTTTACCTATATGATATTGTTGCTTTCTACTGTGGTAGCCATCTATACCTCAAGAGAGACATGGAGCTTGCATACTATTTTTAACGCTCACCAACCAGAGTGTTGCATTCCAGGCACATGCCCATTGTATGTAATTTAAGTGACAATTGACACTTTGCGTTTTGACAGCTAGTTTGGACATCACATACTTCAACTTTTCCACACAACAGATTACTAGGTAGTTGTGCTGATGTCACTGACAAAAACCATTTTACATACGCGCAAGGATTTCACATCAGGCTGACTTATATTTATTGTCACCGGCTAGAAGTTCTTGACACACAATTTTATTGTCATTATATTTGAGATGGCAAACGTCTAATAAAATGAAATTGCATTTCATTTTCTATCAAAGCAAAGATTTATTTAATATAATCACAAAGTTTCAACCAATGCCTGCTATGACAACATGCAGAAACTGTGGTTAGCATAGGAATTATCTCAAGAACTTCCTGAGTTTCATGTCAAATATGGACAGTTTGTAAAGTTTTCCTTATAACAAACAGGACATGTTGTGGGGGGAAAGCACAGCCTTTTTCCATCTGGTCTTTAAGTGGTGGTTTCAGTTCCCTCTTATTTCAAAGGCGAAGATCTTCTTGATATGAAAGTTGATGTAGAAGATAGGAAAATTTTCAGAGTAATTTGTAACTTGGTATATTTTTTGTTTTGTACTGCAAGAGAAAATACAAACATCTTTTTTTTTTTTCCACAGTAGATATGACACACTGGATCAGGCTCAGATGGAGTTCAAACACTGCCTTGCACACTGAAAAATTAGGCTCTTTCTTTGCTTACATGTTGATGTCCAGCTTCATGTTGAAATGTTTGTTTCAATTAATGGAGATAGATATTAAGATAAATGCAATTTACAAGTTGGAAAAACAAACTAATCATGCAATTAAAAATGTAAAATAAAAACATGATTAATTCACAGCCAAAATAAATCAGTTTCCCTTAGCTGAAATGAACTTTGAATGGAGTAGTGAGAGAGAGTGCCTATAAATGTAACTTTTGTGAAAGCCCTCAGCTGTTTCCAGTGACTGCCTCTTCCTTGTTGTATACATGTAAGTTCATTCTATCCTACTTATCAAATAAGGCCATAAAGTTAGTTGTCATGCATCAGTGCACCGCTCATACCTAGCTGAAGCATATCAATGAAATTGTCTCACATTCTATTCCATTAATCAGAAAGGAGAAAGTTGTAGTTCAGCTTTGAAAATGCTACTGTCTGGGTTTTTTGGTTATGTGATAAAACTGAATTAATGAGCTATGGTTGTTTGCAAAATTACACAGGAACATTTTCATTTATTTAAGGTACAAAGCAAACATGGAAATTTGCAACAACTCAGAAAAATAGAATGATTTACATTTCACAGCTACTATGGTTCATTTGTGAAGCAACTGAGTAAGACGGATCTAAGAACCTCCTTACAACTTGATATGAAAAGATGATGCCAGCAACATTTGAAATTTCTATATTGTATTTTATAGACAACAGAACTGCAGTATGATTTTTTTTCTCTTCGCAGTGCATTGAGTTCCATTCTAGCCATTTCTTAAGGGGTTCTGAGCACATGGAAAAACAACAAATGCTTTGGAAAATAACCTGTTAGATTTTTAAATTATTCTTTAATGTATACTTGTGCAGATTTCCTGAAATAATTGCTGTTGGATTTGTATAAGATCTATCTTTTGAATTAGGGGGTGGAAACACAATGAGAAAATAATTTTCATTTTTGTCCCCTAGGATTTTACATTGGTGTTATTACCTTCGTTAAGTCATTAGAGTTCATGGTATTTGGAACTTCATCCGATGCAACTGGGATTCAGAGAAAGCTCTAAAATCTTCCTTTTACCTAGACATTGAATTTTAGAGTTCGTAGGGAATCTTCTAATTGTGATTAGAAACAACAGATGATATTTTCCAACATCCAAATGTTTTGTATGTCTGAAACAGCTTTGCTTATGATCTTAAATCATTAGTGGAACAGCAGTGCTGTTGAGAGTTGACCCTGGTCTGACAAACCATTATCGAGTTCCCCAGACACACACTAGGGTAGGAGAAGAAAGTGAGGTGAATTAAACAAGCTTTGCCACCACATTACAGGTGGTGGTAAGGTTAAGACAACATATACACATCTCTGCTGTAGATGTTAATGTTTTTAATGCAAAGTCTGTGAAAGTTGGATGTAATTTGCATTAAGCAAAGGGTTAACAGTTTTCCTAGGTGTAATTAAAATTTAGTCAAACCCAGTACTAAAGGCTGTGAGAACTACTGATTTAGAACAAAAAGCAGTAATTGGCTTTGTCTCTTAAGAGAACAGGCAGAAGCAGAAACAGAGAGAAAGTGACTGGTGTGTACATACGTATACATTTATGTCTGAGATGTAATTTTCAAGATTTTATTACTGTTTTTCACAAATGATAAATCTGAGAGCATGTCATCGCTCAACATGTTTTCTTTCTTCCCTGTGGCTTTAAAAGCAGAACAATCAGTAGGCTAGGCAGCATTACTGCGAGAAGAAAGGACACAGCCATTTTATAAAGGATAACGAGATGGACAATACAGTGAAGCCTACAACTCTTCCTTCCTTGATTATTGATACTGAGCTTTATTAGAGCATTTAAAGCTTGGAAGGGATTACAGTCATAGTACTGGCTACCATGGAAATGGCACTCCAAATGATAAACCCCTTAGAGTGACACTGATATTTTGGAGGATATCACAAGTAATTATTCAGGTGAAAAACTTGATTTTTTTTTTTTTTTAGCAGCTCTTTGAAATTGATGTATTTCTCTCTCTCTCTCTTTCTCTCTCCCCCCCTCCCTTTTCTTCCTGCCTTTTAAAAAGAGCTAATCTTATTTTACCTCTGTTCTCTGTGAAGCAGGTATTTGGAATGCTTATCTCAGCTTTTCCAAGCAGTGTATGGTACAGTGGTGGCAGCTAAGAACACACCTACCCCTGCACCTATGTCTACAAAGTGTTCAGACAGAAAATGATTTCTTAATCACTAAGAGGAGGAAAATGATTATCCTTTTTGTTCAGCTGTTGTAAAAGTATGAGTGGAATAAGTCCAGAGAGCTGTGACATCTGTCTTATTGCAGCTAAAGACAAAGTGCACGTAGGTGTCCTGGTTTCATCTAGCTGTTTATCTGCACCAAGGACAGCTGGATTTTGAGTATGAAAGTACATTTAGAAGAGCTGGAGATCTGGATGCCTGTTGTTTAACCAGAGCATGCAAGTTCCCGCCGTCTTTATAGAATTACATTGGCTGGAATTCTTAGAAAATCATTAGAATGAATGTTGGCAAGGTTATGTAAGGATGGGCTATGCAGTACCTTGGGCCGCCAAGTTTTTGGTGCTTCTAAGTGTGTGCTGGAGCAAAATGGAGTATTTTTAAGTATATAAGCAGAAATATAGGCAATTTTGCTTTAACAGTTCACTTTACTGTAAAAAAAAAAAAAAAAAAAGACAAAAAACCCCACCCCTACTTGCAAGAGAGAAGTGGTCAGCAGCATACTGAAAGTAAGTCAATTATAGGCTAAGAATGGAACTTTGGCATAGGCAGTGCATCAGTGAACACCACGGGCTATACCAGACAGTTTTGTTTATTGAACATATAAACAGATGTCTTTAGCATCTATCTGGGTAAGGTTGCAATAGGGCTTTAGAAGAAGGTTTTCTGTCATGGCTGAAGGGACTGTTAGTGAGACAGAGTAGTCTGCTCTTCAGAGATAAACTCTTAAGCTTTAGCTGTAAGGATCAAAGTTCTTCATTATTCAAGTCCTAAAGAAGTCAAACTTAAGGCCAGTGCAATTAGGAAAAAAGAATCTAAATCCATGGGGTTATGTATTTTAGAATAGATAACCATGGGGTTATCTATTATCAGAATTTATCTGATAATTTAAGAGAACTGAATTCCAAAAGTTGAAGTGGAAGGGATGGGTCTTATCAGGTGGACTTCCTTACTTAACAACACATTAAACAAAACCTGTTTGCAGATCCTATGAACATAGGGCTGAGAATTCACTATCGTAGAGAATCTGGAAAATTAAATTACAGAAAATCTTCTTGGAAGGACTAATAATCCCACCATTACCTATGCAAAGAAACTAAGATTTGAAGCTCAAGGTCTCATTTGCGCTCCTTATGCTCTCAGCAGAGGATAAATTGCAGCCATTGAGCAAGGAGTAGCAGGGACAGGCATATTCAAAAATTTCAACTTCAGTGAGATAGTGAGAGTTTTGCTTGATACGTACTATGGTAGCTCTAGACAGTTTACAGAGGACTCAAAAACAATGCAAATATTTTTCTTGGTACTTAAAGTACTTCTGATGTATTCCCACCAGCCATTACAACAGAGATTACATAGGATAATAGGATAACAAACTTTAACCTTGCTTCTTCAGTGCTGGTAAGTACAGAATTGTGATGCTTTAGTAATATCCCTCCTTACAATTGACATGGATGAGTACAAGCAACCCCATGCAAACTGTTATTGGAACTAAATAAATCGTGACACACAGTTTATTCAGACAGTTTGTTACCCATTCTGTTCACAAATTTACCAAGAATAGAGTGATTTTTTTTATTTGATCAGTTGTTCTAGAAATTCACTAAATTCTTAGTCTCTTCTGCTGTCATGTGAGCTTTATTAAAAATGAGAATTTTTTAAAGCAACCTGTTTGGACACAAATCTCACACTATGGATCCTGTTTGAGTGGTAGCAGCCTGACTAAAGCAAGCATTAAGTTGATCAGAATTGCAGTTTAGATAAAGTGCTGTTTTTCCTCTTTTTTTTTTTTTTTTTTTGTCTAGGCAGCTCTATATTGCTTTGAATTTGCATATTTTCTTCTATCTGCAAGTATTCCTGCAAGTAACTAATTCACAGGGGCAAACTCCAGAGGAGAACCACCAAATTCTCTGAGATAAGAGCATTACAACTAGAAGAATTAAGATGTATTCCTGGTGAGACTGCAGTGTGTACTTAATATCAGTGGAGTCAGTTCAGCTCTTAACGTCAACTTCATGTTTTAATTCATAAGGCAACCAGTAACACAAGTAGAAGAAAATTTCTTTCCAGATATCCAATTTGAAAGTCATTGACTGAAAGTTTTCTGATGTCTAGTATGAAATTTCTTCTTCTGCAATCTAAGCTTTTTATGTCTTGTCTGTAGAGAGCAAGGTGCTTCCCCTTGTTTTAAATCTTCCCCTCTGTACAACTTGGCACTTCCAATAGACCATCTGAATGTCCCACTGCTCCTATACGTGGTGGTTGTTTTTATATCATGAACAGATGGGCAAAGGAATAATAACTGAAACATTTTTAGCAATATGCCTTTCAAATACAAGAAAGGTTGATTCATTGATATTACCACAGTAACCTTTTCCACGTTGCTTCTGCCTGCTTCCATATTTCATTGTTGCTTCTGATCGCTGCTATTCTGGATAAACATCCGGTGAATCAGCACAGAGGTGCTCTGGAGCCGAAAGACGAGAATAATGCAAATTCTGACTCACTGCAATACTAACTGTTCTTTTTGATTGGGTGCTGTGAGAGTATCAGCAAGCTTAATTTTTCATTTTCTGAACATTTAAAATCAGTATGCTCTTGAAAATATGTAGTTTTGAAATTGTTTTTATGAACAGTTTCTCTTCAGTTCTACTTTTTTCTCCTCCTCAGATTAGCTAAATGTATTTACTTATGTCTTAGCTATTGCAAGAGTGAATTAGTTGATGCTTCCAGAGCTTTTTAAGCATCATATAAGTGACAAGATTTTAAATAATCTCTCAGATACCGTTTATCACTATATTTAATAGGTTTTCAATTAGAATGCCAATTAAAGCTGATTTGTTTTAAAGAAACAAACATACTTTTAATTGCAGCATGAACATTCAGCCTTGTATTTAATTGCAACAAGATTGCTGAAATGCTGGTTTTATTCATAGATGCACAAGGACAAAGCTTTTACTCAATTCTCTGCAATTAGGATGAAATAGGAACATTATCTCAGCAGGTGCAGAATAACTCAAAAAGGAAGAGCTGAGAAGCGGATATTGTGTCCCTGCTGTCTGAATGGCTGCAACGTTGTAGAGATCTGCCCCAAATCAGGGTCTGATTGCCTTCATTTATTGAGTTAAAGTCCACAAACAGGCTCAGGAGAAGCTGGAACTACTGCTGATTTCTAGACTGCTTCTGTTGCAAATTTCCCCAAATTTACCCTAAAATTCTTCACAACCAACATGGTAATGCCTCAGAGAAGTGTTGTTGCAGACAGCCATGGCATGGTGCAGATCCTTAGCTCCCCTTCTATCTGCTCAGTGCTACTTCTGTGGGACAGCAATTGCATGATGCTCTAAGGTGAGAGAAGCATCCATTTTACTCGTGGGGCTAGCATAATCTGTTTTGTGCAAGGTGATCTTGGCTATACTGAAGTGATGGTGGCCTGGAGGAGTGGTTTATCTACTTGGGCTACACCATGTTGTGCCCTGAGGGCAAGCTCCTGCCTTTATGTTCTGATATAAAGGCTGAAAGCGTATATGTGATCCCAGCATGTAAGCAGTCTCATCAAAACCAGTAGGACTATAGAAATATTTCAGAAATTTGATAAAATAAGTCCAGTGTTTAATATCCAGTGTCTACAAACCAGAGCCCATTTTCACTGTTATTTCCTTTCCATTGTGCTCTCAGGTTTCCCTGTGCAAGTTTGGCCTGCATTTTCTTTTACTTTGGGAAACGCTTTGCTGCTAGTAAGAGGTGGTCTGATTTCTGCTTGAGAATTTTTGTCCGTTTGTAAAGCAGCACATGAAGTCGTAATGTGTCATCAATCATCACTTCACAATCTCATACTTCTAGATATTATGATTTCAATGCAAACTGCAGTCTTTGATGTTTTAATACTATAATCACCTTACCAGCTGAAGGAAAAGTTTTGAAGGTATCCATTTTCTTCAGATTTTTAGCGTTACACACAAAACCTGTGTGTCACTAACTGCTGTTGGAAGAAGTGCAGCTAGCTATGATGTTTCTCATAGCTAGGGATTTTAAGTGCAGATTTGGATATATCATTTAAAATGATGCCACTGATGTTACGTCATTGGTGTGATGTGAAATATCCCACAAAAATTGTTGACTATCACCTCACAAACACAGGAGCCTGAGTTTGTCTTGATGAGTAACCACTTGTCAGCTAAGGCAGGATTGCTGTGCATGGCATTTTGCAAAAGCAGAGTAAATTGTTAGCTTAAACCACCTGCAAAGCTTTCACTGTCAGTCATTCATGTTAAAAAATAACCCTTGCCTTCAGGTTAGCTGCTTTTTTTTTTTTTTTTACTGAGCATCAGTATTCTCATATTCCTTTAGAAGTTATTGCTAAACACTGAATTTGTGGGTTATTTGGACAATGCACAGCATGACATTATGAATAGTAACTGTATTGCTGGTTCATTCCTGCGTGAGTATTTTAGTGCCTCTTTTATGTGAGATCTGTTAAAAAGTCGAAGATTTAAGTGGTTTTGATGCAGAATGTGACAAATGTCAGGACTTTGTGTCATATGAAAAATGGAACAGAATAAGCTTTTCAGCCACTTCTGTAATTAAGCAGAGCTAAAATAAACCCAGAGTGGAAAATAAGTTGAGCTGAGGATATGGTTACACCTAATTTCCATGGGCTTCATGTCATTCTGCATTCACAGTATAATTCTCTTTTAGCGTGATTGTAAACCTTTTCTTCTCATCTGGTCATTGATTCCCCTTATCCTAAGGAACAACTTCATACATAAGCACCAAGAATACGAACGCCCAGCGTCTCTGTGATAAATGTCACACATGCAGGGAGAAGCTGCATTTGAGTGCTTTATAACCCCTGCTGTTATATTCTTGGCGCACACTCTGAATTTATGCAAAAAAAGATAGGCCTAGTCTTGTGAGTCATTTTCTTGATTGATCTAATTTACCTTGAAGGTTAATGTATTCTAAACTAATTCAGAGATTAATAACCACTTAAAGATATATGAAAGGCATTTAACTGTATACAAGACGAGTGTTGTAACCTGGTTTATTATATCTTCAATGACTTTGGGAGCTCATTTGATGAGATTTCAGAGTTGTTTGATTGTTTGATACAGAATAGAAGGTGCAAAGCGAAAAGGTGTTTTCAGAACTCACTAGTTAATTCTGGAAAAGGATGTATTTTCTTTTTGCTTGCACTATGTATTTCAAGTAAAACATTTATTTTCAAGGTGATAATTAATGTTCTTATGAAATTTTAAGTAGTGTCTTCATTAAAATTCTTTCAATATAAAATGATCCTGTCTTGGGCAGTGTACAATGCTTTCTCGAGAACAATACGGTCTGCTGCATGCTATTCAGCTCATGATGTAGATTAACAGGCAGAAGAGGTGCAGCCAGCAAGGCATTTGTCAGAAAAGTCCAGAGGCAGTGTGTGTCTGCTCTGTTTTCTAGCAGTGAATTTGACCAAAACATTTGATGCTGTCAAGACCTGGACTTTCACAATAACCTGCAAGTTACGTTCTCCACGAAAAAGATCCAAAATGCCAGTAAAATTCTTTTGGGACCCTTGAAGTGTTGGCATGCTTCAGGAGGGGGGAGGATTGTTTCTCAAGAGTGCAACAAGACATGGAATCAGATGCAAGCCAGGAAAGCACCCACAACAGGTTAAGATGAATAACTGTGCCATCACCATGAGATTATTCTGTGATGGAAAACCTGGCAGATGGTGCAAGCAGATCCTTGTATCAATGCACCAAGCGCTGTTTTGTTAAGAACTGAATAGACTATGGAGTTCTATAAAATACTGAACCGCGTTCATTTGTGGCTAACTGCACCACGGAAGGAAGTGCACACACAGAAAATCATGAGTGATTATGAGCTCAGTTTGAGATGTATGGACTTGTAATGAACTTGGGGAAGAAGGACATTATGCATGTCATTTTGTATAACAGTCTGCCTTTAGTCATTTTAATTCACAACATATGTTAACCATGAACATTTTTGCTATTTAGAGAATACATTATTGGAGGGTATTCTCTTGGACAAAGAACTGTCAAATAACATTAGCACAGCCTGGGCATCTTTGGATTTTTTTAAAAAAAGAAGTAAAGCTTGAAAGCAATATGGTATCAGTCTCTAGATTAAATTAAAGGTCTGCAATGTGGACACCTTATACTATTTTCTATACGAGAGAGCACAGACTTGCTGCTGATGCTGCAGCTCAGGAGAGATTTCATTGCCTTACCACAGTGTGTATTCAAGGTAGGAAGTTCTCTCCAAATCGTTTTAGAGCATAGCAGTCTTCCAGGCAGCTGAAGCCATCAACATTGCAGCACACTTCATGGGGCTGGTATATCTGGAATAGAAGACAACTGCTGTAGAAGATTGCCAATTCAGATTTTATTTGGTGAACTGAAAGAGGGAGTGTCATCTGGCAGGGCAGCTAGATGAAATCTTAAAAATAATACTGAAGCACAGCCTCAAGTGACATGAAGTTACTGTCGATATCTGGGAATTCTTGACAGCAGGGAGCGTGCTGGCACTCAGCAGTTTGTGTTGCAATCGTTTGGTCTGACCAGAAACATGTAGCTAATATCAGAGTGGCACTGAAACCTGGCAGGCTCACAAGACAGAGATTCCAAGATTTTCTGACTTGCACCCAATCGGGGAAAAAAATAACTGCCATGCATACACAGGGCTCTTCACCATTTAGTTACCCGAGATGCAATACAGCAGTACAATTTGTGTGATTCTAAAATACTTATTATAAAGGCATTGAGTACTGCAGTGTCTCAAGATGCAACAAAACATGGTGCTTATTGTATAAATCCCTTCAGATGCCACCATTCACCTCTGAAGTCTGCATGCAAACTTACATCTCAAAGATATCTCCTTTATTCAGTCTTGCAGTGATCCAGCATTGCTCTGCACTTTGAGCTTCTCTTTGTTTTTGTTTCGGTATCTTGAATGCTAATAGCAGCACCTGTAACGATCAGATAAGTATCAAAAGGTCAGTAGTTTCTGCCTCAAGTTCATGAAGAGTTTTTATAGTCAAAAAAAATCTTAATTTCTCAGTTTTCTGTTTCCCCACGGTATCAATTTAGTTCTGACAGCAGTTAAACGAGATACAGTCAAATAACTTTTCTGAACGTAGACTGCAGAATTCAGCAAGATACAAAAGCAAACCTCTTCCCACTGTCAGAAGCAGGATGAGAATATGCCTTTCATTCTGTCTTTGGTCATCCTCCAGATCTGTTTCATACTTTTGGATTCTTTATAAAAAGCACTGAAAGACTTTATGAATAAATCACTTCTCAGTGAGAAAAGGGCAACTTTTTCTGAACGTAAGATCTATTTTTCCCCATTTCTAACGATGTGATGGCAGCTGGCACTGTAATTATGAAATCAGAGTTTCATTTCTTAGGCATTACAGACCTAACAAAAAGACTTAAACTGTATCAAATTCCAGTACCAAACGTGTTATAGTGAGATGTAAGACTTTCTTCAATGTCTGTGGACTTTGGCTCAAATTCTCTTATTTTGAGTTTTCTCAAAGTAGTTAGACTGCATGAAGTCCATGCACTGCTATATACTGAAATATACACACTGATATATGCGTTGTACTTCTGACATTTCAGCATTAACACTGAATGTTATTGACTATCTTAGCTTCCAGCTTAAGATCATTATTTCAGAAACTCTGTAAAATTTATTTCTCTGGTGACCAGAGTCTTTAACGAGTTCATTGGTAGTCTTGTAGTGTTAGGTTCAGATAGCTCGCAGATAGGATTGATTTTCTGTTTGCAGCCAAGTTTTTTAATTATCATATTAAAAATCTATCTCTCCCTTCAAGTACAGAACACTTCTTATATGGTTTCTTTTTGAGCAGAACTTTCAAAAAAAAACCCAACAAACCAAAGCCAGCTGCACAAAGTTATATGTTGCTTGAGTTTAGTTGCAGGCATTAGGTCCATTCATCAGATGAAAATTGTAGACAAATGTTATGCATTTAGTTCCTGTAAGCTCACGACATTTAGCAATATGAAGGTGCTATTTACAGGGACTTCATACTTCACCAGTTGTGCTGATAGATTGAAAAACAGTGTACTTAACGTTTTCCATATAATAGAAAATTACTTCTTTTCTTTTTCTTTCCTATTTGATTTGCTTCAATATCTATGTCCGTGGCATTTTTTCTGTCTAACTTACGAGAATTATTCTGTAATTCTTATGATTAAATGTGCAATTAAGGCTTAAGCACTATTAGCACAAGGGATTTTGAAATTAGGATTGGACTATAATGTTGACATCAAATTTAAATGGCAGCACTACTGGACTTAAAAGTGTGACTTTCATCTTTCATCTGAGAGCTGTGTAGCTCTGCCATGCAAATTGCTAACGGGTATAAAGCACGATGAGGCATCAGGACTCAATGTACCCAGCAACAGTACTTAGCAGACCTATAATGGATTTACCCACAGTAATTTTTGGAATTATGTGTATGCTGACAGCATACAAATGACATGGTATGAATTATATTATTTTAACTTGTTTATCAACTTGTCATCGTAGCTCTTTCTTTTTTCCAGTGCTGCATTGTAAATCTGACTCATGCAGTGAAAGTCACAAAGATACACTGGCCTGTCCAGATTTCCAGCAATATTATTATGAGAAATACATTAATTTGTCTGTATGGAAAGGATTTAAAGGTTGTTGCATTCATTTGTTACCACAGATTGAGCACTTAATCACACAGACTCTGTTCAGCAAGAAAATTATCTCTTCTTCTCAAGTCCATTAATAGCACTTTTACAGAGTCTTGAGAAATATAAATATTGGAGGATATTAATGAAAATGACATCTATACATGATGTATTGGTGTCAAAAAATGTGATTAACTGCTCTGTTAATTAACATTTTTTTGCTATGGTACTTGTAAAAGTATAGGCATTTTTTAAAGCTAGCTGAACTGCCTAGAAAAAGACAATGGTCTGATCTGGGAACTGTCGTCCCAGTGATGATTTGATTATTGAAAACAGCAACATATAGCGCACCCTAGGTAACGTCACAATACATAAAATGCTGAAGTTAGTCAGTACATGATTGCAGTACCTCTCTGAGCAGTCCTCCTCTTACTACTTTTCTATTTATTGGTGGTATTTTCTTGTATTGCATCAGGAAATACGGGGCAAGATCAGTACCTCCTGAAAAGTATCTTTTAGAATAGCTGTTCACTCCCTCACTTACTCGCCTGGTGGATGAGTTCACTATTTAAAAGTGAAATATTGATTCTTGTTAGCATTATTTTTTTTTTGAGCTTCTTTCATTGACAGAACCACTCTAAGAGCAGTTGTAAAAAAATGTATCATCTCACCATTGGAACATATTTCACAACCAAGAAGATATTAAATTCACTCTACCTCACTGCATTTGCATTCTGCAGTTATTAATGAGTTAATGATCTGTACGATTTTAATGAATAGAACATAAATGAAGAGACAGGAAAGGATATTAGAATGAGTGAAACCCATGAGTGAAGGCTTTAATTACACTCCCATCTTCAGGTCATTAGCTGCATAACTACCTGTGGACAATAAGATAATTACTCTCTCGTGATGCTAATGAATTTGCTTTTTGTTTGAATTGGTAAAAATCTTAATATGTTTTCTATGAGCAATTAAATTCACTGACATCAGCAAGAGACTGACCAGATCTACCAGTTCTCCTGTTACAGTGCTTGGCTGACAGCACAGAGTTCAGCTCCCGTCTGTCTGTTAAGTTAGCACTGAGGATGCTGCTAGTTTCACATCAGCCTTTTGCACCAAGTATTAAAGCATTAACTGCCTTGAGGAATCACTTTTTTTCATAAACAGTCTCAGATTGTATTTTTGGCATCAGATCCAGATAAATCAATTTCCAGAGAAACTAGAGAACCATTAGCTTGGGGTCAGTCTTGGAGACTGTCAAGAATTTCAATAGCTAAATTAATGAAGTCATCTGAGCTAGAAAGAGAGGTGTTACCATAACATCAGGATGCTCAGAAAATTCAAAAAAACTGGCAAAAACAAACCATCAGCTTCCACCTTGTGCATTTGTAGGTACATGAAAGAGTGTAATTCTGCTTCTCATGATTATATTCTGTGGATGTTCTGAACAAAAACTCTTTACGCTTTAAAATGGCTTTGAAAATACTCATATTATGGAAAACTCTTTGAACTGAAAACTGATGTTTCATCACTCGTTTAACCAGTACCAGAATTAGAGAGCATTTGACTCCTTTGATCTCACGGCAGAACTGTTAATTTGTAAATTAGAAAGGACAGGAGAAAGGTGTGCAACTAATTAAAGCAGGATCACTATGCTGTTGGCAAATGGCTGTGTTGAATAACGTGTAGGGGAGCACAAAGCACAATGTAATTAAACTATTAGTTGTGCTGATCATTTAAAAAGGCAGGACAAAAATTCATGACATTTTTGCCAGCTCGTGGTATATTCAGTTAATAACTGAAGCAGATTATTGACTGTGGAAGCTATGCCTGCACTGGTTAAGAACAGTGTCATTTTTAACCCAGGAACTGGCCTGGTCAAACACCTTAGTCTGAATTTAGACTTGCTGATCCCATTTTTGAAGCTAACTATATCAAATCCATCACTTGTTCTGGTACCAGGGCAATTGTAATACAGTTGATACTTTTCCATTGATCTCCACTTAAGGTTTTTTTTTTTTTTTTCCCCCTCTTTAAAAAACCTTTTCTGTTTAAACTGTTATTCTGCTTTTTGAATACCTAAGAACTATGTAATGGAGCTACAAGTTAATCATGCTGAGTACATCAATTCTGACTACAGTTAATAAGGTATTTGTGTAACCCCAGCGACTCGAACAAGTCCCACTGGGAGTTCCACCATGCCTGCTACAATTCATACATAGAAAAATATTCAAGAAAGGAAAAACAGATATTAGCAGGAAGTTAATTAGCACGCAGTTAAGCATATTAGGCTTTATTCAGAGACATTGTAAACTTTAGTGGCTAGGCTCTGACCCACCACAGAGAATATTTATCCTGAAATTACAGGGCTCAACTCTGAGCTTTGACTCAACTCTGAGCTCTTACATTAGGCAGAGGAAGGAGGTGAAGAGACAGCAGCTGCTTAGTAGGTTACTGATCTAGTGTTACATTTGTTATGTGGGTACTGGCAACTCGTATGAAAGTTTTATATGAAACTTCTTCCATAAAGATATAAATTAATACATTATCTTGACATAAAACATCACATCTGTTCTTTTGAGACTTTGTTCTGCATGATATTTCTATGGTTATGAAAAGCTAGCAGCTCAGACAGCCGTCTTCCAACCAGTGTGGGTTAGGTCTGGAGATACTTTATATCATTTATCTTTTCTTTCTGAAAAATTAAAAAATACCTGAGAGGTTCTGACTGCTACAGAATTTATAATGATTCTGTTCTGTACTGACTTTCTAACTTAATGCTTAAAAATGCTGCCAAAACTTTGGACTGAAGAATATACCCTTTCTCAGGAAAATCCATCACAGTGTTATTTTGAAATTCCATGACAATTAAGTTTTGAATCTGGGTTTTTTAAACTAGAACAGAAACAAGTTCCAGAGAATTACAGAAGCATCATTTTTTAATTTATTCAAAAAACATTGTATGAAAAATAAAAGGAATGTCCTCTTGTCTTGTTTATCTATTTGATTTCTCCAGGGGGTAAAGCAAGTACAGACTGTACAGAAATACCTGATGTAGCTGACTAAGAATAGAATAAAGATATAACTGTAGCATATAGAAATATAGCTGTCTTATGAATCTGCCTAATAAAAGTAACAATAACAACAGAACGGCATGAGATTAGAAGGCTCCTGAGGGAGTCTTTTCTAATTCAAAGTGTTGTGAATCAGAAGTGTAAAGACTCAGATCAAGGGAAGCTTAAAAAGTAAGGAAAATAACCCACTGCGATGAGAACAGCTACGCGCTTGGAAAAACATAAACAATTAGTTAATTAATGAGCTTCTGCAAAGAGAGACATATTGCTCTGGCCACTAAAATATCAAGGAACATAATCTATACCCATTCTATTCTTTTTATTGCTATAATTAATTCAGTAGATGTGCACAGATTGGTAGTGCTAGACAGGTGGTTTTTGCAGCCAGCTCCCACACAGTTCTCATCACATACTGTGCAAGCTGAAAATGCAAGGTTTCTTTTGTAACCAGCCTTACTGATAAATAAAAACAAGAAACAGTTTATCCAGCTCAAGTTTTAATTAAAGGAATAGTGAATTCGAGGACCCCCTCTGCTCGGGGTCTGTTCAGTCATACATCGTGTTTCTTTCTGTGAGGCCTACTCCGATCTCAGACAATTGGAAAAGATTCAGAATGGCTCAGTCATCGCTTTCAGATCCCAACTCAATTGTCTTCACGTGGCAAGTAAATAGAAAAACTGCTCCTGCTGGCCTTTGGCTCCCTCTCATGCCGTTTTGTCAGGATGCTTCTCTTGAAAAGATGGTTTTCCCTAGATCTCACAGTGAGGATAATATGAGGATGCTTAGTGGGCCTGACACACCCAGGAAATGAATTTACTCTTTCTGTTATCATTTGTGTACTTAGTTTTCCACTAGTAGTCCTTTAGTGCCCTAAGTTGCACCTTGGGCTTATTCTTTGTGATAACATACTTAATGCGTACTGTAGCAAGGTCTCTTGCATTCACTAACATGGTTCCAGTGATTTGTTTAAATGGTTTACACGGGCAAGTAATTCATCTGGGAGGTAAAAAGTGACAGATGTTTTGACTTGGGCTATTTCTCACCTAGTTAAGCATTTAAAAAACACTAATGACCAGGTCCATACAAAGCAACGTTATGATGGGGCTCATAGTGCTCTAAGTACTGTTCATGAGTTCAATTTTCAGATCCAATTCTGCAGACCAGTAGACCAGTAATCGTTTCAGGGCATTTTAAAATGCTGATAATTGTTTCCATTAAGGAGAACATTCATAGACTATAAATGAAGACAAAAATTGTAAAAGAAAAGAAAAAAAATCAGTCAAGGGAGCATGACGGCCAGGATTTCAGAATTAGCGTTCCAAGTACAGATTCTTTTGCCCAGCCAAATCATATGTACTGTCACATATGGGTGACAGTGCAAGGCACTTTCCTTGTCTGTATATTTAATCTGCAAGCACAACTGGACACATTGGAAGGGGTTTTTAAATTATTATTACATTCACACTAAAGGGAGGATGAAAGTATTTGGAATGAAAATGCAAGTGACATTTATGGGCATAAATGGAAGTAGGTAATAGGGCATAATAAAAAGCCTTTGGAAAGATGGCAACAAGAGTATACGGCCTTTCCACTGCAGCATGCTGCAGGGAGTGAAGCACTGCTGCTACACAAGAACAAAGCCTTTCCTCTGCTTTGTACCTGCCAGCTGCTTTGTACCAATGGATCAGACTGGGCCAGAATCATAAGCGTGGCTTCAAAGTCAGCTGCCCTCCTGGTGGTTACTGTCCATAGAAACCAAGCAACCCGCCCCAACACCAGAATTAACAACCCAAGCATCCCTGCATCACACCCTACCTATCAGAAGGCAATTGTGTTTTGCTTTCCATCACAATACCTCGTTTGTCTGAAGCAGCCAAAGCTCTTTTGTATTACTTGAGCCTCTTTATACACTAAGATCTGTGTAATGTGTTATATTAAATAAATCAGAAATGTTTTCTTACAAAAAATAAAGTGAAAGTGTTACAGAATTTAAATTTATCACAGGTTTTGGTTCAGTGATTCAGAACGTGAAGTATAAGAAATACTGAAGGGTTCATTGTATAAGAAAACAGCCTTGAGGTTGCATAAAATCAAATAGATTGTGCTTGTGGCGTAGGATCAATGTGTTTAAGCTGATTTAATTTAATTACAGTCAAAAGGCAATATCCAGATTTGTCAAGAAGCAAGCATACTTTTCTTTATGGACAAGTATCTGCATTAGCATCTGTAAAAGATTTCTAGTTTGGTGATAAAACTGAATGACAACAAGTTTGAGGAAAAGTGTGACCCAGAAGAAAACAAAAAATAGTCATGTACCCACAAATATAGCCATAAAAGCATAATTTAGGATTAACATTTTGGTCCTCTTTTTAAAATTATGTAAGCAAAATAGGTTATCTGAAATTGTTGCTGGAAATAACCCAGATAATATATTCCCAGTAGGTTCAGTTGTACTATATAATTGATATTGTTTGGTCTTCAAAATTTCTACTAAAATCACATAAAACATTCATGTTTTGATGAGCACTAATTGTTAGATGTTATAGTTTAAGCGTATGTTTTTAATTCTTTTGTGCCAGAGCATACAGTTAATGTGGCTTTTATGTCACTGACTTACCCAGCAGATGCCAGCCTGGCACCAGATCCTATCATCTTTGATAATCATATCAGTAATCCAGCTCTCCACTGCATGAGGGAACAGAGCATAGCACACTCAGTAACTCCAACATCTTTTTATGTCTGGGGAAAGAAAACTTTTCTAGGCATTCAGAGTTCATTTGGCTGAAAAAAACCAAACCCACACAAGAAACTTTATCAAGAGACAACACTACTAAAACTAGGTTAGTTTTCCCCTAAATCTGGAAAGTATATTTTCTTGTACATTTGTTACCCCGTACCCTTACAGTATGGCTGCTTTTTCAGAAGCCTGCAATGATTTATTTTGTGATAACTTGAATCTGCATGCAGTTTCAGTGTTTAAGTCATTTTTAACAAATTCTTCTACATGCAAGTACAAACGCTCCCATATGCAGCTGTTTTACAAGGGTGGTAATATTCTCACATTTTCTTTCATGGCAACTTTAGTCATAATAAATTTGGTAAAAGTTCTTTCACAATTTATGATGAATGATTTGAAGGAAGCAAAGAGACATGAAGTTAAAACATGAAGTATCAATAGTAAATATGAGCAGACTTAGGTAACGTTAGACATTTCCACCTCAATATTCTGATGGTATAGAGAACAGTTCAAGAAAGGACCAGAAACATGCACAAGATGACAGGACTTTGGCAAGGACATTGGGGATAAAGTAGACTGCTGCTTCTGCAAAAAAAAAAAATCATCATGGGATCTTTAATATCCCCAGAGACAGGAAGAACATCTCTTTGCCTCTCATCCCTAAAGGTGAGAATTATATCATCTTCATCAGCGTTATTTGGAGTTTTATAAATTCCACGTCAAAAATTTTTCCAGGGAAAAATACAATAAATCCAAGGGAAAGCCCATGGTTTAGAGTGCAAGTTTGTTTTATAGATTAATGTTCTTCTTTAAAATAAAATGCTATGTATGCAAAAGTGTCATTACTCAACCCTGCGTGCACTCAGCATGTTTGTATTGCTAATACTACTTCACCTTTCCTTATTCTTTCATGCAAGGAATTCAAAGCACTTTGTAAGCATTCCATAATTACCATTTGCATCATCTGATGCTAGAAATTACTTTTCCATTTGGTTTCTTTGATCTTTTGTTGACAAATTACAAATAAGGAACAAAAGAAGTTACTTTGTTCAAGGTCACTCAAAACAGTTGAGAAGAGCTCAAAAGTTACAGCTCCCAAAACAACATGTAAGCCAGTAGACCATATTCCCTCCACTGGATAACTTTGGAGAGGTTGCTTGGCACGAGTAATAGATCTGTTTAGCATTTATTTTGGATATTCTGAAGAGGTTAGTTTAAGAAAATACACTAAGGGTGACATTTTTGGAGCAATTCCAAACCTGCCTGATCATTTTTTTCTGTATTTGCATGCAAATAGCACTTGAGTGAATACACAGATCAAATAAGATGCCAGCTCACATATACAAATCCTGTTGGCCTCTAATAGAGCTATGGGGCTGTATATTTATATGTATACGAATACATAGCTAGTTTTTAAATACTTACTGAAGTATGTTTATATGTACACTGAAATACCCTGAAATCAATTTGTACCAATCACATTCTTAAGAGTTAATCATCTCCTTAGATTTCTTTCCATAAAGGGAAAAAGGATATTTAAAAATAATCCTTTCTTCACTTTTATGTAATAAGTAATCAGAAATTGAGACAGAAGTTCAAATACTTCAGCCAAGGAAAAGAAATAGTCAGGGAATCAAGTCCTTAAACTAACCTTTCACCTTCCCAGCTCTGTTGGTTATCTGAAGTAAATGTCAGAGCCTGAAGTTACTGGCAGAAATTGTGATGACAGAAACCAGAGTAGCAGTCAAGACATTCAGTGTACAACCTTTATTGTAATAAAACTGGCAACACCAGCCTCTGCATGGGGAGCCAGCCTATGCAGAGTGATTCAATTGAAGCATCATCTTCCCATCAATGGGAAAGAGAAAGTTTCTGATGGCCAGGCTAACTGCTGATTAATTATAGGTCTAGTCTTTAAGTAAATTTTGAAGCCAAAACTAAAAAGAGTTTATTAGCTTTCCGTAAATGGTTTCCTGATTGGTTGGAGCCACAGTCTGCACAGTTTGGAGAGAATACATATTTAGAATGACAATTATACTTTCCTAAGCATTTCCTGAGAAGGAAATGATGTTCCAGACAACAGAGTTTAGATTTAGATACTTCTCTTTAACTGACTTTTACCATAATATCTCCCCTCATTTTGTCTACCAGAATATGTCCATGAGCATGGTCTTCTCTACAAGTTATCATTTTCTTACTTCAACCTGAAATTATTATGTTTAGTTTGCCACTGTGTTGGGCCCCAGAGATCAGGTGTACATTTTTAAATGAAACATTTAAAAATCAGAACCAGGTAAAATTATCCAGGTCACAACCTGAAAGGTAAGGAAATAGGAATTATCCAAACTACATCTATTTTTTAATTAGACTTCAGGAATGACACAGATGGGAAGCACTGAGAATTGATTATTCAGACGAATTGAGGTTAATGTTTAGTATAAATTGTACAGATTATGCTGAGCAGAAAAATGGGGAGACTGTAGAACCAAAGAGCAGCTTAGGTTAGAAGGGACCTTAAAGATCATCTAGTGCCAACAAAGTTAAAAGACCATGCAAATCAAAGTAAAGTTCTGTTTATAGGCTATGTCATGCAGATTTATGTAGTCCAAGTTCTGCCTGTTTATTTTCCTCTCTTTGTACATTTTAAAGCTCTCTTCTACAAGTCGAAGGGAAGAAACTAGCACAAGTTGATCCTTGGTGAAAAAACATAACCCACTAGAAAAAAGAGAGAATGAAAAGGCTGGTTTAAAAACAAGCAAGCTGAAGTATATTCTGTTCAGATACACTGATTTCCCCTTTTCTGTTTCAGGACAAGAGAGCATGCTTACTGTCTGAATTTTGAAGAGATGCAGCTGCATCCACAGATGGATGGTTTCCTACAAACCAGAGTTGAGCAAACAAGAAAGAAAGCAGATCCCTGAGCCTGGACTCTTCTCTGTATCTTCCACAGCTTGCTTTGCCTGAACTGCTGATTTTGGCCACAAGCCTCAATAACAATAGTCCTTATTATTATGTTTTTAGTGGAACTCCCTAGTAACCAAGAATAATTTTGAAGAATCATAGAATGATCTGGATTAGACAGGACCTTAAAGACCTTCTAGTTCCAATCCCCCTAAACTCTGTTGCCACTGTTTCAATCCTGTTTGTTGGAGTGCTAGCAGACTTCGTACCTAAACAGGAAACTTGGATAGAGGATAGGTATTTTATTTGTTTTTTTTTTTTTTTTAGTGTTCTTTAACCAACTGTTAAACAATATCTTAGTGAATCTAGTCTGCATAATACATACAGAACGTGTTACATTTTGTCAAAGCTTCGCTAAAGGAGATTTAGTGTTTGAATTTTTTTTTTTTTTGTATATAGCTGAAGGTATGCATAGTTGTATAAATGATCTCAGCTGAGTCTGTGGCCCACCCCACACCCATCCCCTTCAGTATTGTTGCTCTAAATTGTGGTGGGAGAAGTACATGGCTCTTTATTTTTTAAGAGGAAGAAATGAGAATTTGTAGGGTAGAGAGTTAATTTGCTCTAAGGGGAGTGGGAATAAATATAATAGAGTTTAGCTTTTTGCTGTTGTGGAGAAGTAACCCAAAAGCAGGAAAACCAGTACACTTTTTACTCAGTATAGGAGGATTTTATTTTCTGAAGATGTATGTTGTAAGAGCCTGACGTAAGTCTTGCATTATTTTTTTCTTTTCTCTATTGGAGTAATCTCCAGCTTGTTTTTTCTATGTGGGCAGTTGACTGCATCTTTTCAGTCTTTCTTTTTAAGTATTTATAAATAGAAATACCAGACTTTCCTGTCTCTAACAGGGACAACAAGATGCTAGAAAGCTGTAGTATACATCTTGTCTGTGATAAAAATAACAAACGTTTCCCTTCCTGTTTGTAATGAATTTTGACTTCTGTCAGTAATGAAATATATTGGTTTCTTAAATCCATTAGCAAAGGATTTTGGAAGTCTTAGCGAGATGTTTACTTACAGAACAATTCTGTAAACTATTTTACTTTCAGAATTACTAAGAAACCTCTTTTAAGTAGTTGCTGAGGTTATTTAGTGTGGAGTTTGTGGGTTAGAAATCAAAAAAGTAAAAATAACAACCTGAACATTGGGGGAAGATGGCTGCAGATTATTCAGTCTGCTCTGTATGTGGTCACAAAATGCCATATGAGATACTAACAAATGTCTAAATATGAAAACTTTCAGCTTTCATCTTGGTGCTGATTTACATTTGAGCAATATTTTTGAAGCCTAGCAAGTAGTTTAGCTGCGCTATCTAAACCCTTCATGTAAAATGTACAGTACTTTTCCCCTGAGTTATTTGTATGTATTTCAATGATCACCGGGATTTATCCTAATACCACGTATACATTAATACCTCAAAACCTTGACTCAAGCTGTCAAATTCTTCCAGTGGAAGCAATTACACTTTGAGGGGTATGGAAAGCATACCTTCTGTATATACCAGCAAGATGTGGCTTTGCTGATTGAAGGCACGAGATTTAATGTTTCTAGTTTGGTTTGTACATCTGAATTCCTAGTGACGCGATACTGATATCACTTTACAGTCTTCTTGATAGATAGTATTGAATATATGGATTGTGGTTGACTCAATGAATGAAAAATACGATTTTTCATAGTCTGAAATGACAACTGAATGGTGTCTCAATTTTGCATGTGATCTAGCTGCCTTATTGAATTTCTCTGTCATAAGTGGGACACTTTGCATTTGTACTGTATATAGGATGAAAATCTGTTCACTTCTAAACCTAGAGATGGAGTTTTAAAACCAAAACCTGACAGGATGAAAAGGTGCAAGAAAGGCTGGGAAAAAAGGTGGAGAGAGGAGTTGCCCATTTCACAGAGCAGGTTAAAGTAGAGCCAGTAAGAGGGCCTAAGTCCTGGAAGTGTTCAAGGCCAGGCTGGATGGGGCCCTGGGCAACCTGATCTAGTGGGTGACAGCCCTGCCCACAGCAGGGGAGTTGGAGCCATGGGATCTTCAAGGCCCCTTCCAACCCAAGCCATTCTGTGATCCTAAGTCTCCTTAGATAAGTTATTTGCCAAGTGTACTGATATTTGGAATTACTTTCTGTTCCACAAGGGAGGCTTAATTACTCAGGCCTCCATTCCTAGTGAATTATGAAGCCATCTGTATCTTGTGAACATGAATTCCTTTCTCTCCAGCATAGTTAAATATAGTTACATCATTAGGGGGATGGCATATTCCATATACAGATAAGGATAGACATTCCTCTCTTTGAAAAACAGGAACAGTTTTCTGGCAACACAAATGATCATGTGTTCAGAAAGACGGATTATTTCATTTTACTCCTGCTGACATGCAGTATGTCAATTAAAATATTAACATATTTTTAATTCAGCAGATTGATTTGTTCACTTGCCTTATTTTTTAAGTAATTCATCTTTGCTGCATGAAAGAAATGTGGTATATTTATTTATCCTGAGCCAAAATGGTGACCACTGAATGAAATGTTCGCTCCTATCCTCTTCTGTTTTGCCCCCAAACTAACAGTGCTGTAAGCTTTTACTCTTAGACCAGAAGCATAGCAGGAAAAAAAAAATATTGTATAACGTTCTGGTTTCCAAAATGTCCAATACCTAGTGTATGTAGGGCATCTGATGCTTCTTTCTAGTGTGTGCTGCTGAGAGACTAAAACTCACAATGGTACAATTGAGCTCTAACCATCATGCTTGAGATGCGCTATCTTTTGAAAAATAGTCTGAAGAATGGGCTGCTTTTATGTGAGAAAGAGGTTAATGACTCTAGAAGTTTCCAGGCATTAGAGCAGGAGGCATGGAGATGGGATTCTTAGCTGAAATTGCTTGATTTGGGGCAATTGGGGGAGCTTGCTTTGGACTTTGTGTTTTGAGAAGTGAGAGGATGCAGATTTATCACTTCACAGGACATGAGGAAAAAGGAAAGTCTGTCTCTGCTCCTGTCTGCTGTCTCTTAAAATGTCTGTGCTGCTCCCAAGCCTTTAAATTTGTTTATCACTGACTCACTAAGACCAATATTGGGCTGACATTTTCCAGGACAGATATCTGAAGCTGTGCAGTGAGTTGGCACTGAAATAATTGGCCTAATTTTTCAGAAGTGACGAAGATCCTGCTGACATCTTCATTACATCCTGAGACATTTAAGGAGATAACGCCAGGCACCAATGTTTGAAAAATCCTGGCCTTTTACCTCACCAGAGATTTTACCTCAGGAGGAATTTGTGAAGATTACCGTGTTCCTAATGCCTTTTGAAATCCTTATTTAAAAGGTTTTGAAAGTGAAGAGTAAGAACAGCAGCGGTGTTAGAATACAGTCATCAGTTACTCTGTTTACTTTCCAGATCAAAAATCATGCTGGGCAACCAATGATACCATACATGAGAAGTTCTGGGGGATTAGAATATGGGCAGTTCTTACTCTCCTACAGCGTTTTATGTACAACCACCTACATGTTCTGTGATCAACTGTTTTGAATGAAATGTTGTAGCAGTAATGCTTAATGTAAATCTGATTTCAAAGGCATAATTATTGCCTTTTTCTAGACCTAGAAGCTAATGAGAAGTGACTTGCTTCAAGTGTTAACAGTGCTCATTAATGTGCCTTACTTCATATGATATGAATGGTATTAACTGGAATAACATTATCTCTGATATTTTCAGTCAGAACTATCAGTTATCTATGGAGGGTTTTATTCCATGTCCACTCAAATCAAAATTTCTTTTCATTGCTTCACTTCTACAGCAAAGTAGAAGCATCCGAATTTGCATGATCTAAGCTGGAGAACGTTGTTATCATAAACTACAAGCAGAAAACAAAAGCTACTGTTTATAATCTGTCCATTATTGAATAACATTAATTAAACTAATGAACATCTATGCCTATCACTTTTCCTGCTCAGATTGCGTTACGGGAAAATCACCCTTTCAGACATCTGAAAAACCAAGCAAAGATTACTCAACAACTGGCTAACAATTTTGATCTGAATCATACTTCACTTTTGAAAGCAATTATGAAGGTTCTTGACAGATGTAATATTCTAGCTGTAATCTTACTGGTAGAAGCAGTAATGGTAAGACAAGTTGCAGTCTGGATGAACTTACTGCCAAGGCTAAACTATTTATTTTCAGTAATACTCATTTTTCAAAGAGCAGATGGTTTAATTCTCTGAAACAGCTGCTAATAAAAAGAAGGAAAATCAGAGGTGGGGAATGAATTAACTGTTTTTCACCCTTCAAAATTCAGCAAGGTTTAAAGGTAGGCAGGCTTTCCAACCTCAAGTAATAGATTTTTTTTTCAGACTGAAGCACTTATAGCCTCAAATGGTATATCATAATGAAGTCTGTAAAACGGCCATCTCGTTGAGATTAGGCTAAGGAAGCAATGAAAACACTGAGTTTAAATGCTCAGAGTACTAGAATATTGGTTCTTGATTTTGTGGTTTAAGCTCAAAGCTTAGATGATGCATTAATTAAACAATTATATAGCATGTAGCCTTGGAAAAATAGTAAGGTTTTAAGTAATCACTTACCGGTTAGGTCTTACAGAAGCTTCTGTCTTCTATCACTACAGTGATTTTATTGCAATGTGTTTCAGCAGGATTTTATGCTGAATGTTCTGTTAGGTGGAACCTTTCAAAGCAGTGTAGCATATACAGAACACAATGCAGTGACATGACAGCAGAACCTTGAAGAAAACCCATGAACTTCACGACCTTGAAGTGAAGAATCTACCTTTGTTGGTTCTGTTAATTCCTCCCTGTATGACTTGGAAAAAAAATGAAATACAAATAAGAAAGTTGTTATGTTCTGGCTGCATGTGACACAACCTTTAGCTTCTAGCAGTAATATAGTTTAGGAATTTCCAACCAGATCATTATTTCCTTCTGATTAGGCAAATAAAAACATCCTGCAGTGAATTCCAGCTGCATCTGTTCATGAGTTTTATTCACTGAATCCTCCCCAGGAAGCCTGCACAATGCTTATGATTATGTGCAATTCATACCTTGTTCATGGAAAACAATAAGTGCTGTCAGACGTTTATTTGTGTGAGGTTTAGGAGTGTGTGGTGAGGGTCTGGGATGCATGAATGACTATTGCACCACTGTGCAGAAGTGTATGTGCTGCTATCTGTGGGTATCTGTTTTCTTCATATGATCTTGGAAGATGGGTGTTTTTTCCACTTGTAGGTTTCACCCTCTTTGTTCTGTTTAGATGCTGGGGTACTGCATATTGATGTTATCTTGTCTTCCGTCTTCCTCTTTTATTTCTTGTCATGCAAGTATTCAGGGGGAATGTGTATGGATCTCTCCATCAGGTTTCCATTTGATCTTGTTTTCACAAAAATGTGGAACTTCCGGAGGATGACCCTCCACGTGTTCTTGAAATATGTGCTCTGCCTTGAACAGGGAATCACTGAATATTAAGCAACCCAGGATTTGAACTATCTTCTTTTGAAGCAGAAGTAGTTCCTATCTTATATAACTTAGCCTAGAAAGACTGAGTGCTTCTTTGGCCAACATCAAGCCTGATTGCAACCCTTGGCCTACCTTTGCTTGATGGTTGATCCAAGGGAGATCAGACAAGATGTGATCAATGGGTGTGATGGTCAAATTCTCATAACACACTCTCAAGCTGCAGCAATTCTGTTTTGAAACTTCCATGCAATTACCTGAAGCTGTAGTACCTCAACACTAGTGTTAAAATTCACATAATTTTCTTTGGATTTTGCAGTCTGAAGACCCCAAATCCAAGCAGAAAAGTCAAGGGTATAACAAGTTTGGTGGGCTCAGACTGTGTGCAGTACCAGGGACACTAATGAACTAATCATGCAGAAAAAACAAAGCAGGAGCCTTAACCGTGTGATGACAGAAATCAGCCTTTAAAGACTGGGTTACAAAGAGTACAAGCAAGAAGGTCATTTAAAGAAGCTTTGTTCATAATAGTTCAGGTAAACAAAAACAAAAAAAACCCACTAACTGTTGTTCGTCCTCATTTACATAATAAATCAATAAATTCATATAGAATTCTATATCTGTTCATGATCTCTTCCCCTGTGCTGTCTTCTGCTATTTTCCTGTGTCACCACACCTCAATATAGACAGGTTTTCCTGTGCACGCAAATTCTCATAGCTGCTTATGGCTGCTACTTCTGGCAGCAGCAAAGATGAGGCCTATGCTGTTTTGTGCTTCATGTCCTGTCCCTCACATTCTGTGGTTGACAAGAGGAGAGTATTGGTGGTGCCTATTAGGATGGGGACATTTTTCTTATCCTGATTCCTACTCTATGATTTTGGTAGTTTTCGCCCTGGTGAATGTACTCCTCCATGAAGCAGAACTGAGTAGTACACATCTGTATATCCAAGTCAACATGCAGCTGTAAATGATGTTCTTATGAATTACAACAAACCATAAACTGCCAAATGCCTTTCTGAAGCAGTAGTGGTGTTGGATAGGGCATCTTGGAAAACATCACAGACCACAGCTGTAGTACATGCACTAGCAATTTCAGGCTTTCCAGAAGTAATGTCATGCAGCTTGTTGGTTCTAATCTCTGCGGGAATGAACTCCACTCTCGATGTTTTCTTGTAGCTGCTCATTTAATAACTAGTTGCTAGTCAAACACCTCACTAACATAGGAGATCTGGCCTTCATCACCTTATTAATCAAATAATGGACTGGAAAAGAGATGGATGGATCTATTAAAACTTTCTTGAAGCAGAAACAATTAAAACTGCCTGGCTCAGGAACAAAAACTAGCTTACTGTGAATCTTTGGCAGTGATGATAATCCACTCAAAGTAATAAATAGCACAGCCTGGATTATAACACTCAGATGCTATTGAGGTTCCTTGAGGATTGGACCAGGACATGCCCTAAACGATACATTGACCACCTCATCATTGTAGTCAAACAGGTGGTGATGGTGTAAAATAAAGCTAATTTGCAGAAGCATTTGGAAATCAACTTTAACAGCAGAACAGTAGTTGTAGTTTCCTTCATTGTCTATAATGAAGAGGGAACTGAAATCATCTTTTATCAATGTCAGCTCAGATGTTCTCAGAATATCATATTACCACTTGCACTTGTAGTTCATTCCTTCTTTGCATCTTTATTCTGGTTGGAGATCTGAATATTCAGGAGCACAGCATGGTTCATTTTTACTTTATTTTGCTACTGTACAGAAATATGTAGGATGCAGGAAAATAGGTTCATTCATATCACTCTATTCAATAATGTCATTACTCAAGAGAAATCTGTACTTGTTGAATCATTGTCTCAATGGAGTTGAAATGTGATTATGTTGTTTTGTGAATCAAGGCGTAGAATATTTACACTACAAATATTGTTCATAGAGAATAAAGATTCAGGGTATAAATTTCCTTACAGACAATGTATTTTTGAGATGATACAGGTTTGGTTGTGTTGATCTTCCATAACTGCTTTAATATTACTATGAGTTGCTACCCCAGAGTTAGATTTAGAGAACTAATGTGTTAAATGCCATTTTCTTTGGAGTGGAGATAGTGATGCCAATTTTAAACTCTCTTTCAGCAAAGAAATAACAAACACAGACTGCATGATTCTTGTTGTTCCTTTTTGCCAGTAAGCCATATGGGAAATTGAGCAATAATCCTATTTAGATACTACTTGCCCTACCAATCGTTCAGTTTTGTGAATTGTATTCATCATGCTTTTAATCATGTTTTTAAACAAAATGCATCTAAGACCATAATACTAGCAAAGACTTTCATTCCCTTTTCTGTTTTTTTTTTCTTCAGTTTAATGACACTCCACCAGGGTACTTTAGTTCAATCTGAATAACATCTTTCCCTATCCCTAAATGTGTATTTGTGTCTCCTGATAATAAGCAAACCTGGTAAAAATGAAGATCCTTTATTGTCCATTAATCTGAATAAGACATAAGCATCAACCTATGTTTTAATTGTTTACTCACTGGTATGTTAGCACTGCTTCAGATTACTTTTTCATGTTTATCTGAATTGATTAGGGCTGTTTAAGAAAATGAAAGTGGGATTACTTAGCTGCCGAGAGCTCTATAGAGAGACATTCCTTCCTTCAGAGAGTCAATAACACCATGGTTTCTCCTAGATTGTTTAATTGCATCTCTCTGTATCCTGCCCACTTGGATGACAAAACTCATTATTTGTGAATAGAGCAGTGACACACCCAAGTTTTAATAGCATCATGGGAAGAAGGGCTAAGAGAAGATTTCAACTGAATTACATGACATAGGTTATTTGATTCATTATTCTCAATTTAGGGCTTTCATAGTTGGGTGCCTGTTATAAAAGGAAAAGGAAATTGGAAAGGGTAAGATTGGTTCAAAATGAGTATTGCAGTAAATTAAATCGGGACTTTCTCTGCTTCGCTATTCTCAAATGCAGTTTTGAAGCTCTGTAGATAAGTTGGCAGCATTTCTTCCTCTTCTTCCCAAGAACTAGAAAGAAAAACAGTCTTTAAATTGAGTAAGCCTAATTGCCACAAGGCAGAAGAACAAGGACCCAGCAGTAATTTACACTAACCTACCAGTGGTGAGAAGTGCAGTTTAGAGTGAGTTCTGTGTGAAATTGCACAGAATTCATTTGCAGAAAAGTTCCTGGTGGGTAGAACCATGTGTATTCATTCCTTCTCTAACTCATTTCCTTTCTGTTAGCAGCACACTTGTATTTCCCTTGCAGTTTTACACATGCAGGTGGGTCCTGTGTGCATTTACCCCTTACATAGCTTATCTATCTCTGACTCTCGTTCCCCATCTCACAAATTGTGAAATGGTTTGCATAATTGTGAAAACTACACAGTTGAAAAGTAGCCATGTATTGAGCATTTAAGTGTAAACTCACTGACCTGCTCCAGGGCATTGTATATTTTGAGTGTTTTGGCCATTTACCTCACTGGCAGATAGACCAGTTTTTTCATCCCACAAATTAATTGAGCAATATGCAAACCATAACTGAGGCTCTGATTTTATCCTTCATAAATGCTCCAACAGAAAACCAATGTTTTGTCAGGATGAAACACTTCACTGTGTGTCAGTTTTGGCAATGTTTCTGATAGGAATATATGAAACCACATCACTTAGGCTTCCTCATTTTGTTATGATAATCTTTGATTCCTTATTTTGTTTACTTTCAGATTTTAAATGTAATAATTATTATTAATCCTTATGTATAGGATAAGGCATCGTAATTTTCACCTTGTTTTAAACATTCTTACGTGGAACAATATGGAATTTTTAGTTCATGAAGAACATTTGAATTCTTTGTTCTAAGACAATGAAAATAAATGTCCAAATATACAGTACTCCATGGAATGTATGATTCATTTTCTCAAGATGTTATATATATATATCATATTTCAAAATGACTTGACTTTGAACAACAAACAGCTCCAGTTTGCCTTAAAAGCAAGGATCAGTCAGATTTGTTACTCATATGCATGCTTTAGGTTTTTTCTGTTTATTTTCCTGTAATTTAGGATTGTTCAAATGTCAAATCTGGGCAGCAAAACTAGAGGAACATATTAAGTGAAATAAGCCATGCATAATGAGGAAATTGATGGACTGGAGTTAATGATTCTAATGTAAATTTCATTTTAAAAGTAAGAAATCTGGAGCTTGAGTTTGGCTATAAGTCCCTACCAATACATGTCAAAGTGTCAGGTAACAGCATGTATAGCCAACCTGGATTTGCAAATTCTCATCTATAATAAAAATTTTAGCTTCTGTGGCCACCCTGATGGATAGCTTTTCACAACTGCATTCATATTTGGATGTGTGTCTAAGCTCTATTTCTAAACATTCTGGGTTCTGAAACACTGGAGTAGTTCTGATAATGCAGATATACTGAATATTTCAAAATATTTAAGTTTTGCAAATGCAGAAAACCACTGTTACTTTAGGGCATATCAGAAACAAGGTGGGGAAGCAAAGTGAAAGGAGACAGATGGACTGATGGAAGAACTAACATAGCAAGGTTTGTTTTCTTTTGATGGTGTATTTGCTTGGCATCCAATAGTGTTTGATTATTATTCCAATGAAACACAGGCTTTTTATTCTTGAATGTCACTGCAGAATGGCTTGGCCTATTTTAGAAACTATTTTCTTCTGGTATTTGTTTTGCAGATTCTTCTCCATATCTGTGCATATTAATGGTTTTTATATCAGTTTCAATATACATCATTTGGTGCCACAGTGTGAAAGTGAGGAGAATTATAAGTAACATGTTTCTCTGAGGAAAAGGTAGCAATCATCATAGTAAATAATGATTTGGATGCCAGAAAATAATGACTGGTGTACGCCAGCCTCATTTCTCACATGGTTATAGAAGAGGAGTGGGCAGTGCCAGAGGAACAAGCTGAATATGTGCACGCTCAGGGTTGCACGCAACCATTGCCACTACATCCCAATTGACAAATACATTTCTTGGTGCCTGGTATGAGTTTCAGGCTGATCTCAGCCTAAGTAACTGTTGGTGAATCCCTTTAGAGACTTCATGGTTAAATGTGGTTCAGCCTATGCTATGGCATTATACAAAGTGAACAATGTATGGAAATGATCCAGGTGAGTCACTTAAAGGTGGCCATTGTGTCACTATGAAAAGATGCAATATCCAGCCTGAGTGGTACCTTTAGTTTGAAAAATTATTTGCAGCCCTGAAAATCCAGTTTCTTGTCACTAGTACCTGGCATTCAGGATGGCCTTTACTACCAATGCTTAACAACAAGACAGGTGGAGAGTAAAATGCCTTGGCCCTAATATCAGAGGACAGACCGTATGGCAGCAGGCACATTAAGAGCTAATATACCCCATTAGAGAAGGAAAAGACATGTTTGTGAAGCCATGGATCTAACAAGTGAGGAACACAGGGAAAGAAGGGACATTCATTTACAACTAGCCGATTTTTCATCTCAATTTTTTTTTTTTTTTTTTGGCAATATCTGCAAAACCTGGGAGACAATTCTGAAATGTGCTGTTTGGATCCCTTTGTACATTTGGAGTAGCAGTATTTATCTAGATTTAGCATGAAGTAAATGAAAGCTGTAATATTTTATTATTCTGTTCCCACTTCCACTTGCTATGTGTTTTTTAAGCTGTTTACAAAACGTTGTATGGGTAGAAAAACAGAGTAACAATTTTATATTAATTCTCTAACTTCTAGAAAAAATCTGATCAGTTTATAAGTCAGAAACTGCTTTGTACCATAACTGTAAATACAGCTGAAATTGAAAGTCAAACTGTGGATGGAAAAAAGCTTTAGTCTCTTCTTTGCTTTGTGCTGCTATATTGTCAGCTAGATTATTCTTCCAGGCTTTTTATAACAGCCTCTTTCCTCCTGGTATCAAACTTCTTAATTTTGGGAAGCCAGATTGCCTGAGTCCCAGAATAGTATGTGGCTTCTGTCATAGATCATCCTCAAATCACAGCTCAAAGGGCTAACAAAAAAATGCATTTCTTCAGTGATGCCAAAAGATAAAAATCAAAAACTTAAAAGCAACGGATTTTATTGTGTGAGGTGTTATGTTTTTTGTCATGGTCCACATTTTTGACAATAATCAAACTTGTCTGCAATATTGCACAAATAATATCTCTTATAGAGTCAGCAGAAGGTTGGTCATTTATCATCAGTGCATGTACACAGTCCTTGTTTTGTCTGGAAAATAAGAGAACAGGAAAAAGATGCTGCCCCATCTTACTGAGAAAATGGTTTTGGATTGGTAATGATCCCAATACTAAGGGTGATAGCTCTATGTATTGAATTGTGACAGCTTTTGCCAAATGGTTTCTTAGTCAGGCTCTTTCATTTGACGAGGTGCGCTCAAATAACATCTGTATCACGATGTTGGCTGTGTGTTGTCTTGCTCTTCTAGAAACTTCGAATGTCAATGAGTAATGTAATTAACACTTAAGGAAGGAAGGAAGGAAGTTGGTGTTATATAGCTGAAGGGAACTAAAGCTTGTTTTTGCTTTGAGCTGTAGAGAATTTGTGCACTTCCCATGTGCATCATATACATCTGAGCTCTCCTGTTCCATAACTGATATAAACATGGAAAATCTTTCTGTCCTGTGTTAACTAAGGAAAACTGAATGATAGTTTAGTATCATCATTCACAGAACTTCCTTAATTCTGATAATTTCAATGTACATTCCGTGAAAGGATCTATTTTCCTCTTCTAAAAGTTGGTTGCATTCCACAGGAGATTTTTGATATTCCGGCAATACTCTTTTTTTCTTAATGTTCCATTGTCATTTTGCCATTTACATTTCCAATAGCTTAATGTAGACTTCTGAAATGGCAGATTTCTGTGGACTTCTTGATGTAGGCTTCTGAAATGAATGCCTTAGATAACTTTCATTAAAATGCTCCAGTACAATTATCATTGGTCTTTTATCTAATTATGTACAGTTTTAGTTATCCCTTCAAAGAAAAACAAATCAAAAAACAACATAGCTCATTGTTTTCATTACGATTATCCACCCATAAGCAATTTCTGCATTTTTAACCGGTGGCTTGGATGCAGCAAACAGCTCTGGAGGTTCCCAGTTTGGCACAAACTGTACCAGATTTTTTGAAACATCTAGACCAGAAGAAGAAATGGTGTGTTTAAACCAAAAATATATCTCCAAGTCTTGGCTTCCTGGGAAGCAGGAAATGGCAGAGGGGAAATGCAGCACATTCGTTAACTATTTTGCCTCTGTGGATAGACAGAAGGCTAGAGGAGCAATGTATTTGAATGCAAACTACTAAGAAATGAAATAACAGTGCTAGAAACTGAAGTAAGCAGCCTTGTTAAATTCTTACCATCCAGCAAAGTGAGATCACTCCCATCTTCACTTAAAAAAAAAAAAAAAAAAAAAA
>WBMW01006209.1:1115836-1443185 GCA_013396635.1 Penelope pileata | reverse complement strand
AAAAAAAAAAAAAGTAAAGTTACTTAGAAATGTGTCTCTTTGATACCAGCGAGGAGCCAGCCTGCAAAATAACCAGTGTGGCTTTTCTCTTTTGGCAGGATTGCTTCTTCATTAAAAAATGAAGGTTCATTTCATCCTGTGGGCTGCCAACAACCTAAACAACCAGACAGTCCCCTTCTGTAAGCTTATCCAAAATGAACCAAAACACCACATTATTTAGTTTCAGTATTTCTAAAGCTGTCACGGTATAAATTGACATGAATTGCATCTAAAGGCCTTGTATCAAGTAAAGACTAAGAAGAGATCAAAAAATCTCCTTTAAAAAGTTAGGCCTTTCTTCTTTCTTTCTCTCTCTCTCTCTTTCTTTTTTTTTTTTTTTTTTTTTAAGCCAAGCAGCAGTGTAGAATTGCAGGCTGAGCAGGCTTCCTGCTGTTCATGCTTCTGCTCAGTCTGGGAACAGCAGGAACTTTCACCCTCTCTGGTAGTTGGCTGCTGCACACTTGTATTTAGTACATTATTTTTGTCAGGTTTGCCATGAAGCTGATTAGATCATGTCCCTGTCCCCCCTCCTTGGTGTGAGGAACTAAAAACCTTTCCTACCGATGTTCCTTCCCAGGCCATGCAACTACTGCTCCTCAACTGCTTCTGGCTATGAGCCTGCCCCCATGCCTGTCAGTGCCACAAACCTGCCACTTTCCTTAGGTTAAATTCTTTGGATAGCTGGTCACCTGAAGGATGGTGGGGAGAAAGCAGTGCAGCTGTCCTTTGGTGTTACTGGTCCATGCAAAGCCAAGCCAATGCAGCCTCCTCAAAACTCTTTCTCCTATGCATATGTCACTTTTTATACTTCTGGAACAGTCCAAGGGAAACCATGTTTCTGGTTTCCCTTGCTGTCAGTCCTTTCCAGGCAGAGGTGAACTGAAGCTGTTACAACTTCTGCCTCTTGTAGGACAGCTTCAGTTCAGAGAAGCCACTTGGGTGTGGTACTATCTAAACAACTGATTCATTATTTATAACACGCAAAGCCTGGTTACATCTACAAACAGCTGCTCTGGCATATTTCTGAAACGCAGAACTCAGTGGAGGCTGCTAGAGAGCTCATAAATCATTCAAAGAAGGCTGCGGTGCTGCTGCCTGCTGTGGGAGCCTGCCCCATCTATTGGCCATCCTGTCCCTCCTGCGGGTTTTGCCATTTTTTAAGGTTTCCAAAAAACACCTTAACCTGATTTATATGATCAGAAACTGATCAAAGCTATATTGAAGTGAAACAAACAAAGAAAATAAAAATTGTAGGTTTTTTAAATGCTCAGAACTGTTTTATTCATGACAATGCCAGCATAGCTTTACTAAAGCAAACAGGTTCATAAAGTACTACAGTATGAGTTACTACTGGAATGTTGTAATCAGTACAGTGAATGCAAATCTTGTGGTATAATTTCACCAAAAAAATTAGAGTGGGTTTCATTATTCTGATGTATTTTTTGCAAACTTCTGCTACAGGTCTTAATTAATAGAAAATAGAGTATACTTCTGATCATAATATTTTTATAATTTTTCTTGTGAAATCTAAATTGTAAAGCATGTTCTGAATGTTAGAAAGTGCTTTCTCACTTGGTCAGAAGCTTGTAATAAAAAAAATATAAGCTAATTTCAATTCAAAATGAACTAATTCCTATGCTGGCTCTGGAAAATGCATGAGAAAGGCATTGTACTGTCAGAAGCCAACTTGGATTCTACCTGCTTCTGCTTGTCTGCCCCCAGAAAAAATCCAAAATGAAGTACTTCATAGCAAATGAAGTATCTGAACAAAATTAACATCTGTTACGGTATTGGCGCATGGCATTCTCTGGCTGGTTTTCCAAACTCCTAATCCATGCAGAGGGCTTTTAAAAAGGTTAAAGAATAGACACAGACCCATGAGTATACTTTCTTTTATTGCATATGAAGTACAAACAGGTTGTAAGATGCTGGGAAAATAATATTCCATTCCTGCCAGGTGTGAGAGGTTCATGCTTTTTCTGTTTGAATAAATCAAGAGGCCACAAAAACAAGTGAAGCAGTCACTGTGAACAGGTGTGGGTTTAGCTGATGTCTGTGTTTGATTCATATCTGAAGCAGTAGGAAGAGGGCAATAGACATAATTAAACTCTGTATAGAGTACCTTCCTCTAAAATTTCATTTTGGGTACTGGTAACTGATCCTTTCTACACTGCAATCTCTTTGAGCAATCTTTTATGTCTGTGAACCCAGCAAAGATGATTAACTATTTTACAGTTTTTCCCAAAGGACAAACTGCCTGGACCTCTCCTCTAACCCACTTTGAAGCTTCCCATTTCAGATTGCCTAATGATGTGCCCTTAGAGGGGGGTAGAATTGTTTGTGATATCCCCGCACTTTCTCAAGGGAAAAGCTTTTCTAGTGCAATACCTGTGATTATTTTCCTCAGTCATAACACCTGCATGACCTCAGTGTGACAAATGAGTCCAGCTGCAATCCACTGCTGTACCTGCTGCCATAGAGGAAAAAAATCCATCCACATGAGACTACTAAACAGTTTGGCTAAATGTTGCCTTCAAATGTGAGCTAGCCAGGAAAACTGTCTTCATCTATAATGAAAATTTCAAAATCTCATGGAAAACACGAAATATCTCCATGCTTTTTCATTAAATTGTCAAGTTTTGGGATTTCTTTTTTTTAAACTATCCCCCCTTCTGTCTCTATGCTTCCAAACTATTTTGAAGGAATTTGGTCCTGCAACATTGACTTGAGTTCTTATACCGTGGATTTTCTTGGTTTTAGCTTTAGAAGTCTTGTAGCAATTGAAAAAGAAATGTATCTACTAATTTATGGCAACATAGTATACTGAAATGTTAGCAAGGTTGTACTGCATGAGAGAAAAGGTAACTGGGGTTGGTTGACTTGGGTTGCAAATGCAATCAGTAATCAAATAATTAAAAAAACTCAACACTTTTCTAAGCTAAAAAACCTAAACCAGCATTCTCTTCCTTCTTCCGTATGGCTCAGACAATACTTTCCATTCCCCCATTTGCTTACCTGTCAAATTTAATTCTGAATGCTTTTAAACAGATACTAAGTAGTTAATTTTTCTAGAGTATTTGAAAATAGAATTATTACCAACAGCCTCAGATTTTTCAAGCTAAAAATGGGAGAAAACTGATTATTTTTCGCTAAGCCAGTAATTGGAAAACTGATTATCTGTTAGCAGCTCCAGTTTACTCTGCTCAAGAAGAGGAAAACATTGACCTTTCTACCTGTCACCGTGAAGTGAGTCACGGCTGACAAATGCTTGAAGCTGATGTGAGCTATTTGCAAGATAAATCAGTGTTGCAAGTCACCCTGCTTTATTTTTGTCTCAGTACTTCCGACAGGCCCACAGAAGAGCCTCAGGCTTCTCCTGTCTCATCCAATTATTCACTGGGCCCAGGCACACTGTCTCAAAATAACTTACCAGACCATTTCTTGCTCTTAAGGCAAACTGAGCTCCCACGACCATGACCTATGTCTCCCGCCCAGCACTCGGGTGAAGGCACTGGCTGAGCACCAGGGAAATCTGCTGAGATGTAGCAGGAACATCCTCCCCAGTCAGCAGTGGGCTGGCTGCGGGTCCCAGCTGTGCTGTGGCTGCAGCCTAGGAGCGTTCACTTGGCCTTTTCTAGGTGTCAAAATGGCGGCAGGCAGGGAAGCTGAGGCCATCGCGGCTGCCCACAGTTGCTGTCACCTCTCATTGGAGAATGGAATCTCTTCTTAAGAAGAGACAATCAAATTGTCTGCCTTTCTCTGTCAGGATGTGTCTGAAAATCTGGGAAAGAATAGCAGAGAACAATCCATGGTGTCAGCACATGCCTAGAGCAAGCCTTAACTTGTAATCTCCAGGTGACAAAGCAACACTGTGCTTTACCTGTAGCTGGTCTGAGTGGAGTGTCCTGCTAGGTTTGGGGCAGGAACCTGGTTCTGAACATGGGAACTTCCAACATGTGATGCTCTGGTTAGCTCAGTTTCCTGATCCCCACTCCCACTCTTAGAGGTAACAGACAATGTGCTGAGGCTTAAGAGCTGCTTTTCTAGCCAAGGTGAAGGATTCTTTGCTTAATTTCTTCTAATATAACTTAATTGTAGAGTATTGGCTATGATATTAAGTTTGGTTTGCAACTGATGGTATGGTAATGGTTTTAATTTTATCTCTCTGCTTGAGAAGACTGACTTGTAAACATTAGCTGACAGGCATATCTTTCATCTCACTGACAGTAAACCTATCTGTCAAAAATTCCAATTAATGTTCAGAGAGGGAGAAAAGTAATGCAATTCAAATTAGGTTAAATAATTTGAGTTGGAATTTGGAAGCTTTCCCTTTGAATATCTTAGAACCCTCTTTAAGATATGATTCTTCACATATAGTGACCAGCTGCAGTGAAGTGGTGGCTGTTTGAACACTGCCTTTCTGCCTCTAGAAAAAAGTGGCCAGTTCAGGATTTCTGTTGTTAATGTCTTTGTTCATGCTTCTGTCTTGCCAGTCAGCAGCAGCACCTTAGGCTGGGACGCTTCTTGTTTCTTGGTGTATGTCATTCCTTTTTGCCTTTTTGCATTTCCCTCAGTGAAAATATTTTTTTTCTTTCTACACATTACATTAGCTGTAGATATTTGAGAGCTTCTTAATTACATTTTAAAAGACATAAAGTGAAATGCACAGCAGGTCAGCAAGCACTGTCTGCACATTTTGAAGAATGTTTTCAATGTTCACATTTTAGCTGTCCTTCACAAATGAACTTGTACAGCCCCCAAAGGCATGCCAGAATAACCACATTACAATGCCATTTGAATGTGCAAATTTGACATGCACAACAAAAGTCAGACATTCTGCCCACACAGATATATTAAACGTATACTTGCATTGATATTTTAGTTGAGAATCATTCCTATTCATGTTGTCACTTAATGCTTTTGAAAATCAATATTTCGGTCTTAATTTGACAGTTTTAGAAATCAATAGGCAGACATCTTTGTCTTCTGTTCACATTCCTCTTGAGCCAGCCATTGCTCACATTTGTGCAGGAGATGCCACCGAGGAGTTTTGATGTCAGTATGAATGTGAATTGGTACATTTGTACCTGGAAGCAGCTAGACTCAAAAGGCAAAGAACTCTTGGTCCTCCTACTTCTCAGCACACTGAGAGAAGCACAACTGCCCGATGTGTGTCAGCCCTAATTCTGATAAGTTATTGCTTTGTAATAGGGTGTCATGCCTTTGACTGCATCTATTTCAGTGTCAAATGTGAAATACTCTGTTACAAAAAGCCAATATCACCAGCTAATATTTCTCCAATATTACCATGCTAATGACACAAGCCATGTGGCATTAAGTAAGAAATGACAAATAGATGCCCTTAAGTTTGGATGTCTGCTGTCTGCACAAATGGGGCTTGCTTGAATGAAATTGCTGAATCAGAAGAAAATGAAATGTTTATTCTCAAGCAGATTTTATTGCTATAGGAAAAACTGATGAAAAAATTTTCAAGTATTCTAGAAAATAGTCCTTTTCTCTGGAGGTGTTAGGCTTAGTTCAAGAAAAACCCCCTTTATCTTCCATACAGCATACACACAGGTGTCATGATTCTTCTATTAATATAATGTGATAGAGGAGGATGAGATGCTAAGCACCTCTGTCTGACCTGCTTCAGAGTTCAAGGAGATCAAAGGAAGGCTCCTTGGTGCTTGAGGAGAGCTTCAGTATTTAAAAACAAAGCCAGCCCTTGTGCAAGGTTTTAACATTTATTGCAGAAGTCTCTAGGTAATTTCAGAAGCTCAGCTTTGGTTTTGCTGCTGACTTTTTCCCATATCATTTTGTTTTTGGTGATTGCCAAAGCTCTGCAACCTGTTAACCCCTCATTCAGATTGTGCATTACATTTACAAATATCACATCTGCTGTGAATGGAAGGTAGCCTAGTTAGCCATAGACATACTGATGCAAACCCTTTGTGTTCTGTAGTATGGAGACATGCACATTTGGGTGTGATGTTCTAGCTTTGCTGTGCTTGTGAGGGATCTAGTTATGGTTGCCCAGTTCTCTTTTTTACTCTCTTTCTGGGCATGTTTTCCAGGCTGTCTGTAATGGTTTGGCTCAGCAGATAGCTGAGTTCCACACAGTTATTCACTCACCCTCCCCCCTCCCCAAATGGGACGGGGGAGAGAAGTAGAGAGATATGCAGTAAAACGCGTGGGTTGAGATAAATGCTATTTACTAAAATAGTAAAGAGAACAAAAGAAATAACAGTACATATATATATATATATATACACAAAGAGGATACGCAGAGCAAGGGCTCACAGCCGCTGGTGACCCTTCCTCCCGGCTAGCCCCCTTCCGTAACGAACGGAACCCGGAAACGCCACCAACCAATCACATGATGTTATATGGGATGGAATAGCTCCTTGGCCAATTTGGGTCAGCTGCCCTGGTCCTGTCCCCTCCCAGTTCCCAGCTCCTTATGCCCCCCTTAACTATTTCACTGGCAGAGGAATGCGGAAGTGAGTTATGTCCTCGGCTCCGCTCAACACTGCCAGGATGTTATCAGTATCTCGGAGGTACAAGATAAATTCATACTGGACACTACGAGAAGCGTAACTTCTGTTAGAAACTAGGACACTGTCTCACACATCTTAATGAGCAATCTGTTGCCACTTTGCTGAAGTGAATTTTGTTCATGTAAATGGCATTAATGCCATTGGGCAAGGTACCAGTCAACTCAGCCCTGAGGCATACGCCTCGGTGGGCTGCACCGACAGTCCAAGCAAGGGTCCGTTCTCATGCAGGGATATTGTGTAAAAGCTGGGTTTGCTTTTGAATCTCTAGATGCACTTTTTCTTACCTTCTTATTTGCATTTGGTACTGCAATCCTGGTTCAGTGCTCCCAATCAAGTGAACCCAAATTTGTTATATAATTCTTTTTTGCCAATTCAGGAAAAATTATACCTGCAAATGCAATGGAAGAAGTAACATACTGTCCTTTAGAAATACACTAATGTGATGATTTTCTGTGGCTACTATTGATACAAAACATGAACTAAAAAAGCAGAGAAAACCCATTATATTGCAAATTTTAAAACGTGAGTCTGTCATACATTAAAAAGAAAAAATGGGACCAATAAACACCTGCATTTCTGCATAATACAGCTTCAGTAAATTCATGTAGCGTGTTACACAGAGCTTTTCTGTGAATCGATCTCTGAAATTATGTATCTATACATCAGTACACAGGTAAACTGGACGATAAGCAAAGCTCTTCTGAAAGAGAACTTTAATTTGCATGCAAATTGATTGATAGGAAAAAAACCAAAAACACAAAAAAAGTACTCCTAGGTATGAGAGAAGAAGCATTTATGTCTAGCTGTAGCATTAATACTGTACAAGGTCTCCTAAAGTTAGAGGAGAAAACAGGTGTGCTTCTCTATAAGGATGAAGTGTTTTAATACTAATAATGACTTCATACAAATGAAAATAGTAATTGATCCAATTTACATTAGCATGTAAATTATTCCTTAGTGAACTGCATAGAATAAAATTAGGCTAGCCAGTTGAAAGACTTATTTGTCTGTGTGTGCTCCTGCCCTTGGTGTGAAATACTTGCTGTACAGCTGGCAAATTCTTAAATGATACTTAATTTCAGCAAAGAGCAGCACTGTGCAGATGACACACATGAAAATAACTATCCAGAGCATTATATTTTGTTATAGATATTCTTCATATACTTTACAACACAGTTCTTTGCTTTTAGCTTTTGTACACTTTATTATTATATCTTGCTATTTTTAATCGCTATATGGGAGCTTGAAATTAACCCCTGTTTAATCCTATTTCTCCTTTCACTTAGTAAACACTTCTTTGCTCTTCAATGCAATAGCAGTAAAACTGGATTGGCGTTTAGGTATTAGTCATTTGCCCTCCCAGAAGAAGCAATGTTCGACACACCGTTTTTCTAACTTGTTCCCACAGATGGACATTCGTAGAGGTAGTCTGAGTACATGTCTGAATAACCACCCATTTCTCATTCATTTATCTGCTTTGCCGATGACTCAGTCCCATGGGAAGATTGTTCAGATCAGTGGGAACTAAATGCCATTACCAACCCTTCAGTAATGGTCTGCATCCCTTTGGATCAGCCCTTCTGCTCACCAGGTCTGCAGTTCCCGGCAGTTCCTTCCTGGAGATTTGGGGCAGTGAAAACCAGCAGAATACTTCTGATAGCTTCTAAAGGGCATTATCAGATGAGACATATTCTAAAATGGTATTTTCTCCAGGGACCTTCGTATTTCATCCAGTATGCTGATGTGTTTGAAAATAGACAATAACACAGTGCTTTTCTATTGGGCTTTTCTTCAGAAGTCTCAAAGGGCCTTGCATAACATTTGCATGCACTAAAAGGCTGGTGAGATAATTTCATCAGTCACTAAGTACAGCTAGCAGCAGACTGGGTTGCAACAACTATTCCAGTGAGGAGGTCACCAAATGGTTTTGGGAAGAGAATGCAGAAGAATATAATATCCAGCTGAAACTGTAATCCAATTGTAAAAATTGTAATTACACTGAATGTAATGACATAAAATACAGTTTGGCCAGAGCACCAAGAGAGCACTAGCAACCTCCTGGAACCCATTGCTGCTGAAAGACATGTTGCTGAGGAGCTGCAGTGGGCTGTTTGATAGACAATTCATTCCACCAACCAACCAATCAACAGCTTACCACACCGACTATGAGGAAAACCACCAAAACAGGAGTTAGAGAAACCAAGGGGGCCGAATTCAAGCATAAAATCCTTTCCACTGCAGTAAATCTTTTCTAAATTGTGTTTTAAATTCAGAAATTGCAACAGGTCAAATGTTGTTCCTAGAATAACTTTCTGTTTCTTGTAGAGCAGTTCCCCTGTTGTTAATCACCAAAATGGTAAGCAAAACCTAATGTTATGAATGCATTAACAGTCAAGGAAAAACAGCATTGCAAAGTAAAGTGGCAGTGGATGCATTTGCTCATTATATAATAAATAACCCAAGCAGTTAACGCCTTTGCTGGTTAATTGCTTTGCCTTCTATTTTAGACCAGAAGAAGTCACATTTGAATATAAATTGGGGTGCCATGTTCATTTTTTATGACTAATTAACTTTCTTTTACATTTAAACCACTAAAGCCATTTGGATTTCAGACTTGCAAGCACCATTCTCACCATTTAAAATTTCAGCAAGAGATCGCAGATGATCTGAAATTCATTATTGGCTCTTAAACCAATACTTCAGATCACTGACGAACTAAGTGCTACTGCAAAGATTATTTGTTGTGCAAGCACTTTCAGAGCTCTCTGTTATTTGCAGAGCAGGCTAATGAAATATGGACATGTTTACAAAAGATTGCTCATAAGAGATCATTTCAAGCACTCTAGTCAAATCTTTTTATTTGGTATGTTAATTGCTCTTTTACAATAACAGCGGGGGGTTTAAAAGAGTAATTCTATTATTGAAGATTCATTTTAAAATCTGAAAGACTTTTTTCATTCTTTCTTTTTTTTTCCTTGTTAGTATCCACAAAGGTAAGTTGATTTACTGCCAATGGTTTAGCCTGGAGGAAAGTATGCATTTTTAACAAATTGTAATTGCAGAACACATTTCTGTGACAGAGAGCTTTTGCACCATTTATTCCTTGAATGTTTTTTATTATTTAATATTTTGATAACAAATTTTTGCTGCTGCAAATCCATAATGTAAAAAGTCCTTTCAAATGTGACAATAGCAAGTACCCTGCCATTCATGGTGCCCAACTTTTGTTGGTAGTGAATATACTGAATTGGCCATAACCTGACACTTTTCTGGCTTTCCTGAGGAAATAGGGGGCATGGGGAAAAAGCAAACTGTCTTTCGTTCTGTCTAGTCTGGTGCTAGCTAAATTCCAAGATGATTTGTGCCAGGTATTTCCAGAGACGTTAGGTGCTTACGCAAGGACTCACCAACCTGCCTCAGTGCGCAGATGTTGCGGTGACTGCATGCCGACTTAGTGAAATGCTTTCTTTCTCGGACTAGGTTACTAAGACAACAGTTCCACTCGATTCTTTAATGCAAATTCATTTCTTGAATGATCTTAACCACTTCTTCTGCCACTCCTTCCATTGCTCCAGTCATTTTTAGCTTCCACATTGCCTCAGGGTAGTTGCAGGGTGCCGACTTGTTAATTATACAGTCTTTCTACTCTCTGAAACACCCAAGAACATGCTGGCAGATACTCCTGTACTCATTCTCATTTAGAACTGGTGTAGGATACTTGTGGAGAATGACTGCATGATGACCTTCTTTTGGCCTAAAAGGCAGGTGCTGGGTTTCTGGTACATACTTATGTAGGTATTCATCAAAAGATTGTAGCATCACATTGTGGTGTCAAAGTATCATGATTCAGTTCACTGACAGCATTCCTCATAATGTGAAAGGGACTGAAAACCAAACAGTGGGAGGAGGAGAACAAGATTTGACTTGAGAAGTGTACTAAGAAGCCTATACATTAAGATCCTTAAGGTATCCATGAATGTAACTCCGATATAACATTGCTGAAATTGAGCATTAATGTTGAATATTAACTTCCTAGAGATTTCACCATTGTTATAAATTTTGCATTGAGGGTGCTCCACTATAACAAAGATGGTTGGCAGTAGAAAATCTTAAGACAAGGAGAGAGATTAGATCAAGAAAACACCCTAATCACATAAATCATTACTCCAGGGCAAAATGGAATAAGTATTTTTTTTAAACATGAGCTGTCTGCACGGTGACATCCATTTAACATTGTACCATCATGCCACACCAATAATTTGTTAACTTTAATGAAATCCTTCTCCCTGCTCGCATCACCCATGCTTTTGATTAGTCTGAAGGCATTCACAACAATACCCAGTATCGATTTCCCTATAAAGACGGTTTCTTGTTCCCCAGGGAAAAACGCAGGAGCAAGTGACACTTATTGTGACCGTACAGATTTCAGATTAATGGGCTGCTCTCCTATGACTAAAAGAAATGATAGGCACCTTGTGGTATTAATCACTTCATGACAGTCTGTCCTAATTGCACTATTTTTTAATCTGTATAGAAAATTCAGCTTTCCAGGGTTAAACCATCCTATTGCATATCATCCATCCTAACAATGACATCTATGTTTTCAGGAGAGAATGTTGAATAAAAATGATGCAAAAGAGCAGATGATCTATACTGAGGCATTTTCTGAGTTTTGTATCTCCTTTGACTTTTGAGCACACACAAACAAGCTCTCACACAGAACACAATGATAGAAGTGTTTCTGCAGTTACAGCTGAAAATCTGGAGCAAAACTAAAGAAACACTTTTGTTTAGAAATGGCCTTATTTCAAAGAATGATTGCAGGAGAGGGGTCTGTCTGAGAGGCTGTATTTATCCACTTGATGCATATGTGTGTTTACTTACATTTACATAGGAAAAATGGCCTGACACATTCAGCTTTTACTTCCCCACTGGGGAACTGCAAGTATCCATTTAGCCAAATAAATTATGGCCATCTTTTCAACTGTTTACATCTTTTCCTCCTGATCTCTCATTTGTAACTCACTCTTGAACATCAAGGATGCTGATCACCGGAATCTTGTTAATTCCCCTGTGGGAAACAAGGCTTTACTGGCTTCCAGCCTTATCGGCCAGGAGACAAATGAAGCTCTTTGTATTATTGTTTTCTCTTTTATTCCGTGAATTACAGGTTTGATCCAAATCTCATTAAACTCTCAGCGTGTGTTGGATCATTTTCCTATTGAAAATGCAAGCTGTCAGGAAGAGGTGAAAGCCTACACCAGCTGTTGTCTGGGCTTGGTGTCATGCTCTTAATGCTTCTTAACCACTGGTGAATGGCATTTGTAGAACTGTGATAACACCAACACTGGGAAATTGTACTAAGAAATTTTTGCCTGCATTTTTCTACTTGTAAATTGAAAATACAAGCAAGCAAAGCCATGGCAATTTAGCTACATGGCAGAGGTTATTATGGGGTTTCACAGAATATTTGGTGCAAAAGGTATGATATTTACTATGCAAGGATATATGTAGACATATATACAGGAATACATTTTGCAATACAAACAATGCTTTTAAATGTCTTGTACTCTTTATCTGGCACTGACAGACAATTATTTATATAAGACATTTCTTGTAATCAAATGTTCTGAAGCATAACCTAGGCGTCTCCATCATGAAATATTTCTCCCAGCACCTCACCGTGTGCTGGAGGAAGGAAATGCACATTCTGTTTCCCTTGTGCAAACTGAATTGCAAGAAGTTTGTTTGCACTGTCTTTGTGGTGACAGATCCCAAATGTTGACTCTTTCTGGCTCTCATTTTCAAATAAGGTACTGCACTGAAACCAGAAAAGGCTGTAACCTTTATCAGACCACAAAAGCCAACACCCTTTTGCTAGTATTTGTACCAGTTTGAACATGGCGAGGTCAGAGCAAGAACCAGGGTTCCTCAGTCTCATAATAATAAAAATAATGATACTAGGGCGATTCTATTTTAAAGAGGGACAGGGGGCTCTATCAGGTCTGGATACACACTGTGGAGAGAGCATTCACACATCCCCTTACAGAGCTGGGTGGCACTGGTAGATGTGAATTTCAGAGCTGGGGGTGAACGCTTCTGCTTGCTGCTTCAATGGGAAACCAATAAAGCCACAATAACTGCTGATTTGCTGTTGCCACAGACTGACTCAGTCTCATTAGCACACCACTTCATTAAGTTTTTCTCTTAATTGCATCTTTGGGTTAAGCTTCAGTAAGCATCTAAGAATATTTTTTTCCATTCGGCAAAAGAGAAAGTTGGAGATATGCAATGTTGTTTGTGTGTTGTCAACAGAGTAGAGATGGGAATGTTTTTACTTTGATACAGATTTCATTTTTTTTCTTCCTATTTATGATTAAAAGTACAGCATCAACTGCTGTAACTACAATGAAGGAGAGGTACAGGGAATTAATGTGAGGCAGAAAAAATATTTTTTACTTTTTTTTCTCCTTAATTTCACCAAGGGTCATGAAGGTTGATCAGATCTGTAATGCCAGGGGGCATCAAGCTGAATAGTTCAAAATTGCAGTGGATACATTGTAAAAAATACTGCTTTTGCCTAATTAGAAAAAAATATATTTTTTTGATTAATTCTAAAATTCTTGTCATGGAAAGTATTAGGAGTTTTAAGCAGCAGAGTAATATTTGCTCTTATCTGCCTGTCATATGCATTCTCACTTGCTCTGAGTTAATTTGTCACATATTACTATTAACCATATGAAATTTTCTGCAAATGAAATGCACTGCCAACATGGTCATTTACAGTTATTCAGTTTCAATGAAGCAGATCTTTGTAATAAGCCTAAAACTCTCCTTTAATCCTATGAATTGCTTCAGGAGCCTTCTTTAGCTTCATCATACTGGATTTGGGGTTGTAGTTCATTAGCTTTCAGCAACCTTTTTGGTCAAATATCCTTAGTGATATTACAAAGTTAACGTAGTTTTCCCTCTCCCATATTTCCCACCTCAGTTCCTTCCCTACAGTACTTATAAGGTGCTATTTTATTTCCATGTGTGCACGCACACACAAGTTATTCTATGACATTGTTGCATGGAAAATGGTTTTGTTGGTCAAAAAGCTTTTTGTGTGTAGTATGGCTGTTCACCTTTGGAAAATGAAAGGCAGCAGGTTTTCTTGGCTTGATGGATTTCTATTATCAGTACATGAGACCATTCCAATGGTTTTTCACTATCCTAACCAGGTAAAAATTGCTGTCCTTGTAGCTGAGGTCTTGGATAGTGTTGCTCCCTGCTCTGCCCTTCTGTCCAGAGTTTTATATATGACAGTATTTTATAGTTGCTAATGGTGCTTCTGCTGAAGTCCAGTGTTGCTAAGTACACACTAGATTTTTCATTCTGCTTAGCTGGTAGCATTACTGCATGTCCTTAAAAAGCATCAGTACGTGAAATCAACATAAATACATATAATAAATTTTCTGCCTTTTAAATTATTATTTTCTTCTTCTAGAACTCAAGGTTAAAGTAAAACATACCCAAAACTTACAGAAAAACAGTTGCAAAATGTTGTCTAGAATTGTCTATAAGGTTGTCTGGGGCTGAGATATCCATTAAGAGGCGTGCAGACCTGGGTGAAAACCTATATCAAATCTCCAGTCATACATCTTCTGACTCTAATCAGTAACTAAAAGCTGGTACAAAACAAGCCATATTCAGGGTCATGTTATTGCTCTGAAACTAAAAGGGCTAGATAGATAATATACAAAATGAAAAAATATTTAATAGTGATATTAAGGAGGGAGCTGGGGCATTAAAAACCTTCAAATTTTCACAATAGTGGCAACGCAGACTTGAGAGGTGGCAACAATACCTTAACATATTTAAAATGGATTTTCAGATTCCACTTGATATATTTTCTTCCATCAGTGTTTTCAAGCTGTTAGCAATATAGTATAGTCAAGTTACTTAATTTAAGATGGATACATACAGAAAAAAGCTCATCAGGGAAAAATTGGAGTCAACAAATTAGCAACTGCGTACGCTCTTAAAGCTAGAAATCTCACAAGTGGACCTTCTAAAACAAGTAATTGTACATATGTGTTTTGCTCATGAAAATAACCAATTGGCAAGTATATTTATGAAAACAATATGAGCAATTAGATTTGCAATTATACATTTTATTTTATTGGCAAACATTCCTTCTGCAGTTTGAAACAAAGAAGAAAATGTGATGAGTAGCTTCAGGATGACACTAAATATTACAAATAAATGCTCCTTAGCAAATCTATCCCAAGCAAATCTAATGGAAACCACTGATTTTCATAAAAGGAAATAACATTTGGTTAAAGTTTAATGTTAAGGAAATGAACTGTCACAGAGTATAAGGCTTGAACAGACTGAGAAGGGATGACAGCAACGCCTGTTTCAGACCCAAATGCTGCTAAAATGCCATGGTAACACTCATGCATTATTTATTTCCATGACTAAATATAAGCACTTTTGCTATCCTGAACTGAACCACAACTGGGAATTAGAATTTTCTGTCATAAAGCTCATCTGTCTTACCAATCTATCAATGTTAGCAGGCAGGCCCTACAATTAACTAAGTACTTTGACCCTCTCACACTCCACATCACCACAGCTGTGCCAGGCCAGGTGATGGGGACAGAAATGTATTTTCACCAAGTGGCAGATGCGCTGTTGATCCTGTGAGTACTGGCTGGACTTTCTAAAAAAGTCACAAAAACTTATTAGTTGGCAACACCTATCCAGATCTGTCCAAGGGGCCTCCTACACAGAAGCTGGCAGAAAAGAAGGATGATGGCCAAATGAGTTGCCCTGGCAGCTTGCATGTCATTACTTGTGAACCTTCTGTATGAAAGTTTTAGATCTTAAGTGAATTCCTGCAGTAAAAGGTTAGTTGTGGGCAATTTCTTGACATCCTATGTTTGCAGCATGAGTTGGGATTGGCAACCATGAAGAAAGCTTCCAAGACAAAAGCTAAAGACCAATGTGCCCACTAGTGCATTATCATTCAGCTGAAGAGAATGGAATTCTGCTGCTTTAGATTCACTGAGACTCTAAACAAAAGCTCTTAATAAAATTACACTGAGCTGACACCAGTTTCTCCATGAAAACTCAGAACTAGTGCTATCGATAGAGAATGAAACAGGGCTGAGAATTACTCATCTGTCATTCATGGAATTGGGCTCTGAAACAGCCATGGCCTGAGCACACAGCAAGCACTATTACATGAGTAAGGCCATTAATTTATAACGTCACTGTGGAACTGCTTTAAATTAGGTTCACAGATAAGGCTCTTGGTGAGTCAGGGCTGTAGCATTTTAGTGGTTAGGGTCAAAAGTCACCAAGAGGAGATTTGCAAGAGAGAAATTAATCCTTGCCCACATAAAACCTATGTGGCGGCTGGACTTCCATGAGGAGGCAGGGAGAGATGAGGGGGCTGCAGTGCCTCACTTAAGGAAAATTAAGCTTCCTGGTCAGGCAAGTGCTTTCATTGCTGCCATTTCTGCTGCAGGGTTGTTCCTTGCCCTGCTGATTGCACCTTATAGCCCTGCCTAAAACCTCCCATGTCCACAGCAGAATGGAAAAATTCTGAATTCTCATCCTGTATGTTGCAAAAGCCTCCTTCAAAATGTAATAAACAGGCTCTCAGAGGCACCTGACAGTTAGGTATACAAATCCCATTGGAAATTCATTAAGAATTGGCTTCCTTGAGCTCTTCTGAAAAGCCCAGTACACACCAACTACTTCTGAAGCATGAAAGCGATGCCCAGAAGTTCTGCAATAGTGCCAAGAGCAGAGCATACTGCCAGTTTTTCACTCCTGCTTCAAGCTTTGGCAATCAAAAGGGACAGGTATTGTTGTTGCAAAAAGATTAGACACCATTTAAAAATGACCTTTTCTTCCCCCTTCATTTTACCCTATCTTGTTTCGAAATAAAAAGATTGAGGTTGAGTGTCTAAATTCATAAGGACTCACTATGAATGACCACAATTTGAATTTCAATACAGTAAGACAGATGGCAAGTTTAGTTTGATCATAAATTGTACATGAAATCCTTCTATCCAATCTCATGTTGTTTACTAAAATGTATGGAAAAAGATCAGTCAGGAGCTGAGTAGGTAATTATCAGGATGGTTGGTTATTGGCTAAAGCATAAAGGAGGGGAAGAGGACTGTACCTGTCCAAACTATCCATGTTGTATAGGAATTCAGCAGTTAAGCTTTCAGAGGAGAAATGAGTATAATCTATTGAAAAGAAAATTTAATGTAGTTTGGATTTGTACATGCGTCAAAGATTGATTAAAACGTAGCAAAAATGCACGAGGACACACTCTTCTTCAAATTCCAGATACTTATTTTGCAAAGAACCATTTGGATGCAGCCTGGGCTGCTGTCCCTAAACATTTGGTTACTGAAGGTTTCTGTCCTGGCAGGTAGGAACTAGGAAGGTCATGAAACTGCTTGTTGGTGTGCTTCAGATAGTGATCCGAGTGAGCTTAACTAACCCACGTGTTTCAGTAAATGGTTTCTTATGGCTTATAGAGTACCCAGAGGTTAGTAACTCTTCAGTATTGCATTTTTTAACAACTTAAAACCTTTCATCTTCATACTTTTTACCACCTAAATTTGCATATCATTATTATCCACTTTAATATTTTATAAACTATTTATTGAAAGAATGTTAAAATGAAGTGATAGATGAGTCTGGCCACAAATAATGCCAGAAACAAATTTGAATTAATCTAACATTTAAATGTCAATAAGGAAATAAATACACTGCTGACAAGACATGTTAATGTTGTGCAGTGCATGTTTCTCAAGTTGTCTGTATTGTTTTTGTTTACGAATGAGTGCTCTTGCATGTTTATGCCTGGGCGTTTCTCCCCCTTCCTCCTCCTGCTAATCGTTGTGTATATCCCCATTTAGGACAACAGATGAGTCCCCAGAGCCAGCTGAGCCTTGGCAAGCAAAGTCACCTGTGTTAATGAATGCTCATTTGAAATAATTTACATGATAGATGCAATTTACAATATTTTCTGTGTAAACTGTATGAAAATCAAGGATAATTGGGTGTTAAGTCATTCTTCTCCATTCCTCAGGGAAGTAACTGAATGAGAAAGGTCTGTGTGTTCCACCCAGTTCAGTCAGATATTCAATTTATGGCAGTTTTGTTAGAAAACTTTATAAACTTTGGGCAGTAAACAAATATTTTTACTGACATATCCTAGAGTCAAAAAACCTGACTTTTTCTCATTGCTTTTGAATGACCTGACACATAATTGAAATTAACCCTTTGGCAACCTTCTGCTATTTTAGGCAATCTACACCAGTGCTGGAATCTCCTCCCCAAAATCTTGAACAACAGCAATGTTACAGCCCTTGGGGAGTGTAAGCACATGGGATGAATTCCCACACTACTTCCAACCAACACCCTGGAAATCTGAGAAATCGTGTAGCCTTTGAGAAACTTTTTGTATTTCTATACCAGACTTTTGAGTGCAGTTTAGGAACAGAGACTAGGAAGCACCACGGCTGATGTTGCCCCTATATTAAGATCTGAACACAGCCAAGTCCCCTTAAATCTTCGGTAAGACTTCATTGTCAGCGCAAATGCAATTAATAAATTGTTTCTCACAGAGAAAGGCCATGAGTAATTCAATTTAAAGCACTTGCAGTTGTTGGGTGGTCAACAGAAGTTTACAAAATCTATTTTCTATAGAGCCTCTCACTGTGTTGTTATGGAGTTAAGCAATAGTCTGATCACTTTTTGAGCACAGGGCCTGACATTTGCTTTTTAAAACTCTGAAAGCATTCATAATATTTTTATTTTGGTAGTAAAATACAAATTCCAGATTTGTTTCTGAGTAATAGAAGGAATGCCTTACTGTCCTGGTGTCTGCCTCATTTGAATGAGTCTTAGTTTTATAATGGCTGTTTTGAATTTCCATCTTCTAAGTTAGTAAGGAAATCTGTAAATATGGGCTGCCTTTTCAAAGAAGAGAGATGCAGGTTTTCATTTGTGAACTGAGTGTTCACAATTGCACATGCAGGAGGGTGACTGATGCAGCCTTTTGTCTCAGCTCTAATTAAGGACAGGCAGAAAGCACATCTTTTCAGTATGCTATCTTCTCACATACTTCAGTGTAAAGGTACTGTTATTTGGTCATCATTCTTTCTTACTGGTTTGTCTATCTTATGAAGGGGAATAGCTTACTTTAGATTTTTAGTGCATCACGAAGCACAGCTCTTCCATGCAAAGGGATTGACGTATTGGGAGAATGCCACAGAGAACAAAATCCATCCTTCATGCCTTCCCCATTCAATAGCTCCAATGCGTAGGGCTCTGCAAGAGCTTTGGCTTTTCCTATCTGCAAGTCATACTGCAGTGGTGAATGATAGTTAGCTTTGTGTTCATCCATTTTATTCAGGTGCCCAGTTCTGGTAAGCGCTTAAACAAATTTAACTGCTTAACTGCACAATGAAAAACGTTAAAATCCAGCGCCTAAATCTACGGATTATAGAAGGCAGCACACAAAATAGCAAACTCTGCATTGCAAACTGACAATATTTGATATCTTTTCCAAATGCCATCTGCAAATACTATAATTAGAATATATAGTTATTTCTACCTCATTTAACAGCAACAAAAAGATCAAAAAAACTTTCAGGCATAAATTTTCAGTAGACATGCAGCAATAAATGCTTAAATATGCACTGAGTCAAGATAAGAATTTGCCTTGTAGACATGTTGTTAACATAGACATCAAATTAGCTTGACATTAGCTCACTAATTAGTATTTAGGGCAAAACAATGGAAAATAAATTTCACTGGAATCAATCACTATTGGAATATCTACAAATATGTACATTAAAGTCTAATTTAGGAACAACTCAAGTTTAAAATTGCTATAATGTAAAGAAGATTCTATTTGAATTTTCAAGTGAAAGTCTTAATATTTGGGTTTAAATTGAAACTTGGGGGATACTTTTCTTGCAGCACAATAACAGAAAATGATTTATGTAAAGGCACTGTAATAGCAAGCAGCATCCTATTATAGTGCAATCTCAGTGCTGGTAGTAACTCCAAACCCTCTTCCTAGACAACACTAACAGAGGCAAGGTTTGGATTCCTAGAGGGTCCTTTAATGTTAGAGGTAACATTAAATATAGAAACTGACTTAAATATTTCCCTTGGTACCATTAATGCTTTCCCAGCCAAGTTCCTTTGTGAACACACAATAGGCAAAACGTCCATTTGTGGCATTTTTGTCTGCTCACAGATTGTTGTTGGCAATCTGAGTCCTGAGGAACCCTTTCACTGTCTTGGAAAGGGCTGCCTTGTCCCAGGAGGTATTTGTTTCACTGTCAGTGATGGTAGGGCCTTTTTTTGGAACATCTCTTGGAGGAATTGTTCAGCTTTGTGGCTGTCCCTGCTCGCTCCAGAGCTGAGCTCTTTGCTTTCCACCCTGCTGCGAGCCCCCTGTGTGAGCTGTTAGTGCTTTCCATGAGAGGAAAAGCTAAGGGCTTGTGGCTTTTGTCCCTGATTCATTGGCAGCATTGTATCTCCAGAGAGGTTGTGCTGGCTCTGTACGTCTCATTCTGGCAGCAGGCAGCATGGAGAGGTGCATATTTAAAGAGAAGGGGGCAGTCAATAGCTGAAATCTGCTGTCATGTAGAGCTTTTAGGGTGGGATTTTGCCTCTTGACAGCAGAATCAGCCAAGAAATTGAACTGGGAGATCTGAGCAGCTCAAGTCCAAGCACACAGATGTGAATGAGTCCTTTCTGTGCCCGTGGCACAGCCACGTACAGTTGTGTGTTTTGGGGCCTGCTCTGGGAACAGTGTTCCTGTGCAGGATGGCACAGGAAATGCCAAAGAGGCAGCCAGGGAAGGCAGCAATTACATGGGCTCTATCACTCCAGCTCCTCCACAGCCAAAGATCAGAGCGAGCTGTCAGTCCCAGAGCTGTGCTTTGATACACTGCAGACTCTGATAAATTACATATAGGAACAGGAAGGATGGATGGTGACCTTGCGACCTGCCACTCGGTCCTGCTTAATCCCTCCAGCCGTGTCTGCAGATGCAGGAAGGCCCCTTGATGTATGTCTTCAGGAAAGCAACAACGAAAAAGTTGCTTAAATGTGTGTAACTGCCACAGAAATACAAAGCAAGCAAAACGAATGCTGGGTGTTTCGGTACCTCATGTAATCCTGGATTCAGTTTGCTTGCAGATTCACTCAGTATACATTTATTTCTATCTTAACATGCACTGTGTTGACAGTAATTTTGTTAGGGACAAAATATTACAGTTAGAACCAGAGTTTGCAGTAAACGGATGCATTTCATTTGCTGCCTTTTTCCTCCTGCTAGCTTTTCTGCCTCTCAACGCCTCGGTCTACATGAAGCAAGATTCCTTGAATGAATAGTGCAGAGGAAAGGTAATTTCAGTGCCTGCTTCTGCACTATTGCTATACAAAATTACCTGCTGGCCCGGTTAATGGATTATTTATTTTCATTAAATATTGATTATCAGTTGCTTATGCTGACAGGCACTTTCCTGTTCGCTGTGCGGGCAGCTATATGCCTGTGTTACTTTATGGTGGGGGGGTTAAGTAAACTGTTCAGTCTCATGAATTTTCATGGTTTGACACTGACTGACATCTGCATGGTAATTCTGCCAATGAATCACGTGTGCATGTCACTAATGCAACTTTAATGTATTCAAAAATCCCTGATGCAAATGATGATTTCTTTAATTGAGTCCTGCCCTCCATAACTAGGTAAGCTGCCTCAAAAGCTAGCCCAAATTGCATGCAGGGTTCCTAAATCCTGTGAGGCGACATGCTGCTCCTCTGCTTGAAGCCTTGCAATGCAGCCTTGCTGGCATGTTGGAAGCAAAGACAGAAGATGTCACAGCAGAGAAAAGTATCAGAGAAATCTTTCCATTTCTACAGAATTCACTCACTCAATATCTTTCACTACAATGATATGCAGACGGTGAAGGAAGAGAATTCCTGAGCACTTTTGTGCTGTGAATCTACTGCATGGTTTTGTGTTACCCCAGCAAGAGAACAAGCCACAATTGTAAGACAAAACGAATCATACGTCTGCATTGCAAAAGTCAGAAAATTCAGAATAAACTTTTCTTTTTTCAAAATTAAATATGCGTGGCCAAGATATGCTTAATGATCCAAGGCAACTCTACAGATTTGGCTTTGCATGAAAAAAGAGGATTTCAAAGTTTGCAATAGAATAGTAAAACAAACAAATCAACGACAAAAAACCGTAACACCAAACACTTTTTTTAAAAAAGAATGATACTTTTTTATTTTTGCTCATTATCTGTATTTCCTTGCAGCTAGAACTAGTCCAAATTCAGAATTTCCATGGCAAAAAATAAAAACGAAATGTCAAAAATTTATCTCACACCAAAGCAAAATTAGGCATTGGAATGTCAAAGGCTTTTCATGGAGGTACTACATTTGAAATATTGCATTCTGGTAACCTCAAAGTACTTGATAAGGTCAGAGCACTTCATTGTGACGTTATCATTTCCAAACTACTCTGAAAAATCAAAACAATAGTGGAAAAATGTTGGCATCTTGACCTTAAGGAAACAAAATGTTATGGGGCCTTTTACTATATAATATTGATGCATGTTATACATTTCCAGAAAATCATTTCAGGGTGATCAAATCAGGAACTTTTTTTTGTCAGGCGATGCTTGACTAGTACCAGCTCCATCTGTTCAATCAAATAACAGAAAATATTGCTTCCTTAAAACAGCCTCTGCAGTTTCCTTTCTCTTGGTAAGTCTCAAAGATATTTGTCAAATATCACCTTTAGACTGACGAAATAATGTCATGGACACAGGGGATGACATGCTGCAAATACAATAAGGTGAATGTAACTTCTCTTTAAAATGTCAGTATGGCATTTTGAAAAAACTGATACCTTCATTTTCAGTTAAAATGTGTAATAGTGATTTCTGTTTTCAGAGCCTTAAAAGCAAATGAGCTCACTGTAGGGCAATACAATGATATGTTACTGTGAGATGAGAACACAACAGTAATCCACTTAAATTATTAACAGCAGTCTGGCACTTCAAAGTGACCCCTGACTCTAGCTTCATAAGAAACATAAGTAATAACACTGTCATTAAAAGGAAAATAATTTACATTTCAATGAAAGCTTATTAAAAAGGTTTTCTGCAGTTTTGAATAGAGATAAACGTGCAGCATTTTCTTTCAGGGAGTGCAAATGGTCAATAGACCCCTGGGGGAAGGAAAGAGGGACTCCTGTCAAAACAACCAGAGAACATATTTGCATCAGTGTATCAGTATTGTAAACCTGGCAAACATTTTTTTTATAGTGATAGTAGTGGGCTGAAAACCTGAACAATGAGATTTTCTGGCACATTTTTGAAACGTATTGCACCCATGGAAATTAAAATGCATTTTCTCTTTGAACTATAGCATGTGCAAGGGATTTGTGTTGTTCAAAGCAATAACATAAGTGGACACTAACGTCCTAATTCATCAAAGAATAAGCACAGGCTTAAGTCTACCTTTACTTAGCAAAGCTCTTAGGAATGTGTTTACCTGCAAGAATACGCTAGTGGCTAATGAACTCAGCGGGACGTGTTTACAGGCACTGGGAGGGATTAGAAGCAAAGTCTAAACTTGCTGAAAAGACACCTAAAGTGGCTCTGTAATTTGTTTCCTGCCACAAATGTCTTTGAAATCAAAACAAATGCTCTCTGTTTTTAGAATATACTGGATTCTTCCAGCATTAGGATTTTTATGGTGCTTGAGATTGTGAAATACGTTTGTGCACTGAATGCATACTTGCATGCAAGATGAAGCAGGCTGATATCTTAACTCTTGTAGCTTTCAACCAGTAATGACATCCAACTGAACGGTGTTATGGGACTGATGTTAACAGTGCTCTTGGTTGTGTACACATTTCACAAGATTATGTTACTTGGCAATTCTGATGTGAGGTCCCTATACTTTGTAATATGCAATTTCTGAGTTAGTTTAGGGACATTTTATCTTAGTGCAAGGACTTGTCTCAGAATAATCTAATTTCTGGGGTATTTTGGTGCATGGGTGTTGCGGTTTATTCTGTTTCTAGCTGTGTTATTTTATGTATTCTGTAAAAAAACTTAGTGAAAAGGAGAGCGAAGTGTAAAATAATAAAGTAAACTGAAGCAAGGGCTGCAGAGTTGTCTCATATATCCTAAGTGAATTAGCTCTTCATCTAGAAAGTCTTATGCTCTATCCCTGTAACCACTTGGTCAATTGATATTTTGTAAAGCCTTGCAAAGCAGAATCACCTTTTCGAGCAAGAGCAGAAAGCACTGTTTGTGGCTGCTTCTAAAATGAAGGAGCTACACATTGACACCAGAAAGGGGCCAGCTGTATCACAGGTGAGCTTTGTAGTCACTGAACAGCCAAACCAAAATGGGCATCGTTCCCTTGCCTGGTGCTTCGCTCTGCTGCCAGGTGCTCTCTCACTTTTATGCTTTGCTCTGCCTGCCTTCTTGCTACCCAGTTTGCAATTTCCAGGGCATGATAATTCTCAAAGTCATCTGGCTGACCTCCCCCTCAGACTGCCTATAATTGGGATGCTATTAAAAGATGTGATGAAGAGATGAACCTTTCCAGGACACAGTATTTATAGCGTACCACTAACAGGTAACCCATGGAGAGCAAGCAGACTCTCCTGGGCCGCTGGCGTGCTCAGCGATGTTTGCACGTTCCTGGAAAAGGAGAACTCAGGGGATCCAGGAGGCAACCCCAGGGCCCAGTGCCAGGAGCTCTTCATTACTGCAACCACACAGCGCCTGGAAAATGCAGCACATGCTCGGGTGACATTTCCATGATATGAAGTGTGCCACAGGACGCTGCCCCCAGCACAGGGGGCAGCTCCTGTTACCAGCCTTTAGAAGGTGATGCTGGAGCTGAGCCACTTCACGGACTTCCTGGCATCCGAAAGACTTTCTGGGAAACCCACTTTCCTCGAGAAAACCACAGCTCCGAGCTCCGGTTCCTCAGCACGACGGAGCCGGACTGATATTCCCAGCTGACCCACCTGCAGCTGGAGGAAATTGCGGGCTCGGCACACCGCGGGGCGACAATTACCAATTAGGCAGCCTTTAGCACAACTCTCCAAAAAAGGAAATTTCCCCCCCAAACTGAATTTGTCAGCGAGGACCGCAAGCCTCCAGAGGAGCGCGGAGCACGGGGAGGCTGCGGCGTGCGGGGGGCAGGACGCGGAGTTCGGGGGGGGACGTGGGGCGGGCGCTCCCGCAGCCCTTCCCTCGCCCCCGCTCGGCGGGGCGGGGAGGAGCGGGGCGCGGCTCAGCTCGGCTCGGAGCTCGGAGGCTGACAGCGGCGGATGGGCTGCCGGAGCCGCGCTGCCCGAGCGCCGCCGGCTGCCTCCGACTGTCCCGGGGAAGGATGGCCTCCAATTTCAACGACATCGTGAAGCAGGGCTACGTGCGCATCCGGAGCAGGAGGCTGGGGGTGAGTGCTGGTCCGTTCCTTGGAGGCACCTGCCGCGAGGCTTTATTTTATTTCGTAATTTTCTTTGTTCTCTTTTTGCAAACTGTGCTTTCTGGGTGTCTCTGCAGGAAACAAAAATCTAGGGGGAAGGGGAGAAGAATCAAGGTATCTTAAATGCATACATCTACGCCTCGCATACGTGCTCATATACATATATGTGTAAACATTTTTGTTTGTTTTATTCCCCTCCCGTCGGGGTGGGGATGCTGCCTGCTGAGGTCCCGGCAGCAGCCCGGAGCCGGGCACCCGCCCGCCGCCAACTTCGGGCCGGGGCGGTGGCAGCGCGGGGCACGGAGCTGCGGGGAGGAGGGTGAGCGGGACTGGGGAGGCTGGAGGTGCCTCTGCCCTCGGGGGTGCGGGAGAACTTCGGGCAGGGGTGAGGGCTGGGCTGGGGCTTTGCCTTGAGCAGCCGGTGCGGTCTGTTGTTGCTGAAGTCTGGGGCTCCTGAGAGGGAGCTGCTGCAAATCAGGGCTTTAAGCTCTGGTGTGGGACAGGTGGGGACCTTGTTGATACCTTTTAGGGCTTTAAGGTTTACTGCATGAGAGTTTCGCAAAATGAAAAATCCAAAAATCCCTGTTTCTCCTTTAGCACCTTATTTAATTTTCAACTTATTTGAAATCTGTTCTTGTACTTCCATGACACGTTCTAGTTTCAGCTGTAGCTGCCAGATACGTGGTAGCGGCAGGCCAGCTCCCTGTTTGGCATACAGTCTCTCAAACCATGCTCTGTTCTTGCAGACCTGGGCTGCTGCTGCCCTCTCCCCTGGGCTGCTCCACAACCGGACCCGTGAGCTCTGCACCTCCTGGCTCCCTGCTGAGGCTGCAGGGGCTTGGGCTGGAGGAAGGCTTTGTGGATATGTATCTGCATCTTAGGCCAGGAGGGCAGCTCATTACTTGTGTTTAGTGATAACTGACGGGTTATTAATTTGGCAATTCTGAGTGGTTCAGAGCATGAGCTTTACATCCACATTTATCATGGTGTGTCTGTGGTCACCAGAAAGTTTTTGCTGATTAGAATTCATTCCCTCTGTATATCCATGTTCAATGGATTCTATAGAGTTTGGTGTTATGACCTGCTTGGAAAGTGGAAAGTATCTCAATATATTCCAGCAGGCATCTCTAAAGGGAAGATGTTGTTTTTCTTGTACCTGTACTTGTGGGCATTGTTCGTTCTCTAAGAACCACATGATTCAGTGACAGATGGAGATAACGTCATTATAAGAGAACTTGTATTAAATTTGGCAGGATTAGTGTACTGCAGCTATGCTTTCAGCACTCAGTGTATGTTGGTATTCTGTTTGTTCCTACATAAATAAAAAGTAAGATTAAACTTTGACACATCTTTCCTTACTGTGACAGTGAAACCTAATGGGAGCATGAACAAGGCGCTTCCACTCTGAGATGAATGTAAGTTCTGTTAGTGCCTCTGGCTTTCCTCCATTAAAGCTTTCCAAAGTACTTTGAGGTGGTGGTGGTGAGCAAATGTTCAGTGTCCTCTCAGCAGGAGTACATGTGACAGTTAAGTGCAAAAAAATGGACGAAGAAGTGGAGAAAGACAGGGAGCCTGTGGAAATGGAACAAGTGTGAGTGCTTTCTTTCACAACACAGCTGCTTTATTTGACTTAATTTCTTCTTATTCCAATGGTTTGTGTTCTATCAATGGTTGGCAAGTGTGAAGGTGGTGGTGGAAAAGTATTTTTGCAAAGAAGTCAAAGGGAAGTCCCAGAGTGGCCATGGCTTATAGAGTTGTTAAAATAGGAGCCCAGAACTTGTCCTGAGCTACCCTTAGCTCTGAGCTTGCTATCCCAGTGGCTTTCCAGTGCTACAGAAAGCATTAGGAGGAAAGCCTGTGGCTGTTATCTGACGGTTGCTGTGTTGAATCTGGTGACAGAGGCCTGAGCTATGAGTGTGAGGTGCCCTATTCAAATCCTGATGCCCTGCTTGTCTGGGAATAAGTAGAGTTGTTAGCAGTAATGCTTTTCTCTCCTTGATGTTTTCAGTTTAAGCTATTGCTCCTCTCCTTACAAAAACACGGTTGGAGTATAACTGCAGACTTCCTCCTGTAACTTGCATTTCCTATAAGCTGCTTAAGAGCCCAGTGTCCTGATTTACCAGATCCAAGTGAAAGTGGGCACTTAGGTTAATTATGATTAACCTCAGGTCTTCAAATGCAGGACAGGCTTGTTTGCCTGTAATGGCAATGCAACTGCCGGCACGTACTTCAGCATACAGCCCAGCTAACGTGTCTCCTTGCTCCTGGTGGCTTTTCCTCCTCAGTCAGGTGTAGATGTGCTCAGCTGGTGCTGAAGCACCTCAGGCTGCCACTTGGTTTTAGGGAGATCTTGAGTTTAGTATTACTCAGTGGCAGATGGGAGCTTGGCTCCTTCAGAGAAATGAACTTTGCACAGTTCTTTTATTTGGGTAGCTGCGTTGGGGAGGGCTCTCCAACACCCAGAAGTTGGAGGTGGGAAGGAAAAAATGGTGTAAAACTTAATCTGCTAAGTGGGAAACTTCCAAACTTTCCCATGCCCTGAAATCATTAGGAAGAACAAGCCTGCTCCAGCCCTGAGCAGAGCTTCTGCCTGATTGAGCAGTAATTCAGTGCTGTGTGTGGTGAGGTGTAAGTGGGAGTTATTAAAATACATTCCAATATTACGGTGGAACAGCTGTAATCAGTGCATTGTCTCTTCAAACTGAATTCAGCTCCTGGGTTTTTCTCTGTAATGCTATGGTAATTCCATCACCAAGGGAACTAGGAGCAGCACTTGTATCTGCAAATTATTTCAAGAAATGACTTTTCTGAATAACTGGGGTGCAGGTGCTAGATTTGGAAAGAAAGGGGTGCAGAAGCACAGCTTGCTCAAAACTGAACCTCTTTTGAAAGAAAATTGACAGTTCTGAGAGGCTCTACTTTGTAATTTCAAGATCAAATGTAGGCTAATTAGTTTTGTACCTGGACTGTTTATGTGCACTTTAAATATGTAAATTTAATTTAATATTACTTAATAGAATAGTTTCCATAGCAACATTTGCATCACATGTGTCTTCCGCAGAGCCAAATATATTCAGGAGAAAGAGCACTCTTCCCAATTCTTTCCATCCTTATAGGGAGAGAAATAATTCCCTCAGCCAATGATCTCTCTCAGTTTTGTTATTAGTGCTGACATGGAGGAGATTGTGTTCTAGAAATCTGCTGACAGTGCAAATGCACGACCTCACAGAGTTCTGTGAAACATAACAAATCAGCTTTGTTCTGTGAGCAGCACTTCCATCAGTGACCAGCAGACCTATGTTTGGGGAGAGAAGATAAGAGGGAGATACTATGCTGCACTGAGTGCTTTTGTAGCCATTACCTTTCATCTGATTAAGTGCTTTGTGTCTATTTACATGAAACACTAGTTGTTTTATGGTTTCTGAACCTAAAAGGGCTTTATTCGCCATTACGATCGTCAATTAAGGCCTTGTTCTGTGACACAGATATGACCTTTTCTGGAGGGGGATTATATTACAGGGGTGTTTTCTCTCTATCACAAAAAGGCCAGTCCCTGTGTTCTCATTTTAAGGATAGGTGGATGTGTACTGCTTGAGAATACACTTGGGCCTTCGTTTTGGTTGAACTGGGTCAACTGAGTGTTCAAATAACAACTAAGAACCAGAATAGGAATGAATCTTTGAAACAGAGGACCTTTGTTACACTGGTGAGCCTGGCTTGTAGCTGTTGCTGTTTTCAGGTCTAATTGTAACCTGACTTCAGCCTAGGTGCTGCCTTGGAAGGTCTTCCTCACCCCCTGAGGGAGCAGGCTGTGGTGCTCCAAGGATGTGTTGTTCTTATGAAGTGCAGGACATGGCAGATAGATCATTCTGGGAAGGTGTTTTATTGGCAAGAAAAGTTGCCCGAAGAGCTTTAAAAGGAAAGGGGCACTCAGTGCTCTCACTGGATCCACTCACCTCACGTCGTGGGCTGGGAGCCTCCCGGCCACGCGTTTGTTGCAATCTGTCATTTCATTGAGCTCCCTGTTGTTATGGTTTAGCTTACCCTTCCAGCATCCCTATTTAAATTTGGGGTTACTGGAAGCAGTGTTTCAATTTGTGCAAGGACTGTAGGTATGTCCTACTGCCACTGTCAAGGTGGAGGCAGCAGTGTCCCTGAAGGCTGTTCGAGGTTACAGGCCGCAGCATTGGGCATGCTGATGGCACAGCACCAGGAGGTGCCCCCCTCCTGTGCAGGGCTCTGGAGACGATACTGTTCCCCTTGGACAACCCTGCAGAGTCTTCAGGCATGTGGGCTGTCCCTGCCTCGTGATGTATGGGAGGCTGCTGGAGCAAGATGCCGCAGGGTTAGCTGCCAGCTGCTGGCTCTTGGCGTGCATCAGTAACGCACGTGGGGTGTCCTGTTGCATGAAGTGCTGAGGTACTGCTGGTGTCAGAGGGAAACAATCTCTTCGATGAATAACAACTGCCTTGAGCTGCCTGAAGCTAAAAGTCAAATAGTGCTGGTCAAACAGACGGGCCCCAAAGAACCAGCTGAGATGTGCTGATAGAGTGCAGAGATGCCCCCAATAAAGAGTTGTCCATGGCCTAAGCTGCGCTAGGCCCTGCAGAGCCCAGCCTGGCTCTGTGCGGTGCTCCACTGACTGGAAAGCACTGGTTTCTAGAAGTGTTCTGTCCTCTCTGGCTTTCTTGGAAGCTGCATGCCTCCTCCCTAATTGAGGGGATTTTGCTGCTGTATGTCATTGCTCTCCAGGAGGGCAGCATACCTTTCTGTGCAGAATGTGGACCTTAAGCTGATACAAATAGGACTACACTTTTTTTCCCCAAGCTTTGTCAGCTGTGAATGCATCTGGCTTCTGTCACACCGTTTTTATTGTATCCTAGTCTATCTGATAGCATCACTTTTAAACTCGCCAACAGAACAGCTATATTAAAATGTGAACTTCCTTCTGTGCGCTGTGGTGCTTGATGTGCTGTACAAGGCTGCTCACAGCTCTGCATAGGTAATGTGAGGAGGCTGTCCCTGAACAATCTTCCAGGAAATATCTGACACTAAGGATAGGCAGCATTCCTTAAATTTTTAAGGCTTAAAGAAAGATGTGGAGCCACCTACAGTGCTCTTGCTTCAGTCACAAACTTCCCTGTGCTGAAGCAATCCTGATTGTCTTGCTAATAAAGCTCTTAAAATATCTTTATTCTGGAAGTTACAGGAGTTCTATGCCATTACACAATATTTATCCAGTTAATGAATTACAAATAAAAACTTGAATGTGCTGTTTTGTGCATACTAATGTTTATTTTGTATTATAAAGCAAAAGAAATGTAGTGGTTGTGGTGCATTTTGCTTCAGCAAGCTTCTCTTTAGCATTGACACTACTCACGTTCCATGGCTACTGGCAATGTTATTTTAGGTTGTGTCTCTCTCAATTTTATGATGAAGATGCAAGAATTGGAGTGGTGTGTATGTTTTTTGTTTTATTACACCTTTGGCTCACAGATTCCAGAAAACACTAAAGATCATGTGTGTCTGGGAGCATAATAGGAAATACTGAAATAATTTGTGTATGAATGTTAAGATGATCTGTATTCTAAAAAGAGGATGAAGTTTTTTTCCCATCACAAAACGCAGAACTATTAAAATTAGGACGGTCTAGGACAGTGTATGCTGCTGAATAATATACATAGACTACTGCTGCATGACAGAAGTGTTTAAAACAGTCCTGTCAATTTGTTGCGTGTTAGAAAAGCCTTACAAAGTATTTATCTTTCCAGAACATATAATATTGCTAACTAGCTACATTGAGTGTTTACAACCCAGAAAAACAATCTGCACGCTAACGATATTGTATAAAACTTTCAAAATAGGACATTATTAGAAGGCAGTCTGATGTATTTTATGGCTGCCATGATTTTATGAAGGTATTTTCTGCATATGGAGGTCTGGGAGTCAGCTCTGCAGTTTGTATTACTATCATATTATTACAGGCTATTAAAAACACTCATTTGGGAGGATCCATTGACTTTAATGGAGCTATGCAAACAGCTAAGTATCTGTTCCTAAAAAATGCACGTTTCCACAGAGGCATTCTATATGTTTATCAGTGAATAAAGCTCCTGGAGAGAAAGAGAGGAGAAAAGCTGATTTTTTTACCTAGCAATCTGTTTCTTGTACCCCTGTCTGGCAAAGGAAGCGCTGCTGACAGATCTGTGCAGAATCCTGTCTCATGAGGTATCCTCCGCTTTGCACTTACCAGGCGAGGCACAGAACTGTTCTTGCAGTCGTATCTGTTTAACAGCACTTCTAATTAAATCTATAGCCTGCTCTTGGGGCTGTGTGTAACCGCATCTGCTGGAGGCACCTCCTTGACATGCAAGGCATGATTGGCTTCCCGTGGCTTGGAGTGGGACCTCCATGGAAATCTGGGCCAGGTCCAAGAAAAGGATCTGAGCACCCATGGCAGGGTTGGCTGGATTTTAGTAGCTGAAGTCCAAAAGCTCAATTCTGACAACCCTTCTTTGTCTGGGGAAGTTTCTGAAGGATGCTGGGACCAGCTGATGTCTTGCAGGGTTTCAATTCGTGACAATTGTCGTGTTGTCCAGCACCTGCTGTGCTCCTGCGGTGCTGTCTGGGGTTTTCCTCTCTCTGCCCTGTGATGGGGCTTGATCTGATGGGAACAAACGTCTCAGTGTCCTTGCCCTTGCTGATGAGACAGCATAACTTGATCTTACACCTCTCCAGTCAACTTTGGTGTGATAAGTGATTACTCATTGTGAAAGTGGCCTTGGGCAAGTGCTGAGTCTTAGTGGAAATGTGGCTGCTAAGTGGGACCTGACTTCTAGTAGTGGAAGGAAGGAGGAAAATCAGAAGTTGTCCTTCTGAAAGGAACTGTGTTGATGACATTGATTTCAGTGGTGCAAGGGTCACATTAACATAGGAGAACATCTGTGTGGGTGCTGTTCAGAACACTGTTTAACACTGATCTAAACCAGTTGAACCAAGTTAAGTCCTAATCACAGAGAAACTGGGGAAGTAAAACATAGTGAATAACTGTAACTGAGGCTTTTATGAAATATTTGACTACAGCACTGCAACAGTAGACTCGTTCCATCTTCAGCGTTAACCTTGTCATGGAGAGAAACTAGATCTGTGTCACTGCTTTGCTTGATGGGTCTGAGTACACCAAAAACTCTTAATCACATCAGTGTGAAGGAATGTGATATAAGTGCTGTTCTCCCGTGCAGAACTAGCTCTCTCCTGGCCAACTCCATTATAGGAACATGTAATAATTTAGTCTTTAGAGGGCAGAGAAGGGAGATGATTCCTTCATAGCTTTGTAACTCATTTCTTGCCTCTAGGAAATACTTGCTTAATAACAAGTGAGTGACCAAGCAGATGTTTCTGGGCTAATTTCAAAACTCTATGAAAAAGAGTCCTTAGATTTCTGGACTGCTTCTTACCGTGATTAATGCTTTACTTTTAACATTAAATACTTCTATTAATATCTAAAAAATCAGCACAATTCACCTAAAATCAGGAAGGCGTTATCTTTTTTGTATATGAGTATTGCTTGAGAACTTAGATTTTGGATAGTGACCGTATACTAGAGGATGCTTTTGATGCTTAGAAGTTTGGAAAAACTTTATACAAAAGCTTTACACTTTCTTAAACAATTTCATCTACAACTGAAACTTTTGATTATCAAAAGCTGCAAAGAGATGAAGCTTTCAGTGTTTTCTTGATTTTAATGAAACTGACTTTTGTAGAAACTTCATTGAGAAGATTGGTGTTGACTGTGTGAAATAACATGTACTTCTGCAAGTTTTGCTTAGCAGTGTTTCTGCGAAACCCTGTGGGAGGAGAGGTAAGATGGAGGGGAGACAATCTGCAGGACTACAACCATATGGTTAGGAGACTGGCGCTTGAATAAGCACGCCAGAAATCTAGCATGGGAGTTTCAGAGTAAGAGCTGTGAAAATGGGAAGCAAGAGTGATACAAGAGTTGTGGGGGGCAGGAGAAAGAAAAGTTGTCTGCATGTATCTGTCTGCATTTTAAGCAGCTTTAATAATCAAACTCCAGCGTTCACTTATATAGCTCCTTTCAGTCTGGAAAGAAAAAAAGAACAGATTTCATATGCATCAACTTCAACCTGCAAGATATTAAGCCCGTTGGATTCATATTTTTAGAAAACTGTTAAATAAGGTGTTGGAACATATTCACAGATATTATGATTTCTTGCTGCTTGGAACTTGTCAGCAGTGGCAGGGATAGGATCCAGGACATTGCTTGGTAAGTGTGAGCCTCTGCCCTTGAGCTGGAAGGAGAGCAGTACCAGCAGACCAAGCACAGCTCTGTCTGGCTTCTAGCATTAGGTATGTCAGCCCATGAGTGTGTCCCCTTCAGATTTCCTCTGTCCCAAGTCAGTACCTGCCTCAATAGGGTTATCTCTGGAACTAAATCCAAGATACTCAAAGCAAAGAAGCTGAGTTGTAGAGAGCTCATTGTTCAGGAGCTGCTCCTCACCTTGTGTGTTGTGTTCTGCATGTCCCTGCAACAAATGAAACCAACAAAACCCAGAAACTAAGCTTAAGAACGCCTCTAATTTTTCTCCAAAAGACAGAAGATGAAAGGCTAAGATTGTGCAGATCATGATTTGGAGTCTGAAATTGCTGTTTTGGTGGTGACCCTTTTTAAGGGTAGAAACTACTAGGAGTAGAGGAAATGTAGAGTCCTACACCCATAGAAGAATAACTGCGTGCATCAGTACAGGGTAGGGGCTGACCTGCTGGAAAGGAGCTCTTTCAGGATTTCTGGAAATCCTGGTGGTTTACAGGTTGGCCATGAGCCAGCAGTGTGTCCCTGAGGCCAAGGAGGCCAATGGGATCCTGGGGTCCATTAAAAAGAGCGTGGCCAGCAGGTTGAGAGAGGTGATCCTCTCCCTCTACTCTGTCCTGGTGAGGCAGACAGGACAAGGGGCAATGGGCACAAACTGGAACATAGAAAGTTCCATCTGAACTTTACAAAGAACTTTTCTGTGAGGGTGGGAGCACCTGGAACAGGCTGCCCAGGGAGTTTGTGGAGTCTCCTCTGGAGGTATTCAAAACCCACCTGGATGTTTTCCTGTGCAACCTACTTTATCAGTGGAGCCTGCTTTAGCAGGGGAGTTGGACTGGAGGGTCTCCAGAGGTCCCTTCCAACCCCTGGGATTCTGTGAACAGCTTGTGCTTTCCAGCACGTGTCTTACTCTAAATAACCTTCTCTGTCATTCTTTGGAAGATAGCCTTAGGTTTTTTAAGCAAAACAACGAGACTTCAAACTTGCCTTTTCTCATAAACTGAGATAACTAGTAAACAATGAGTTCTTACCCATTTGCTATCTTCTTCTGAAGATGAAATTTTCAGTTTAACAAGTCTGATGAAATCCTGAGCAGAATGCCCTTGTTCTTCTGCTTTTATCTTGAACAATTCCCTCATCTTTTGCCAGCTGTGGTTCCCAGTCTGCATTCTCGCTATTTGCTCTTTCACTGTTAGAAGTCTGTATGTTTTCTGGAGGTGACTGCGTTAACTTTTATGCATGCAAAAGGGTATGTGAAGAATAATCACAAATGCAGTGAAAGGAAAGTAAAAGCCAGTTACAAACAGGGGAAGTTCAGTCTTTCCTGATTTTGTTGCCTTTTCATCATGAGTCCCTTACAGCACAAGGGTAATTCTGCTGTGTATAGGAGCGTTACTCTGAATTTTCAACAGTAATAAATTAACATTTTGCAGTGTTTGTGAAGACATTTGAAAGAAAGTAACAGATGTAAGGTCTGCACCTGGGACTGACATCTTAATTTGATGTTTCTGTAGTTTCAGGTATGTTGTGGAAGTTGATGGACTACTCCTATTATCTTCTTGTCTGACTTTATCAGGTGCTGTCAGAAATACCAGTGCAAGTTCAAGCTATTAGAACAGAGTGTTTTTCTTCCCCCTTTTCCTCTACTGAAAATAATGTAACTCTTTTCAATTCAAAATATCAATACAGTGAAATCAGTGGTATTTATCTTCTTTAATGTTACTGGGAGGAAGTTTTTCCTTTCCTTATGGAGTAATGTTTATCTGGGGAACTCTCAATGCCCTGTGGTCAGCAAAAGAAAATTACTCCTAATGCTCTCACTAATGGTTGTACACCAGCGAGGGCGAATGTTAGCGGATAGCCCCGAGTTTATTGCATACCAGTGAGTGGCATACTCTTGGCACAGTGCTTATAATTATTGATTTTTAAAACTGATCCAGCCTCCAGAGAGGCTGGGAGAATGACCCATGGCTCACTGCATAATTTTGATGTAGAGTGGGGGGGAAAAAAGCGTGGAACCTTGTCTTGGGACAGTACAAGGGACTGGCAGATACCTTTGCACTTAGCTGAGGTGTGTGGAGGATGTATATTGGGATGGGAGGTAGTGCAAATTGCATTTGTTGAAGCAAACCTGAGATGCTTTCTGAAGCTTGCAGCTGAATTAATTGGTGAATGGCAAAGAATGACAGCAGGCCAGAAGTGGACAGTTATACCCATCTGCTAGTTACGGGCTTGCGGGGCATTTGTCATCCTTGGCTCTCCAAGCAGCACATAGCAAGCATCATTAACTCCATTTAGCAGATGGGCAGGTGGCAACAGGTACAGCTGAATTGCTCTAGTTGGTCACTGAAATTAAAGCTGTTCTCCTTTGTCTGGCTTTGGGATGATGGCAGCTCGCTGCTCAAGAACATATTCTGAGATAAAGGCTGGATTTGTGTGCACCTTCTGCATTTATTTTCTCATTTTGTGCAGTCTTAAAATTGCAAGTCCAATTGTGAAATGCAGCTCCTTCTGTGTGGTGGACTATGTGGTATGGGAGGCCAAAGCAAAGCCCATTGCTGGGAGTTTGTGAGCAAGTGCAGTTCATCTCAAAACATGGAACGAGTCCCCTCCGTGCCTTCTCGACAGTGGAGTTCAGGAGAGCATCCCCCTAGCACTGCTTTAACGGGGAGAACATGTATTGGTTACCCTCTGTGTACTCTGTAGCCTCTTTGCATCTGATCTACTAATTAGTGAGCTTCATGAACTGTTAATGAGCTATATAAATCCTATTTTCCCCTATATTCCATGTAATTAAAGTAACCAAGTTGGATAGCATTGGGGAAAAAATCCCAAATCATAATTCACTGTCATAATTCCAAGTTATTAAGCAGTTACCTAATTCTAAGACAGTACTAAATGGTGTTAATTCACTGGGCTGCACTAATGGCCTGACCCAGCAGGGTAGCACATCCAATTGTGCTCTGCAGAGCTTGGCCAGCCTGAGCTGGCTGCACAGGGTCGGTTTGCAGGCTGCATTCAAACCTCTTCTCTGTTCTCTTCCTTTAGTAGTTAGAGTCCTAGGCTGATTTTTCACCTATCCAGTTTCATACTTAGAATTAACTGTGCTTATATGTAAAGCTTAGCAGATGTTAAAGGAACGGAATCAGATACTTAGCTCCAGTCTGACTTTTTTTAAACTGTCACTGGCAAGAGAGGATTTCTACTGTAAATGCTTCTTGGCACATGAAGGCCTGCTCCTCTAATGGCCTAAAAGCACAAAGCCATCCCTTTTTCTGTGTATTGGCAGATGAGTGGGGAGAGTTACACAACAAAAACCCAAACCGCTATATTGTGAAAGCTCTAAGTCCATAAAGGAGGGCCTGAAAATGGAAGGATACTTTAGGTAATGCTCTCTTTCTAAAGATACTGCCTCCAACTCGTGAATTTTGGAGAGCAGGCAAACTGGAATTTCAAGTCTTGCTTTTAAGATTTTTCAGGCTAAATAGTCCTTAGAGAAACTTTAAAAAATGGAATCAATTTTTCTATCAAACAGCATGACTTCTTATTTCTTCTGCAAATTCAAGCCATTGTGCACTGAGTATAGATGAGAAAAAATGACTCCTTTGCAGAATGCTTAGGATACTTGTGTGGGATGGGCTAATCTTTAGATTTAGACATTCTAAATCAGGGTAGCTGTCACTCTTCTGTTTTGTTTTGTGCACAGGTCTTACAGCTAGTTCTGAGCAGTGCTGGAGTTGGACTTTGTAACTTCTGGGAAAAAACTTTGTGATATTGAGCAATACTGTTCATTTAGAACAGGCAGAGGGACAAGATTACTTTTTCAGTCCCTGTTAGCAACTGTGGCTGAATTCTTACTGTAAAATATTTTTTTGAAGATGTATACTGAGTTTGAAGGAGTGAAATTTATCTCTATAAATGTGATTCTCAAGGGAAGGAGAAATCTGGATTATTTTCTTTCATCTCCCCGAGAGGATTGCTTGATGTAAAGCAACTTTGATTTATGTAGTCATTATAACCTGATCACAATGAATAATGCAATATAGCTTACTCATAACACACTAACATTAAATAGGTATTCTGGGAAAGCGAAATTGTCCTGTTGCCAAGTACAGCTATATATTTACAGACAATGTGGTCAATTTTATTGCTTATTTTACAAAGCCGGTGACCCAGTCTACATTTCCATGCACTATTTAGGTCATGCTAAGCACATTTCAGCACAAGTTAGGTACGTTTACAGTTATGTGGCTCTTTCTAGTAATTCATCTATTTAAGTACAGAATTTAAGATCCAAACACTTAACACTACCTGGCTAACTTTCTGTGTGATCAAATCTCTGTTGGAAGGAATCTTCTGTATAGAACTCAGTCTACTGGAGACTCCCTGGTAAAGTTTAGCAAAGGTGCTCAGATAATTTTTTCCATTTGCAGCTTGAGGTACTTCAGTGGGTGAGCTATCTACTGTTCTTGGATAAAGTGACAGCATTTTTTTTCTATGAAAATATTGAGAAAATACTGTGAGAAATTTATTTGTTTTTGTACTGTGCCTTTGCTAGATTCTCTATTTCTGCAGGTTATCAGAGCCATAAAACACAAGCAATAGCCCAGGCTTTCTGGTAGTCATCTCAAGCTGCATGATAGCACTTTCATCTACTGCTTATAATAAAACTAAGTTTGTGTTTATTTGACAGCAAGTTTAGTGTCCCTATAAATGCAACTCATTGGAATTCTTTGGTTTAGGACAGAGCAGAAAAGCACAACACAGGAATAAAATAGGGCAGCTTTCCCCAAAGGCTCTCTTCTTGCTTGCAAAGGAGAAATTTGCCAGATGAGACTTTGTACTACTGCTCTTGACTCCCTTTTAAATAACAAATAAGGGTTGGGATCATTTGGTCCAAAGGAAAATACTCTTGCTTTGCCTTAGTGTATTGGAAGACATGCATTCCTTTATCTCATTTTTTTAAAAACAATCAGTTTTAAACTCCCCTGCCCCAAGGTAAGAAAAACAGCCAAATATTTAGAAATTTGGAGAAAGACTTTCCAGAAACTTTTAAAAATATGTTGCTGAACAAGGTATTGATGGGTGGTATAATGTTGCTTTGGATCAAAATGTAAATTTTAGTTGCTAAATTCAGATGTTTGTTTCCTGGGTAGATCAGTTTATTCATGGAGTAAAGAATGACGTTCTAGGAGCTCAATCTAGCTCTGTTTTCTTGCTTTTCTGATCTGTTCAGAGGTGGTGCAATGACAGTTCTGCCTTCTCACACTCATTCCCAGGACAGACCAGGGGTTTGAGCCATCACGTAGGGCAGCAAGCCTCTGGTTTCAATTTCCATCTCTGCATGAGTGTAGTCTCAAACCACATCTGAACCCTGAAACCCAGGAAAGTCAAGACAATTTTCCACTGCACTCAGCCAGATGCTGACCCATTCCAGCTGAGGTTAATAGCTGCTTTGCTTCACAGTGTATTTCTAGCATCAAGAGCATGGGGATGTCTGAGCAATGCTGCCTGGTTTCCAAGGCACAGCATTGAGAGGCAGGAATCCAAATACTCAGATTGCATCATTCCTTTGAAGTCACCCCTTGACTTCAGTTGTGGTAATGATTTATGTCAGCTGATCCTTAGAGCCAGAAATAGAATGATTTGATGTGACCTTGGACATGCATGTTAGATCACCTATCTGGGTTTCAGATGATCCACTTCATAAACAGTCACTTTATTTCCCTCAAGTTTCATGTTATTGTTTGTTCCATTGTCTGTTGGAAGCTGAAATTTTCAGAGACCATAGGAAGTAGATGCTAATTTTTGCCACTTGGATTAAACTTCAGGTTAGGCACCTTGGAAATTGTTGCAGGGAGGACTTTGAGAGTTTTAGGTGTTATGCAAATGACAGCTCTTACTGTTCCCTCTCAGCACATCAGATCCTGATTTGCTGCTTGGATTATCTAATCACTGTCAGTGCAAGTGTTTGGGGTGGAAGTAATTACAGCAGTACTTCCAACTAATTCCTATTCATGTAGTGGTAGTGTAAATGTTGATTTGAGGGATAAGTGAGCTAAGTATTCATCCTGAATAGGCACCTGAGAGCTTTTGGGGCTGGTTCTTGTTAGCTCTGTCATAACAGCTCCAGCAACGTAAACAGTTCATGTTCTGTTGTCAATTTGAAGAAATACTGACAAGTCTGAGACACATACTTGATCATGATGGCATCAAAGACCTAATTACTTGCTCTGTATATGCTCATAACAGGGTCTGTGATTAGCTCTCTGTCTTGGGCCCAACATCAGCTCTTCTGTGCATTGACTGCACTGAAGGGCTTTCAGTGCTGTCAGGCAGACGCCACCAAATTTGTTATTGCTGGAGGTGTAGGGTTTCGTGCAGCTAATGCTCAGTTAGATGGTGCTGGATGTTCTACTGCAAGATATTCATGTCATGTGTTCATAGCAGTGATACTGTGAGAACGGGTACCCCTTGCTGATGGCAATTATCTCAGTATTTCACTTTGGAAAATGCTAAGCAGGTTTTAAGTGAAAGGATGTATCTTCTTTTTGAGTTTGCTTACATCAGCTCAGCAGGCAAGAGTTAACAACCGTATCACTAATATTAATGGGATTATAGACTATATATTCAGACAAAAATTTCTGCATCACCTCTAATGAAAATGAAATACTTGATACTACTTTTAGCTACTATTGCAGTCCAGCGTATAAATCTTATTTGTGTGCTGTCTCTAAATGCTTAACTTTTCTTACTTTTTCCCACAATTTCCAATAACTGTCTGTTTTGTTGCTGCAAGTGCTGAACAAAGCTCCGGTGAGGGATGAATCACATCAAAGTCACTGGTGCAAAGAAGGTCTAACAGAGGCTGTTGATGTTTCTTGGATTTCTAGTTGCATGGTTTTAGAGAATAGAAAACTCTTCTTATGAGACTTAAACATCTTTCTATTAATTTGACATAAAGGAACCCTGATTGTGCAACCAAATTGCACGGTTAGGTAGTACATAAACATAAAATTAAATTTCTCGATCTGGAAATAGACAATTGTGTGACAGATGAGTAGTGGCAATTCATTAGATGAAGTGACTGCCTAGATAACATGTAGGAGAACTGAGGATTCATTGTTACAGCTTGTGCTTTGAAATGTGTAGGCAATCTTCCAGCTGGTGTTGAGCTAGCTATATCAGCAACACTTGGTTGTTCACAAGCATTCTGTAGTGCAAGTGTAACTTGGGATAAGACACAGTAGTAATGGCATTAACTAGGTGATGAAGCCTTTGTAATTACAAAGTGGGTTGTTAATCTATTGGTGCAACTAATTGCAATCCGATACCTATATGATTAAATCTTAGCTGCAAGCTAAGCTGCTCTCCCATTCTTTGGAGAATAACTCTTTTGATGAGAATGCCACCAATAGAAAATAAAAGCCTGTTTTTGTATCTATGCACTATTATATGAATAGTAGAGGATAAATTCAGAGGGAGATGGTTCTCAGCCGTGTTTATGTACACAAGAGCAGCTTGTGTTAGGTGCTTTTCCTAATCTAAGACCAAAAAAGCAGCTTAATGACTTAACCTCGCAGTACAGAACATAAATACTCTGGTCTTACTCTAGCCCAGAGATGCCATAGGAGGAGAGAGCTGATGCAGAAAGAGGAGGAAGTTCAGAGGAGGGACCTTTGTGATCTGATTTTCCTGCAGTTCACTCAAATTTGCATCACAAATGCCATTTGTATGGTTACTTGGCTTGTAATGACTTTATCTTGTCAGATGTGATGAGGTTATCTGGGCACATCAAGGAAGGTTGTCAGAAAGCAATGCAGAAAGTATATTCTAGTAGAAGTGAGTACGTATTTGGTTTTTTTCCTGGTGGTGTCTAGTATTTATTGAACAATTCAGTTCAAATCCTTGCATTAAACAAAACATGTTGACTAGCCAATAATCTGGAAAACAGGAAGAAAAGCTTAATAAGTTCAGCTGGTGCCTGGCATCAGAGCAGCCTGCCCATATGCTAAATAGACAAATGCTAAATGCAGCCAAGTGGGCAAGGAGTGTATGCCCCCATGCAAGACAGAATAATAAAGTTGGGAGAAATAATATGATTCCCTGAAAGCTGAAAGTGAAAGCAGCACAGTTAGTCAACTAACAATTGTGTTCAAGTGCAGAAATAGTTATGGCTACTTGGTTATACCTACTTTTCATGGGCAAAATTGTTTTCTGCTGAACACATGGCTTTAGAAATCCATCAAGATGTCAAAGGAGCTGCCTTGTTTGGTGGTTGTTTGTTGGGTGCTGGCTTAGTGGGAGGCAGTGAGATGTGATGGGTCTCATCACTGATCAGTCCATTTGTGCTACCCTGGAGCTCTGGCAGAGCTGTGCGCTACTTGATAATGGCTGATCAGAATTGTTCTTTAAAATCTCACTAATTTTAGTGGCAGTGTTATTTTATTTCTTTTACCAGGTGTTACTTTTGAATTACTGATTAAATGTAGGCTGTGAACAGTTGGCAGGTCTTCTTTTTTTGCCCTATTCAGACCCTATGTTATCTAAGTTTTGAATGTAATAAGGTGATAGAAAGTGCGGCACAATTGAAGACTAGGTGAGAAGATTGCATGAAATGGGGACAGAAGTTTGAGAAATGAATTGGCATAATGCTGCAGGTGTGGAAGGGTGTTTTTTCAGTCACTGTGTACAGACAATCGCATCCAAGTGACTTGAATTTAAATATTTGGACCTCAAAAGCGAAACGCCGCTTGTCAGAATCCTGGGTTCTACTGTTAAATTATCTGTCCTCTTTGTTACCTAGTAATTCCATTCCTTTTCCCTATGCATCCACACTTATTTTTTTATGTAGTATATTTGCATATAGCTTTATCTATTGTACTCATCTGATGGAAGGCACGTTCCTATCTGCTCAAGCTTTCATGTTTTTCTTAAGCATCCAAGACTAGAACAAGTAGCAAATTAACATTGAAAAGTGTGTCACTTTTGTTTTGAAGAAGCTATTTCCTAGAAAGTCCTGCATGTGCAAGCATGATTATGCAGTTTTCTTGCTAGCATCTTTCATGCAAGTATCCACTGTCTTCATAAGAATTTGTAACTGTATTGTAATTTAACAGAAATAAGATGTAACTGTCCATTGATCTTTTTTTTTTTTTTTTTTAAGCTACTGAGAGCCATTAACTGTGGCTCCAGAGTAGAATCTGATTTATGAGTCTAACTTTTATGCAAATATTGGTGATATTCAAGTCATTGGAGATGCCAAGTTTACTCTCTTGTGCTTCTAGATTTACCAGAGATGCTGGTTAGTATTCAAAAAAGCTTCAAGCAAAGGGCCAAAGAGGCTGGAGAAATTCTCAGATGAACGAGCTGCTTATTTTAGATGCTATCACAAGGTAAGGCTTGATTATGTGCTTGTTTATCAAACTTCTTTTTGCATACAGTCAGGAATGAAATCTGAAGTTGACATGTCATTGGCTTGAAAATTGGAACTTCGTTTTTTACAATCAAGGTCCAAAACCTGTTTGAATGTTCCTTCATTCAGTAAATGAGGCAAACTTAAGCATTCACTTTCCTGCTCTGTAGCAAACGTCTTGCTAAGCTCGTGGAAGATAACTTTATTTTTGAAGATGTCCTTTCCTATCCTCAGCCCAATCATTTATCTTTTAAAATCAGATCTGAAGTACTTCAGAATGACTACTCTGCTTCATAATTATAGTAACAAACAGTAACGCGAGGTCAAAAAGCTGGGTACTTAACGGTTCCTACTCAGATTTTGCATGTGTGGGAAGATGCTAGACAGCTAGAGAAATGATGGGCAACATGGAAATCTTTCTTGCAGCAGTGAATTGAAAACCTTTGCTAAATTCACTGCTGTTAAAAGAATGTAGCTTTCTCTCTAATCACTTCTTTGGAGTTCTGTGCACATTTCATATTCATCTGAGAATTTACATGCGTAATTCTCCTGGGCATGGAGATGAAAATGAGAAACTCTTTTAATTTATAATCATTGTTGGCAAAAGCTTAATATATTAGAAGATTAGGAATTATGTGCATAAATTGCTAGGAGTCAGTGAGCACAGCTCAGCTTGATGCTGATCTGCATTTATTCACTTTGACATACGTTTAGGAGGAAATCTTGAGGGAATGCTGAATCTGAATTCAAACTTGCCAGTCTACATGCCATGTAATTTGTAATTGATTGATCGTAAAACCTGTGGCTATTTGTAGTAAGTCATGCCCCATGCCCAGAAATACTTCATTTAAATTTTTATTACGGCACTATCAAAAGTAATGAGAAACGTGTTTTTTCACTTGAGGTGTGTGTGTGTGTACATAAAACGATTTCTAATGTTCTGTGAAACTTCATGTTAGTGTGATTCTGTCAATTATTGATGCAAATCTGTATTTCTTCCATTGTATTAATGTAATATATCACCATGTTCAGATTAGGCAATAGATATGAAATTGAAGAATAATCAAAATGAGATTGAATTTCTTTTCTTGCAAGAGAAACCGAGGCTGTGTTCTGGTTCTAGAGTCATCAGCTATACAAGTTGATAGGTTCTGCTTATTTTTAACAAATCTTACTGGAAAGGAAGCTAATGAATATTAAACAGTATTTTCTGGATAAGGTGTGTTAACTGACAAGAGCACATGTGGTTTAAAATGACTTTCTCTTTTTTAAAAAAAGCTTTGTAAATGAATGAAATTCAAAAGTGGTGAATAATGCAAGTTCCAGCAGTGTTAAATATGAGGTGTTGAAAGAGAACTTATCGCTGCTGCTCTCTATTGCTCTGTAGTTGAACTAATTCTTGTAAAAAACATAGTTTAATAATTAAACCAAAACAAACAGAAAAAGCATCTTAATATGGCAGTCTTCAACCAGCACTACTTCTCACCTGTTTTTGATTTATCATATTAATGAGACTTTGGTACTTGTGATATCATCCAGGGGGTCTGGAATAATCATTGCTATTGCCCTTATATACATCTGGTCAGCAAGAGTGGCTGCTGCCGAGGCTGGTTGGTGTGCTGAGCCTTTTTTTGTGATTGTTCTGTCACTTTTGGACAGGAGGCTGCTTTCAGTGTCTCTGACAATAAAGTTAATCGTACAAATAAGAAGCCCAGCCAGTCCTGTAAGCATGCCAAGTGTCACTGTGTAAAAAGCTGGGGCTAACAAATTTAAGGATGAATTGAGTCCGGTCTGATAGATGGTGGTGTAAGAGGAAAATCTTACTTACAGATTAGTGATGTCTCAGAAATACGGTTGTTAACTTTCTACCTGAATTCCAAAGTGGTTCTCAAATGCTGTTGAAAGCAGCATCAAATCTGGAAAACTGGGGAGCCCTTGCTCACCTCATCAATCTTTGGAGAGGTTTAATCCATCATAAAACTGTGAAGGGTAGAAAATGAAAAATGATGAATGCAGCTAATGTTTTAATAGCACCTGTCTCCTTCAGTGGAGTGTAAAATTGTTTCATTTTGTTGCCACCCTTTTTGTTTTTTTGGTGATGAATTGAAGTGCAAATATTACTCAAATTTATTCATGGTAGTCTGGGGCACTTGTTCCAGTGGCAATGCAGTGGTGCCTCTGAATCTGAGCTGGAATGGGCTGAGATGTACGTCATCTTGGTAACTTCAACCAGCCAAAATCCTTTACCCACTTGGAGTCTGGGTCTCAAGCTCAGCTGTGTTTCTGTGATAGTGGGGGGATCCAATTTGTTCGCGTTTGGATGTGTGGTGGCTGTGTCCTGCTCTGCAGCCCTGTACTAGAGGCTGAATTTTGACTTCTTTGCCACTCACATCTTACTGATGTGACACCACCTCTTCTCCCTATCCCATGGCTGGTGCCTCTCTCCACTCATTTTACTGGGGAAAGATTTTCTTGCGTTGCTTTTATCACTCCATTGTGATACCAGCAGTCTGCAGGCTCCTGGATCAGCCCTCTGGAAGGCTGGTGATTATTAGCTAGTTTGGCTTGATGGATACATTTTAGAATGAAGAAAATTCATTCACTATTCCAAGTCCCAGTGGTTTGAACGTTCACCTCTTAAACTGCTTTAACTTCGTGCTTGTTGGGATCTCTTATATGCACCTTTGCAGAAATCATGTGTGTGCAAGCTGGAACAAGTATGTTTATGTAAAACATTCAAATCATTATAATTAAAGTGCATCTCTTTCTGAGTCTCTTATTAAATGTGATCTACAAGACTGAGACTTAGTTGGCGAAGTCAGTGACTAGGGAAGTTTAAAACAACAAAACAAATAATACTTTTGTGCAATGTTGACCTTTAAATACTTTTTATCTCATTCTTTTATTTCTTTAATGTGGAAAGGTTAATGTGCACTAGAATATTATAGGTTATCTGAGAACAGTCATCGTAGCTTAGGAAGTGAACTGAAAATTTGCATGCACAAAGAAAATTACCCTCTTAATTTGGCTCCACAAGGGATAGAAAATAATCAGGATTCAGGCTACAAAATCTGGGCAGAGAACTGCATTTCAGGTAACTGTCTGGTTTTCATTTGGTAAATATAATCACCCAGAAATTATCATAGAATCCTTAGAGTTGGAAGGGACCTTTAATTACCATATGCTTGAGCAAAATGATATTTGAGGAATGAAGAAATTCTTGTTTCTCCAAGTGATTTTGGACTTTGCAATGTACCAGAAGAGTCCTTAATATTCCAATAGAAAACCAACTAATTGCATACTGCTGACAGGAATATACTGATCCCTCGAGGGGGTCTAAGTTTTAATCCGATTGTATTAATCTTGCCTTGAAACAGCAGAAGCAATTTAAACAGTCTTTCTGTCTAGTTATGGAATAATCCATTTGGAAAATTGAATTGTGCCATTTGTAATTGTTTTCCAGGCTTGCTAATGTAAAACTGTATCGGTAGCAAATTAAATGTTTAAAGTATGACCACTCTGCTTATAACTGGCTGTTAAACATTTATTTTAATGAATACTATCACTTACTCTGAATGAAACGTCTGCTTTGAGGCTTTAAAGGAATTAAGGCAACTTGTCAGGGTATTTTGGTATCTTCGCCCCGCATTGCTGGGGTGCTGGGTCTTGTGCACGGCTCCACTGCTGCGGTGAGAAGGAGCAGCTCCTGAGAGTGATGGTGAAGACTGAATCTCTACATCTGCTAGTTGCTTCTGGCTTTAATTTCTTCAAGTCTACACTGGAATACAGCAGGGCATGGCAGTGTGCAGTTTTCTATGTGAAAAGTGGAAGCCACTGAAGAAAGGGAGGTACAGGCATGGCTGTAGATCTTATATATATATAAAATCTAAATATAACACGCTAAAACTTTATATAGAGTAAGTTAGATGTGTACAAGCAAATCTTCTATCATAAACATTGCTGGGCTGGAGTTACTGCACAGTATTTACCATTAATGTCCCCTGGAGTGTCCCAGGAAGTGTTCTGCCTGCAGCCCTCAACTGGGTGAGTTTCCCGGAATCTGAGACAGAAGCATAAAGTCCTTAATTAAGATTAAAACACAAGATACTTGCAAGCCATTGAATGTGGCAGTTGTGTAGGCAATAAATATGATCCCTTGTGTTCTGTTCTAAAAGGCTCCCCATATTTGAGAACTATGTCCCAATTCAAGCAGTTGTTTGAATTCACAGGGCTGCTCAGACCATTTTTAGTCAACTGAGCGTTTGGAAATAGCAGAGAGGGAAAGTCTTTTTCCTGAGTGTATCTGGTCAGGGTGAAGCTCTGTCTGCTTGTAGTGTTGGTTGAGAAATGAATGATTAATCCCTCATCCTGATTGAGGATTCTCACCACACAGCTCTGCAAGAATCTTAGTTTTTAATATAATCAGATCTATTTCAGTTATGTGGGTTGTCACCTTGATGTAAAGGGGAGGATGATAGGAGTGTGCAAGGGAAGTGTGCATGTCTTCAATCCTTAATAGAATAGCATTCCTCTTGCTTTCACTGTTAAGTACTGTCTGGGGTCTGAGATTTGTCTTACCCAACTTTTCAAAATTGTTTGTAGATGTACACTAGTTAATTTTTGACAAAAAGAAAAAAAAATCCCAAGCACGTATTAAACTATGAAAACGTTGTTTTGCAAGACTCTAGCAAGAGGACAGTTATTTCAAACATGCAGAGAAAATAAAACTTCAGCCTCGAATACTTGCAGGTGTTTGGTGTCTGCTCCTGACTCTGTTCCAAAAGCTCAGTGGAGGGGATGTTAGCAGCCTGCCACTTCTTCGTGTGAATTTGGTGCGTATGTGCCAGACAATTTGAACCATCTGTTGCGTAAGTGTGAGCAACAGGGAGGCTATTTAGGCACCTGGGATAATGACAGTGTTTTGCAGCACCTTGCTGGGTGACGCAGCAGGTCAAATACTGAGTGATGCTTTGATAAACTCTCCCTCGGGAGTGCAGGTGCACTGCTGAGGCTTGGCAGCAGGAGCAGCCTCTTAGCTAACACTGGACCTTGTAAGAAGGTGTTGTTGCCATATTGCAGTTCCTCTGAAGGGTGAAGACAACTCCAGCAGTGCAGCTCCAAAAGGAAGAGAGGGCAGCTGCTTACTGACTACATTTCTGCCAGCCATAAAAATCAGGTGCTGCAAGGTTGTATGCAGGACCTAAAGCATTGATGAGCTGAAAGACTGAATTTGGGATCCTCCTGTATGCTATCACTCCTGGTAAAGACTTCAGAAAGACTCCCAGAGTGCCAGGTTTGGTCCATCTGTTATTCTCCCCATGTCGTATGCTGTAGAAAATCTTGGTCTGAAATCAGCTGAGAAGAGAGGTTGTGTGCGTGTTACTGCAGATATTTAGAGCAAGGTCAGAGGTCAGAGTTGGGTCTGCCTGTCCTGCTCATTTGAGGGTGATGTTTTGATCTCAGCCTGAGCAGTTCTATAGAAACGAATGCCTCCAGGTGCATGGGAAGACTTTCGAACTGTGCTGTGAAATGGCATTATACAAGAGCACTCCAGCAGTCCGTGCAGCACCGAATAACCCCAGAGCTGCCAATTGCTGTAGCTAGCATTTCTCCAAACATAAACACCGTTTTATCCAGTTCATGGCTAAAACACAAGCTGCAAATGATTTGATGATCAGTGAAATTAATGAGACAACGCTATTGATTTTGGTGGTACTTCGAGATTACACTCAAGGGATGCATCACGTGCAATTCTGTTTGACCAAGCTGTGAGGCAGGGCTCTCAGAAAGAATGTATTCATGGTACGTGGCAGTGTAGTGCTTTGCAGCACAGTCACTCTGCATTCAGAGTACATAAGGTGATTCCTGGATGCACCTGACTCACTGCACCTGCCTGCACCATGCAGGCTTACTATGGGCCGCTCTCCTTTGCCTCCTCCCTTATCCCAGCACATAGCACTTGGAGGCAGGGACAAAGTGGTGAGGAAGGACTTTAGGTTAGAGTCTTGTAACAGCATTAAAAATATCTCATATAAGTAAGCTGTTCTTTATGCTACAGCTTCACTCCTGTCTCTGCACCCCTTCTTCCTTCTAGTAGCCCCAGGCTAAAGCCCCTGCACCTGAACTGCACCTGCACTGACTCCCAGGTCAGTGGCATGCTCCTGAGCTCTCTGTTTTCATCCTGGCACAGGGGGAGTTTTTGCTCAAAGCTGAATAAACTGCTGGTTGACCCCCCAGAAAAGAAAAATACTCCACTATGAATACTGTGAAGGCGATGGATAAGGGATAAATAAAATCTCTGATAATCTGCATTGTCTGTTTCATAACACGCTGTGGTTAGAGGGAATGTGGCAATAAGGAACAAATGTAGGAGAAGGCATAATCAAATGAAAATAAATTTTTATGTTCAGAAGGATGAACTTTGGGATTTCAAGCATGAGCTGCATCTTGGAAAATCTCTCTTGGAATATATTACTCTGACTTTGAGATTACTGTAGGGAAGTACTCTTTTCTAACTACTTGGCCTTTCAAAGGAATTTATAAGAATGTAATAGTTATTGCTATTCTCAGCTCCAAAACAGAGAGGCCATTATATTAATGCCTCTATATTATTTCTAAAGTGGAATCCAGTTGTGTGTTGTGCTGCCTTCATGTCAAACACCCAGCCACCGTGCTTCTGTTCACCTTGAGTTTTGCATAACTCCTTACGGACACTGAAGTGGCTGTAGCATAAAGTGGGTGTCCTAGCTCAGAGAGAGAAGAGACGACTGCTGTCATGGGCTGCAGGCTGAAGGAGGAGCTGCTGTGTAACTTTTGGTAAGCTTCTCTTGACTGCTAGGAAAAAAGAAAAATGTTGGTTTCCAAGTATGACTGCAGCTTTTGCCCTACTCTGTGTGCTGGATGGATCTTATTGGAATGACCAAAGTGGGGTGACCAACTGCTTCTGACGTGAAGATCTAGACCAGAGAGGATCCACAGATGTGTGAGAAATTGGCAGGAGGAGGTCTCAATCTCAGTGACTGGGTTCAGAAATGATGCAGTCTTAGAGCTGCGATGTGAATGTGGCACTGAGACATGAGCAAAGAGTGCTCAAAGCCAGAAGTCTTTGGATAGGTAGGGCTGACCTGAAGATGAAGGTCCTAGTAAAGGTGTGATCAGAATTCTCTTCTTCAGTGAACAGAGCAAATGCTTTAATCTCGTCCTTCTCATGTTTCCAGCAGTGCTTTGAACATCTGCTCCCATATGGCCTAGAGGTGCATGACTCAGTCTGAGCACAAGGTCATAGCAATGCTGCTGGTTTGTTGGTTTGTTTTCCGTTTCCCAGCGCTGGGCAGTAGCCAGCAGCCTCCCAAACAGCTGAGTGCTTTGCTGCCCTGGCTGGGCTGCCAGGTGCCTCCCTGCAGAGCCGTGTGCCCTGTCCCCCAGGAGCTGACACGGCAGCAGGAAGCTGGCTGGTCCTGAGCCTCTTGACTACCCTGTGTGCCATTGGCTCCCAATGCAGTAAGGAGACACATTTTTCTGTATAAACCTTTCCTGATCGCATTGGAGAGCTGCTATTGCATCTCAGGATTCATTACACTAGAGACAATTAGTGTGATACTCAGCAGCAGGAGCGTTAGACACCTGATTTTAAGAAATGAGCTTTCAATTAGGACAAACTCTAGGCAACTAAATGATTCATTACCAAAATATATGGCCAAAGTCTGCTTCTGCCAACTTTTGTACTCATAGGTACTTATTCAGTCACTGCTACTGATTTCATTATTGCATCCACTTGCAGAAAATGTGAATGTGATCCTGATAAATGTCAGGGTAGTTACTGTCCTGAATGAAAAAGTTAACTTTTTTCCCCCTCCTGCATTTGAATACTTTCTTGGCAAATGAGAAGGATATGAGAGCTAAACCTGGCAGCTGGCAATTTGTGCTTGACCTGTCATGTGCTGAGTACGATGGGAATAAGCCATGACAGATTTGCCACGTTTAACAATGAGTTTGTCAGTGTCTTGTTAGCACTGGGGGATGTGCTTCCATCGCAGGATTTCCTGGAAGAGTAAAAAATTCTCATGCAAAATTAAGCACAATCAGAAAGTCTCACTTTTGACACTTCTCAAAATCTTGAGCCTGGAGGCTATAAAAACCTGAATTCTAAATTTGGCAGCTCTGCAGAAGGTTTGATACGTTCCCTGTGGGATGTTTCTTTCATTTTGTTATTCCTTTTTGCTAATATCTATAGAGTGAGTTTCCAGACATTGCGTGTGTTGCTTATTTTTATTTTGGGGGTAGATTGCCCACTGGCTGCTGTCCTCCCATTCACAAATTACCTTTCCAGGGTCTTGCTTGAAAATGTGATTTTGATTGTACTCCCCTGCTAAAAGGGAATAGGCAATGAAGTGACTCTAAGGAAAAAATGACTTCAGATTAAGGCCAGAGAGATACAGCAGGTGTGCTGGTAAACTGAAAGTGCTGTGGAGGAACGGTTTCTTTTTCTGGATCCTACCACACTGATAATTCTTTGCAGTTCCTGAATCTTCCAGATAATACAGCTGCTGCATCTCTTTGCTTAGAGTTGACACCATAGGAGACCATTCCACAGGGCTAATAAGACCAAAGTAATGAATTTAAGTTGCAGAGTACAGCTTTGGGAATGTTTTTGTTAAATTCTTTCTTTCTTTCTCTTCAATCCTTACCATGTAAAAAATCAGTGAAACATTTTCTAGTATTGAATATTAAAATACAGCTGCCTGATACCATGTCAAGGTGTTAGTCCTTATATTAAAAACAAGTTAAATAATGAAGAATTTCTTCTCAGTCAAATTTAGGAATGCTATTTACAGGTGAGAGCATGAAAACTGGACGCTAGAGAAATATGAAGCAACTGTAGTATGTATGTACGTACATATATATCTTGCTGTGTGCAAGACAACAGATATCTGTTCATTTTTGTTGGATTCAAAGTTATTACTCCAATCAGTTTTTGGCAACCAAGCAACAGAAATCTGTGTCTACAAGTCTGTGAATTCATTCTGTGAATCTTTAAATCTAAAAAGCTTTCTAATTACTAAAACTGTGATTTTTATATTTTTTTTCTAAGTGAAAAAAGACCATTATAACAAATCATCAGCTTTCCATAAAAAATAGTTTAGACAACAGCTTTTCACCATTCTCACAGTTTTGTCCTCATGATGAAAGCTGTGCTGGAACTGGACTCCCCCCTCCCAATGGGTGAATCTTCTAGATTTCTATCTTCACATCTTTTTCTTTCTACTACAACGGATTGGTCCTTAACATGTCCCACATGTAAGTATTTTTCAAGCTGGAGTGAGCTTTGATTCTACCTGCATCTGGGCTCAAATCCTGTTTAGAGCAATTTCCACTGAAGCTTACGTGCAGATGGGAAAGAACTGGACAATGTGTCATCCAAGGTCTCCAAGTTGATTGCCTAAGGTGGTTCATGTCAAAGCTGCATTTCCTTAAGAGTAATCATAGAATCTCACTCTCTTTCCATTGCAGTTTGGTATAATTCTTTTTTTTTTTTTTTAACCATTCAGGTCACTGAGCTCAATAATGTGAAGAATATATTACGAATGCCAAAAAGCACAAAGAAGCATGCTGTTGGGATTTATTTTAATGATGACACCTCGAAAACTTTTGCTTGTGAGTCAGGTGGGTGAAATGGCAATGCACGTAACAAAACAAGAGCGTTAGTTGTGAAACCATAAATGTATTATACCTACACACAGATTTTCTGGGCATTTATACAGAACTTGAGGCAGATGAGTGGTGCAAAGTACTGCAGATGGAGTGTCTTGGGACACGAATTAATGACATTAGCCTTGGAGAGCCTGACTTGTTGGCATCAGGAGTGGAGAGGGAGCAGAGTGGTATGTACATAATGTATTGACTTTTTCAATCTTTAGTTACATTATTTTAAAGTCATTCGGACTGTGCATGTGAAGATCAAAAATAAATTGGTACAAAAAAATGTTTTTCTAAGCCCTCCTTCCTGTTTGTTTTTTTCTTTTTTAATTGCCACCAGAGATAATGAGCATGGTAATTAGGTGCTGTAATTCAGGGCTTTAGAGTTATTTTGGAATAGCACTTTTCTTCTCAAGCAAGCTAGCTGATCCTGGAGATGGAGACTGTCCTTTTGTTGTGTGTTTCCTTGTATCATGTCTGTACAACAGTTTCAGCCTCTGACTGAGGCTATTTATCAACATTGTAAAGCAAATAATAAAAAACAATAATTGCATGCAAAACCTGAGCCCATGGATGCTTCACTTTCCTATGCAAATTAAGTAATTATATGCACGAAAGCACTTGCAATGTATTTATTCATGCACACAGTTTTATTAATTGTTTGCAAATATCAGGATTATAATGGTACAGTTCTCTTCTGCATCTCAACGCGTGCCCAAATGTTTGATGCCCTTTGAGTGCAGCATTTTGACTGTCCCAAACATTTAGTTTGAGTTACTGGAAGAAATTGAGTCTTTATTTTTGAATTAATTGTTCAAAGATCTTGTAATAGAGGTGGAAAATAGGGTAATCCTTTAATGACTTCTACAGTTAATGGGCAGGGATTTTAGACTAACCTTTTGTTTTTCTCCCAGAGAGATTCAATGTGTATTTGATGCCATCCCCTAATTTAGATGTGCATGGGGAATGTACCTTGCAGATAACATTTGAGAATATCTGTCTTTGGGACATCCAGAATCCCAGAGTAAAACTCATCTCTTGGCCATTAAGTGCCCTCCGACGCTACGGGCGGGACCCCTCTTGGTTCACGTTTGAAGCAGGGAGGTAGGTGTGCATTTGCTATAGTGCATTGCTTTCCTCAGTGGCTCTGGAGAAATGGAAAAGGGGCTCCTGGATTTCATTGATTGTACTCCTGTCTTCCATATATTTGACAAATGAGTTTATAACAAATTTGAATGCAGTTCCTTCTTCTAGAGTTGTTGTTCCTTATCACTTCCTGCAGCTTAGACTTAATGAGCCTTAAGTCTTTGTGTGGCTGAAGCTGGAGCACCTGTTTGTTGAACTAAACTACCAAATCCCTTTGAAGGGACATGGTTGCATTGTTTTAGATAAGCACATTAAAGAATTACAATTGTAAAACAGAAACACATTATACAATTAATTTATCTGGAAAGAGAAGAGGCATTTAAATGTCCACCCTCTGTACTGCTGCAGAATTTAGTTCTCTCATGAAAAAGGATGTATTTTTATTTCGCTATCATGCATTAGCCATGGTAAGACAACGCAATTGGGATGGTCAGGATAATGTATGCAGGGTTTCAAGTGAAAGACAAAACTCATAACATGCAATATTAAGTCTGAAAGGGGATGAAGGCAAGTTGTGCCCATCTATTAAGTCTAAATCTCCAAAATCTGGGTCTTGTGCATGAACTCTCTAGAGCTCTGTGTTTGACAGAAGTAATACCAATGTGGGTTAAAATAGTAAGGTTGCACAAGGGTTATTAAAGCCCATATAAATAACTTTGTTCTGTGTTTCAACAGTTGTTGCTTTTTACTGCTTGTGCAATAACACTTCTAGAGCAGCACGGTGAAGTTAAGTGTTGCAGATTCCCATGAGCAAGAAAAAATCTCACATCTGGATCCTGTCTGCTCTTGCTTTGGCAGGATGTGCGACACAGGAGAAGGACTATTCATCTTTCAGACACGAGATGGGGAAGCAATCTATCAGAAGGTTCACTCGGCTGCTCTGGCCATAGCAGAACAACATGAGCGCTTGTTACAGAGTGTGAAAAACTCAATGGTACGGCTGCTCAGTCCACTTGCTGTTTTACTCCAGTGAGCAGTGTTTCTTCACTGTGACTTTCTTTTGATTCACAGACACTAAGCAGTCTGATTATTGCTCTTATTAAATTCTGCTCGGTTGTTGTATTAAGGGTAGTGTATGTAAACTGGAATTGCTTTTCAAGAATCCAAACAACAGGGAAACTTACAGTCCTTGATTTCTGTGTTTGGAAAACCATAAGTAAATGAGCTTATCATCACTGTGTTAAATCACCTGTCAGTCCTTAGTTGCCTTTCTCATTAGAATCTTTTAATTAATCACCATCATGAGTTTGTTTGGAAGCATTTCTCATCAGTCTATTTGCAGAACGTGGCTCATGCTCAGTTTTCCCTTTTTTAACTGATGTCTACACTTAAAGGATGATTTGGAAGGAGTCATATGGTTCAGGTTAAACTGTGGGGGAGGACTAGATGTTTGTCTGATCTCTTAGTGGATGTCTTGTTTTCCACAAGTACTTTTTGTGTCTAAAACTCATTTCATGACGCTCATTACTGTTGGGAAATATAGGAGTATAAGATGCAAAGCTACCATACAGACAGAGAACAGGTAGTGTGGGATCTCTGAAAGTGTTATGTCAAAAGAAGGCAGTTTTATAGCGCTTGCCCCTAGCGTGTTTCCAGATCTTATAGTTTCATTTATTTTTTTGTCATTAAACCTGTGGAGTGAAAAGGAATCTTCTATTTATCCTGTATTGCAATCAGCCTCTACATCCTAGGACTCGCAGGGTGACTGACAGCAAAATTGTTATCCTGAAGATAACAGACTTTCTGGAATGCATAAAATATGCAGAATGGACAACTGTGGAAGAGCCTGGTCATAAGCAACTTCTCTGTTCCAGGCAGTAGTAATTGGTTAATTCCAGTTAGAGAAGGCAGATTTTGTTCAAAAATATCCAATATTATCTAATTTGAGAGAGATGGGTAGATTACATGAGTACTCATCAGTAGCTAATTTAAGCAGATGAAAACTAATCTAAGCTAGGTCAGACTACCTAGCAAGCAGCTGTAGCACACCAGCATCAGAAGAGACTGAGCAACCTGTCAGGAGCATGAATTCAGTTTAAAGAATAGAAAGGAATTCATTTACTATAGTTGCCTGCTGAAATGAATAGGCTTTCAGGCAATTTCATATTAATGGTTTTACATTCATGTTACAGTGTCTTTAATAGATGGTGTCTGATGGTATGCTGTAAAATTTGTCTTACAAGTGCCAATACACTCAACAGATGCACAGTTGCTATAGATTTCAACAGAGAGCAGCTGTACAACCTCAAAAGGCTTTTTCATGAACACTGTGTCCAACCACAATCCCTAAATCTAGTTTTATAGACCCTAGAGCACTAAACAGGGAATAAGAACATATTCCTGTCGAACTGAAAGTCTTGTAATTTAGGAGCTGAATATAATTGTTTCAAATGAGTCCATATGCCCCTGAATACAAGTTTCCTATGTCTGCCAGAGAAATATCTGGTTCCAAAATAGTAAGACTTCGTCCCTTCTCTGGGTTTCAATGATACTCAGATTTAGGAATTTAGACAGAAGATCATTACATCAATGTAGAAATCAGGTAGCTGCTTTTGCAGATCACAAAATATTTTGTAAAGGTCATCCTTGTTGTTCAGATTGATTTATTTCCCCTGTATTTTAATTCTGCTTGAATGCTTCAAAAAGGAGTTTATTTAGATGCTTTGCACTTCATGCTCAGCTGTCGGAGCTGCATTATATTGTTTCTGTCTCCAAGAATTATTAACCCTGCGTGAATTTTTGTATTAGTGAAGCTTGAGCTACTGTTTACAGAAACGGGAAATACAAGGTGGGAGGCACTGGTGATGAGTTCACTGAGTGGCTTCTGTTTTCTCCTGGCCACTGCTACATCAGTGATGGGACCATCCAAAATGGACATAACAATGATATTGAGCTACCCAAGGGCTCCTGGAGCCTGAGAACAAATGGATGTCCCCTGCTGACAGAGCAAATAAAGCTGCCAAGTACTGTTGAGAGTGTGGGCTACGTTGTGTCTGTCACCTCCCTAGCAGCCGCTTGCTTTATAGTTCATTATGTTGGCTCAGTTTGTGGCTATAACCAACTGTGGCTGCTGAAGGGCCCATGGAAAATGGATGTGACGGGGGTTCCTCAGCTGAGAGCCTCACCCTGACACTGTCTGTTAGTGTGCTGTGACTTTCTGGTGAGGTCTGACATGTGCTGACCAGAGTCTGACACGCATTCGCAAGTGGGTTTCATTTGTTTTGCTTTCCAGTTAATTCAAAGATCTCCTTTTTCTCTTTTAACAAGGAGAAAGAGCTGGCTCTGCTTAGTGGTGCATGAAGCCGTTCTGGTCAGTGGATGCTCACCTCATCCAACTGTTCCTTCTCTCTCATTTTTGCATTCAAATTGTAGATGTATTTTCATGAACATTCGATTGCCATGAAAACTGACGGGAGTAGTGCTGTGACTTGACTGCTGTCATCTATGCCTGGTCTCAGTTTAGTTGCTTTAGAAAAAGACATTACAACCTGACATCTCACTAAGAAGTAATAACAGTGAGCCTCTCAGTTTGGGCAGCTGAAGCTTGGAGCTCCACTGAAAGATATTCCCAGCCAGTGTACCAGCAGCTGCAACTGGCTCCTCCCAACAACCCAGCTCAGGTGTGCTCATCATACCAGATCCAGCTGGTGTGTGTGTGTCTGTCTGGGCTACAGCCTGCTGGCATCTCTGAGCATTTCCACAGAGATTCATAATTACTGGTGGAAATGGTGCTCACTAACTTCTGAAATAAAAAGAATACTTCCTGTTAGTGTAAGATGGATAGCGAGAGAAAACTAGCTGAAACAGCAGCAATGCGTTAGTGCCCTTTAATTTCTCAAATTATTTTTATTAATATTTACCATTCTGTAGCTTTGCTCTAATGAATTTGGCAAGTGTCACTTAAGGAATTATTCTAATTAATTTTGATTGCGTGAATTTGCTTCGGTGGGAAGGAAATCCCCCAGAAACACAGCAATCCTCTCCACTTAGGGTTTACATAGTACAAATTATTTTAATCCAACATGCTCTCCAAAATCTCGGAGAATTGCATTGTCCAGCTTGAGAGAGGAGAGAGCCCATCAAACCTAATATATCTTAAATTATCTTTCTTTTCTTTCCTTTTGGAGTAACGTTTATAACTAACTTGGGAGAATTTTTTTTTAAACAGGCAATGATTTTGCCTCTCACGCTAGTTTTGCTGATTGCTAAGAATAAGGAAGTGAGAGGCTGTGGATTAGGTGCCCTCCAGTTAACAAAGTATTTGTTATATTAATGATATGTGGAGTTGTGCATCTTGTTTGATCCTCTGCTTGCAGCCACTGCCCATGCGTGTTCCAGCATACCCAATTCTGACTGGTTTTGACCTGCTTACGGTGCTGGGTGCCTCTGTGGAATAAAGCCAGGTCATTAGCAAGCTATTCCTACTTCTTTGGTTGCCACAGAGATACAGTAGGTTAATTTGAGAATGAAATCAATCGTCATTAAAGCTGCTTTTGCTTGCAGTCTGAGGTGTTTTGATGAAGTGCTATGTATTCAGGACATAACATCCTAACTCTTTTTCCCAATTGTGGGTTTTTAAATTTTTTCCCATGCTGACTGAGTTCAGGAGGGGCACCTTTTTGGGCCCTTTGTTATCTCCTTTCTCTGGCAGCATCTCCTTTTTCTCAACTGATATCCTGTTGGGTTTTGTGCTCCTCCTGGCAGCTGGGCAGTTGCTCAAACTGCCTTAGCTTGCTGCTCAACCCACCAATGAGTGGAACCACCCAATAAGTGCCTTCATTTAGGAAATGCCATCCTCCCGATGCTCTGGCTCCTGCTCCAGCAGAGGATCCATCATTGTTTGCCTCCATGGAGCTGCAGTGTGTGGTGACGCCACAAGTGGTGTTGGGCTTCAGTGACAGGGCTGTGATAAACGCACTGTGCAGAGTAGGTGGAAGCTTGCATTGTGCAGTGACTCACACCCTCCTGACGTGGGAGTGGGTGTTTTAACAGCAAAGGTAAATTGGGTTTGCTTTTGTTTTTGTTTTGTTTTGCCTTGATATCACAGGCACAGCATCTACCGGATAGAGAGAGAGCTCTGAGGGTTCTGGAACCTCTAAAGGACTTTGAAATGGCTCTTCAATAACAGGCAGCTCTCATCTGCCTCCTCTTTGTGCTTGCTTCACCTGTTTGTTTTTGCTCTAAAATAGACTGAACTTCCTGTAAGAGGTTCTGTCACCTCAGTTTTTGTGAAACTGCTTGCTCTTTTTCTAAAAAACATCTTTATAAATTAGAAAAAATCAAGTACAGGTTTGATATGTTCAAACTGTTTTCCTGAGCTTTGGGAAGAGAAGTGTAGCTGTACTGTGAAGCTACTTTACTATGATAAAATCAAAATATTTTTATCAGCTTGCACATATGTATTATCGAATTTACTTGAAACACGTCTTATCAGGTTCTTGATGTGCTGAGGTTCTGTTTAGCTCCGGAAAGTTTCTTATGTGGTTGGGAGACCCTGTGATGGCTTTGCTGCTAGAGGATTGTTTTCCTGCCTTCCACTGAACCTCAGTTTCTGTTTCAGCTGCTTGAGTTACAACTCCCTGCAGGGGCAGCAGTGCTAGCGCAGGACCAGGGCAGCACGAAGGTGAGCTCTGGTGTGCAAAGCAGCGTGGCCTCCTAACCGAGTGCTGTGTGCCCTGGAGACTAACCTCGAGCCAGTCCCTGCTGGGGTGTAGGGTGGGCAGATGGATGGAGGGAGAGGCTGTGCTGAAATATTGCTGTAAATCTTTTCAGACAGTGGTTGTGCTGTTCTCTGAGGACCTTCATTGTGCACAACCACCTTCTTCATATCTGCTTACTGCTTTGCAGCTTCAGACGAAGATGAGTGAGCGAGCCGTGTCCCTGAGCACCATGGTGCCCTTGCCCCGCAGTGCCTACTGGCAGCACATCACCCGGCAGCACAGCACGGGACAGCTGTATGGCCTGCAAGGTAAGGCTGGGCTGGGAAGGGCCAGTAACAGCACTGCTGAAGCATTTCAGTGTCTTTCAGTCTCTCTTAATGCTGGTGCTCACTCTGAGTCGGTTGCCAGTGCTGTGAAATCGATGGAGGGAAGTGCCACCCTGAGATGGACAACTTGGTGGAGAGTTTGGCATCAGAAGATGCTCATCTTACTTCCCGTTGGGGAGGTGTTGCAGATGGAAACTCTTAAGAGTTTCTGAGCTTCACTCATAAAAGAGAAGCAGGAATATATTTATTGATATAATACAGATATAATGTAGTGATTTAACAGCGACTTAAGAAGATTTGAGATGGCTGGATATACTCGATTATTTACTGCATGGAAGATAGTGTTAAACACACACACACAGGAGACCCTCCCATTGAGTCACAGGGGTCAGAGTGGACCCCTTTGCTTTCTGAGCTCCTTGAACCATGGAGATAAGGAGCCTGGGTGTGGCTGGATCCACTCCTAGTCCCAGACTTGGTCAATGGTTTATGTCTAAGGAATTATATGCGCACAATCAATCTAAGATCAGATCTTAGTGAAGCTAACAAAGCCTAAAACAAACTATTAGTCACTTACCAAGGATCTGTATTGGCAAGGCATCTTGATGTCAAGGTATAAAGGATCTCTGCACAGACATAACCTCAAGAGGGGTCCTTGGTTTGACAAGTTTTGAGCTCTTCTTAGATAATCAAGGAGACATTACTATTACAGGATGGCCAGCTACCAAGGTTGCCCAAGCCTTGCTGCTACCAAACTCCTTGAGTATCACCCAACTTCTCAGACATCTATCACTCCCTTCTCCTTTAGATGTCTGCCTCGTACTAGGAATGATGCAGTCTTCACTATCCCTTTTGTGTGCTTGCTAACACTCAACCAAAACAACTGCATCCTCAAAAAGAGCTGAATTAGGGAAGCTGTAAGGAACAGCCGTGTTAAGCAGTTAACTGGGGCCTGGAGATGGGCTGGAGCTGCCTGCTGCAGATCCCTTGCTGCCATCAGCCCAGGGGCTGACTCCTGCCTCCCAACCTCCTGAGGGGGCTGCGGGGCCTGTCCCGGAGGGTCGCTCGCCGGCTGTCGCTCCGCGGTCCCCAGGGGCCCCCTAGCGGCCACCGCCCGGGGTAGCGCGGAGCTTCAGCGTCCCGAGGTGAAACGGGAGCTGCAGCACCTGCCCAGCACTCTGCTGCTTTGTGCCTGTTTTCACATTTGCGTTTTGAAAGCACTCCTTGAGCTGCGTGGATTGGCTGTTTGTGCAGAAGCTGCCGTTGATGAGTTGTGGAGTCAGCATCAGGGGTTGCAGAGGACAGGTACCAGAAAACGGACGGAATCCCTCATGGAAAAGAGGGGCAGCCTGAGTACTGGAGTCCTGAACAGCAGGAGCTGCAGCTGGCCGCAGCTGCCATCTCACAGTGTATGGAATAGTGCTGCACTTGACTAAACACTCCTACTTTTGAAATCCTTTGGAGGTGGTGGATTTTAGTTATTAATTTTTTTCAGCCCCTCAGATGTTGGGAGTTTCTCAAGGAATAATGATTCTTTTTACTCTTTTAAATAAAGATGAAGACTCTAGAGGTCAGAACCTCCAGAACACAAAATATCACAAGCTGTGGTTAAAAATTGTAAGAGCTGGCACCCCTGGCATCCTAGCGTATATGGCTATATTCCAATCTTACCTTCTGATTTTCGTCAGCAAATTGCAAGTAAAAGCTCATCATTTTTTCCTTTTCCTTTTCCTGAACGCTAGAGGGGGCATGCAGCACGTAAGAAGCCCCAGCTAAACCCCTGGCATGTTTCACGCAGAGGGACGAATAATAAAAGCAGCACGTAAATGCACGTTCAAATTTGTTCAATAAATTAGGGCCTGGGAAGCTGACCTGCTGGTGGCAGCCAGTGACACACCAGAACAAATCTGCTCGCAGCTTTCTGACATAATCAGTGGATTGGTCTCACTGTGCCTTACTATAGAGCCCTTTATTAATGCAATAATTCAGAATTGTGTTGACATGAGATAGATTGTATGGGTACGAACCACTTGTCTTGTGGTTAGAAAAGTAGCTTGCTTGTTAAACTGAAAATGGGATTTTTGTTGTGAGAAAGTGGTAAAAGCCTTTGAAAAATCCTGTCCCTCAAGGAGAAAAAAGTTAAAGCAAAAAAAAAAAAAAAAAAAAGCCATGTTGTAATTAGGAAAGACATTGAATTAATTGTCTCTTTCTGCAGCCATGGTGACTTTATCAGTGGCACCCTGAGCATCTCTAATCAGATTAGGTTGCCAAAATCTTAGAATTTTTCAGTTAATATCAGAGAAAGTAATAGCAGCAGATTAAGTAGGGATGGGTATAATGAGAAGTCTGTAATCTGTAGTTCACATAGTCCTTTATCAAATGCTGAGTATGATGCCTATGCCTCACTGAGTGTTGTTCTCTTTTTTGCACCTGGCTTGGACAAGATGTTTCTAGCCCAGTGAAGCTTCATCGGACAGACACTTTTCCAATCTACAGATCAGACCATCGATAAAGGACTGCAAAGAACTTTACAAACTCTTTGTCTTCTGCCAGACTTCCCCAATGGATGACACTGATGATGAAAAGCAAGGATAGAAACACTGAAAGTTCCGTTTGGATGGAAAATTCTTGCAATACACAAGTGTTTTTTTTTTTTTCTTCTTTCAAACTTTGCCAAATGTTAAAATGATTCTGTAGAGATTGGGGATGGGAACAAAACCATCACATCCTGCAGTATTTCTTTTGTATCTTACAGCTGGACAGAGAAGTCACTCCCTAAATATTTCCAAATGTTTTTGTATGATAAGTATGCTGTAAATAGGAGACTTTCCTGTTGTAGTGCGGTTTCATTCTATCTGTTACAGCTGTGTTCACAGATGTCAGCTGTTGTCCTTGTTTGCTGTAATGCTTATCTTCAGTTATTAACATGACTGTTCAACGTAACCCTTGACCTTTGGAATAGTGGCCAGTTTTAAGCAGCTATTGGATACAACTTTTTCCTGTTTGAAGCCTGATGGAGACTTGATTGATTTCTTTTAAGAGCACACTCTCTATCTTCTATTTCCTGTATTTATTTCCATCTTCTGTAAATGTTTGAAATAAAAATAATTCCCACTTAATTTGTGGTACAGCACTTCTTGTTGCCACCATCAGCGTTGTGAGCAGAGCCACTGCGAAGCCACTGCGGCACAGGAGGGGAGGATGGGGTGGGACAGTGGGTTGCTTTTTTCCTCCCTTCTGTCAGTGACACCACCCTTCATCGAGGCCTTGTGAAACACGTTCAACAGGAATCTCACAAGAAAACAGGTTTGCCTCTTTTGTGACAGCATCCACAATATGTGCTACTTGCAGAGATTGGCACCAGCATCTTAATTAAACAGAAAGCAATGTAAGAGTTACAGCAGATTGCATGTAGGACATGAGGCAACAAGGCTGTGGTGCTGCAAAACTCATAAACATCATAAGGGAATGTAAAAGCATTTACCCTTCAAGACAGCAGAATTAATTCATCTGCTCTGCTTCAGGCTGGCGAGGTCTCAGCTGGAGTCCTGCATGGTGGTGGATGGCCCCATGCTGACGGCTGCTGCGGAGAGCTGGGCCCTGGCACAGTGCTGGCACTGGGATAGTTCAGCTCTTGCACTGCAGTTCATACTATATTGTATCTTTACCTTCCTTTATGAAACACACTTCCACCCACTCCCTCAGAATAATGAAGGAGCATGGGTTTCCAAGTCAGTTCAGCTTTTCTGTTTATCACAGTGTCCTGATGTAAATAGTCACTCCATTAAGATCTCTTTTACTGGTTTGGGCTTCAAATCAGTGTAGCAGTTTAATAAACTCATGGATGAGTTTATTACATTCAAAAACAGAACTGAAGGTGAGGAACCTTTCAAAAAAGGAAACCAGTGATTTTGGTGAGGGTAAATGTGTTTCTAAAGAGAAAAAATCAATACCATCATTGCTTAAGATGGACCTTAGTGCAAAGGTAAGCTTAATTTATTGTAAGTAAGGATTATGTTCACCTCCGAGCCGAACTGCTAACATAAGGAACAGATTGAAAGGCGTGTTATGACTAATAGGTCTGTATTTTTTGGGTTTACTTCTGCTAACATGTTCCCTTTAGAGCTGACAGCATCGTTGTTTTATCATGGATACGACAGTTCAGTAAATGCTTTTATTCACCTTTCATTCGTGCTGTGATTGATAAAGTAAGTCTTCAGCTGTCAAACAGTTGAATTGTGAAGAAAACAAAAACCTCTCTAGCTTTGGCCTTCAAATGAAGAGTCATTAAATCAACCAGCTCTGGTATTATTCTTTCTCATGAAGCTGTTATTGAAGGATAGGGGGGGAAAAGAAGGCCTAAAAGTAACTTTGCTTTGATTTGCTCTGTGTGTATGATATGGTATCATAGAATCATTTTAATTTGTGGTACTGTCGTTAATCTTTGCATCAGCACTGACTTGGTTAGTTAGCAAGGTCATTAGCTGAAGGAAGCAGGCAGGTTTGCCACTCCCATCATTACTGGTTTGTGGTGCAGGAAAAGTTTTCTCTGCATTTGGAGATGTTTGTAGGTGGGTGCCGATGGAACCCTGGTGAAGATAGATGCAGAGCTGGAGTGGAAGTCCTCCAGGTAACTGGGCTGCACTCTGAAGAGATGTACATCAGAAAACATGCTGCAAATCCGTTCGTAGAGCTGTGGGGCTCAGGGTTACCTGTGTGACAAATCTTTGAGAAGTATTGTTCTCTAGCCTTTGCCCTACACATTAACAGGAGTTCCCTGCCTCCCTGCCTGTGGCAGGAGGGTGAAACTAGATGATCTTTAAGGTCCCTTCCAACCTAAGCCATTCTACAATTCACAAGGTTTTTTTCAGCTTGTCCTGTGTGTAAGAAGGATGATAGCAATTTTGTGAACTAGTTTCTATTGCTCTGCCAAATTCCAGCATGCACCTTTGTATCCTTCAACCTTCTTCTGTCTGAAATGAGCACAGATCTTCCTAGATAAATGTTTCAAAGGTGCAAAAGTGTTCTGCAAAGTCATCCAAGGGAGCAGCTTTTGGGCTCTGTATAGCCTCTCCCATTCACACAGCTCTAAGCAACGCTGTGCGATTCCTCAGATGGCTGCTCCTCAAAGAGCAGGCAGGGATGTCATCCCCCAGTGTCCTTTTCATCCCACAAAAGTGACCAGTCTGCAAGTCATAATAGTGGAGAAGGAAGAATGTGTTTCAGGAGTAAAAGAAGGGATCTGAAAAGTAAGCATGGAGCTTACCCCACTTTTCAAATCCATGCTAAGAAAAATTGCTCTGTCTTTTGTGCAGGTAAGAACCAGCAAAGTGATAATAGCACAGCGGGGAGATGGAGCCAGCCCAGGCTGCGGCAGAACCTGGCAGGTAATGATCTTAAAAGGCTAATCCTGGAATCGAGTCCATTAGGGGAAGCGAAAAGACAGATAATGTCAAGACTTCAAATTACATTTCTTTTTCTTAGGCATTATTACAGGTAACAAAATGCAAATGCCATTATCTAAAATAGCATAGAGGGCGTTGAGAGCTGCTGTACATCATTGTGCTGCTGAGAGAAATGGAGTGGCTGACATCCTCTCCATTTTCATCTTAAAGAGGGAGACTGTCACTCCAGGACTTGCCAAAAGTCACTTGAGGCCTTTGAGCTAGGTCAGAGAAGTCTGTTCCAGCCACCTTAAAGCTTGCTGTGGTTCTCATCCCCATGGCATCTTTGCTCTAGTTCTAGCTGGGGGTCTCCTCAAGTATTTAGATATTAAAAGGTCTGTCTTTGAAGGAAGACCCACTGTGAGGTAAGGTCTCTTCAGAAGTACTAATAGGAATGTAGAGACCCCTGAGGTAGTCATCATGCTTTCTTGAATTGGTAATACTTATTTATTTTTCCTCCTTAGCAGCTACATTGTAATCTGGTGAAGTGCCAGAGTCTTTTTGAACAGACACTTGAGCATCATTCTTGCACTGCAACTGGAAATGAGTGGCTTTCAGACCAGGAATTTGGCATTTGCGTTCTTACTGCTCTGGGTATGCAGATGTGACACCAGCTTTTTGCAGCATTACCCATGAAGGTTTCTAAACTTTAAAATCCTAGTGTTTTGTTGTTGTTTTTTACCTTTTTTTCTTTTCTTTTCCCAAACTCTTTCAAATGACCACCACTGGATATTCAGTAGCATGGTACACAATTTCCAAGGGGCTGCTTTAAGCCACTGCTGAAACACATACATTGCACAGTGATTCTGCTTGGTGGCAGATGTGCTGCAGCCATGCAGAGCAGCACCTCCAGCCCCAGGCTGTCCTCTGTGGGCAGTGGGTGATTCCTTCTCACCCCCAGGAAAGCTGTGTGCTGTGGGACCCCCCTGGCTGCTGTCCCTGTCATTAGGGGAAGGGACCGTGTGGTTTCCCTGGCTCTGCAGTGCTTCTGGGCATCACATGGAGCAACTGAAAAGAGCTGATTTCTGACTGCCCAAGACCATGTTTTTGGGACTGGGTCTTCTGCATTTCAGGAAGATTTGTGCTGGAGAAGTGGCTGAATTCTGGGATAGGGATGGGGCCTGGGGCTTTTGAAAATACCCATTTAATATTTATTTTATCATACTGCAAAACTTTTTTTTTTTGTCTTAATATAGGAGTTCTTATATTTTTTTCTTGACCAGAATTTAACAGAACAATTTTTGTTTGCTTGGGGGAGAGAAGGTAGGGGCCTAATTGAGTTGTTTCAGCATTTCTCTAAGTGAAACAGCTGTTTATTTTTTTCTTTTTTCCCCTATGTTTAGACTGCTGTAGATATTCATCATTAAAGTTGTTAGCATTTAATTCTGTTTTCCCTTATCACACCTTACTGCAGAAAATTATGATTAATTAATATTTAGGCAGCTGAACATCTCTTGAAGTTTGTGACTTGCAGCCAGAATGTCATTAATTTAAATAATCACACAGATAAAATTAATGCAGTAAGAGTTGTATCTGTGTCCTGTTGCTGAGCAATTCTGGAAAGTGCATAATAATACTGCTGCCTCAGGCGCTGAGATCAGGGGTCATGATGTGATATTTCTGTGTATTCATTAACTTGCACAAGGGCAGATTGATCTTCTGCTTCCACGAACGCTAATGAACCATTTTCTTATTTTTAGGGAATATTCTATCACTACCCCTAGCCACGTAGTGTTTAAAGAAAAGCTGTTTTCAAACAGAAGGCTCTAATTAGAACTTGGTCCTCAGCTATATTGATTGCACCATACTTTCTCAGTGGATTTACAAATGCCAGCAAATAAACTTGCCAGGCAGAAAGTTGTGTTTTTTTCTTGTTTTTTTTTTCTTTCTTTCTTTCTTTTTTTTTTCCATTTGTTGTGGTTTTCTCTTCAGTATTTAGCCTATATGTTGTTCTATTTCTTGACAAGCCCATAAAAGGGAATTAGCTGCTGAGACATTCTGCCTGGTTGGTTTTGTGTATGGGTATTTTCCCATCTCTCTGCCTTCTGAATACCCTGGAAATCCTAGAAAGAAAAGGTGTGAGGCGTTCATCTTGCTCTAAGCCGGCTAAAAAAAATAAAGCAAAATAAATACAGCCTCTCCGTGAGATTAATTCCTGCTCTTAATCAAGCCATGCACTGTTGAGGGGTTTACCAGGCCCAGGGATGTGAGCGCACCCCGCCAGCAGCAGCTGCCCGGCTCGGGCCGCTCCTGCGCTGCCCGCGGCGGCCGCCGGGTGCCGCCCTCGGCCCGGGCACAGCGCGGGGCCCCGCGCTCCTGCTGCGGTCTCTGGCTCTGCTCCGTGGCACCTCCAGCATTCTTCCGTCTTATGCCTATATACATTCGTCTCATACGTCGCTTCTATAGCAGCAGAAGCAAAGTGAGACTTTGTGGTTATTCTAAAAGGGATGTCTGTGGCTAAACCTTATGGAAGTGTTCTGGAGAAATCTAAGTTCCCTCCATACAAGTGAGCAATGTCTATAGAAATGCTTTGCTAAGCACTTCCAGTGCCATTTTTTACATCATGAGGGGCACCAGAACAAACCAACGTTTGCAGTTTGCTGCTGTCCTGAGGGAGATGTTTCAGTAGTGCAGCCGAATGCCTCCTGGAGGGTTTTGCAAAGGGGGAGAGCAGGTAGATGGAGCTATGAACTGGGTTTGCACAGATCTCTCCTGCCCCTTCTGTCAGATGGAGAAACCAGAGCCTGTAAGTGAGCCCCAGCCCTCTGCTTCCAGCTCCTGCTGCATCTCCCCACAGGGGATGTGGGTGACTCACCCCACCCTTGTGTTTCAGGTACGGGTTACAACTGAAATGAAGATACTTAAAACCACAGGTGAGGAAAATAGTGCTGGCTGGCTTGGTTTGTTTTTAACTCAGGCTCTATTTCCAGGATGACCTGGGCATCTCACTAGGATTCCCTTCCATACTGTAAAAGTGGGAATGGCATGGTGGAAAGCAGGAGTCCCAGAATGACCGAATAGTAACAGCCACGCCATTCTCAGGAACAGTGCAGTAAGGAGCACATAAAACAGTGTGAAGAGGTCCTCTGGTCCTATCAGACAAATTACACTTTAAAGGAGGCATAAAATAAGAGACTGTAATTACCTTTGCTCATTAAGATACTTCAGGTATTTTTTTTTAAAGAGAATTGCACCCTAGCCACACTTAAACTCTGACAACTGCCTGAATTTCCTCTCTCATTTTTCTAGGTTGACTTTCCCTAATGCCTTGTCCTATGCTTTTATATTCTGCTGTGAAGTTAAAAAAATCTGGCATACACTACTGCAGAGGTGGTCAGGCTATCTGTACGTAGGGTATGAAATCATGCTTGTACGAAATTATAGCTTCTAATAAGATGCTGTGCATATTTTGAGATTGCTGGATAAAAGATGTTACAAAATAGAAGAGCAATGACAATGAGAAATTCTCTTGCTAATTTAATTTATCGTATCTCTGTGTTTGACTGAGCAGAGTGCTTAGTTTTACAGAATGAGATAAAATATCTCCAGACCAAATGATATAGAAAACCTTTTGTGCTGAAGGCAATGCGTCCTTTTGGAATATATTGTCCATAAAACTGAAGTAAATAGTTGCATAAATATTTATTTCTCCATAAACATGTAATGACTCATCTGAAAGCTGCACAGTAGTAATGATGAATGATCTCTATTTTTGGCACATTTAGTAAAATTAAAGTATACCTACATTTAGCATAAATGAAACACATAAATACAGCTCTGCAATGCAGGAAGGGGAAAGATAGCAGAATTAGATTTATAGCTCCTCTGCCAGCTGTGAAAGGCACAGAGCTGGAGGGGCCTATCATAGCCAGAGCTGCTGGAGAGCTCTGGTGTCCCCTCGGTGCCACTGAGTAACCTCTGCTTCACATGTTTGTCCCCAGTGAGGACCAGGAAAGACTTTCATGGGCCTTTTAAATGTATGAGCTTAGGCAAAATCCATGTGACAAATCTTTGGCAGCTTCTTGCAGTTGGTCAATAGAGATCAACCAAGGCAAGGGTCTACCTACAGCTACAACACATGGAATAAAAATTCTACCTGGCTTTGGTTGAGGGGGCTGTTTTTTATGGCATTCGTTGATCCCAAGTATTATTCAATTTGCTTGCTTACAGAGTGAAGCAACCAATGAAAAATTGCTTTTACTTTGCCATATGTAGCTGTCAAATCCTTGTGGAAAATTGCTTAAGTTGCGTGATAGAGTTTATTTATTAATTATTTAATTATTTTGGAAGATTTGAAACTCTCTGGTTGCTTTTGTTCTGTTTCTTTGCTTGCTCAGTGCTCTCTGTTGAACTGTGCTTTCATTTATAGCAGTATTGGGTGGACAGGCTGAAATTGTACAGTTCACCAACACACAGGAATGTGTTTTCAGTCTCATGCTTATCCAACTACCTGTCTAAGTGACCTGGTAGCAAAGAAAATTCAATTCATTGCAAGCCCCCCTTTCCCATCTGTGCCTGATCTGGCACCAGCTGACCTGGAGGACAGATTTTCCCATAGGGCAGCCTGGGTACCTAAAGCACAGCCTTCCATTGCAGCCAGGCTCCTGAGATGCTGCCAGGTACTAAGAATACGTCAATCCCAAACCACGTTCACTTGAGTGCTGGTAAAAATGGGCTGTGCCTTGGTTTACATCTCTCTTTCTGCCCAAACTTCTTGTGTTGGCCAAAGGTATTTGTTTTTCCCCAGCAGAAATCTGATCTGCTTAAAACTGCACTTGAGTTTGGGGACTGTTTCATTTGAGTACAGTTTTTTGTTAGTTTTAACTTGAATTAGTTCCCAGGTCATCTTCACTCTGGGGCTGCAGGCACAGATCATCCAGAAGCAGGAGAAGCAAATAAAGGGGGACAATCTCTTTTGGCATCGGTGCTGAGCTGCGCTGCCTTATGAAGATCACTGCGTTGTGGTGTGAAGCCCTGCCTGCATCAGAAGTGAAACAAAGGGAAGGTAGGTGTGAAAATTCAGGTGTGTATTCTGACACTTAAAATCTTTGCATCTAATTCACTATCAAGAGCACTTTTGGATTTCCATTTTACTCAAGTTTCAGATTTTTTTTTTTAAAGTTCCACTTTATTTTTGCCAAACGAGAATAGTTCATTAACTTCTAACCACTTAGGCTTGTGCTATTTTATCATTGACAGACTTTTTCCTGCCAGCTGGGGAGAATTTGGCTGGAAAACACTTGCTATCTGTAAGATAACTGGAATTAAGAACCCATTAAGTAGGTGCATTTTTCAGAAAATTGTTTTGCTCTTTTGCGTGTCTTCTTTCCCCTGGGGATCCTCCCATGGCAGCATGTTGTTTTACCAAGGAGCCAGTATTTAAATAAGAACATACAGCAGATTACATAAGGCAAGGTTGCCTTCAGTGCCAGAGTTCCTCCAGGCTCCCTCCTGGAGCTGCACAGCCCAAAATAAAACCTGACATTTGAGCAAGCCCAGGTGATGTTTGTGCTGTTTGCAATAGTCACCTCTTGAGTCAACCTTAAACTGGGAAATTGAACAACTGAGCCACTGAAGGCAGCAGGAATCCTTCCCATTGATATTGCTGGGCTTGGATCAGACAAGCATTTATTAGTACTCTTGGGATTACAGGAAGCCAGCACCGAACGACAATGGCATTATTACCAGCTGTCACCGCCAGTGTCAGCACGAACATTAGGTCTGAAACACACAAAATGAATCAAGAAATCCAAGCCCAGTAGAAATAGAGAAAGAAAATCCTACAAGTGGAAGGTTCACATTGCTAGTTTTAATCTGTTTGAACCTCCTAATAGGCTGCTAACACTCCTTTACAGATTATTTGATTATATCCCTGTACTAGTTAATTTGTTTGGCAAAAATTATGGGATACTGAAAAATAATGCAAGCTTTTTATTAATAGTATTTATTTATTCAGAAGAATCATTGTTGATAAAGACTGAGCGCACTTCTGCTGTTGACACATGTTCCTTTGTCTAGCCCATGAGTCCCGAATGCAAACCTCGTACTCCAGCAGGTACTTCAGATGTAGTTTCACCTGCTGTGCTAAGTGTGGGAGGACTTCACAGATTTAGAACTGAAAATACATTCCCTGCTTTTCAGGGAAAACCAGATTTACAACATCTAATTGCATTGATTTCCAGTGTTCAACTGGGATGCTACTTCTGCTCCCAGGAGCAACACATCATCCAGGCCTCTTGCAAAGGAGAAGGAAGACAGAAATAGTGAGAAAGCCAGAAAGTGAGAGGGAAATTGTTCAAAGGACGTCTAAGAAACCTGGACATAACCAAGGGCTGAAAACAATATATTAAGCTGAAGAAAAGTCATTTTGTCATAGAAAAATACAAGCAGTTATTTATTTATTTATTCTACCGTGGTGGCTCTCCAGCAAAGATGCCATCTGGATCCTTTGGATGCACCTGTCAACATCCACCACCCATGTGCAACCTCTGCTCTTTGACTGCTTGGAGTTATTAGAAGCAGCTGCAGGTTAAATCTACTTTTGGCTTGCAGTAAGTTGGATGGAGCACTGTTTTGCTACACAAACGTGTGTAGGATAGGAAATCTGGCAGGGAAATACCATACAAACCCGCAGACAATTGCGGGGAGAGAGCCAGGAGCTGGAGTGCACAGGCAGTGTGTGAGACGTTTAAACCCAGTGCAGTTCCCTGCAGATTGCACTGTTCCTTTTCTGACTTCCTAAACTTTAACATCTCCTTAAGATTTCCCCCTCACCACAGAGAATAACCAGATCCAAAGCACTTTCTAGTGACAGTCATTAGAAAGGAATCATTTAGGAGAGGTTGTCTGCTTAAACTACAATAAGACCTGAACCATCATCATTTTATGATTTATTTTCTTGCATTTTACTTTTCATCAGTTTTGCAGCTTGTGAGCAAACCAATGAACGGTTACTCTTCTAAAATCCAAAGTAACTTTGTCTCCGACACAGTGCAAAGTGCTTTTTCACACTGCTTCAGTAAAAACATTTTTATGGGAAATAAAGAGCCGCTCTCCTTCCAGACAGAACAGTTCATTATCAGATTTACATGCTTTTATTTTTCCTATGTGAAAAGCCTGAGTCACAGAAGTCAGAGAGTTACTCAGTCAGATAATTGCAGTGGCTTTCCCGTGCAGGCATGTTTGAGCTCTCTTGCTGCTGAATGAAGCGGAACACACTTTTGACATTGCAACACATTTGAACTCATCTTGTTTTGGTTCTTTATGTGAGGAAACATTTCTTTTATAACTCTCCTGATGCCCTCAAAAAAGGAACCATCAACTGGAGCTGGAAGTACTTTAATTGTCTAAGTGCTGAAGTCTGATTAGGGCAAAGAGAAATGGGCTAAAAGTAAGTGAACCACACAGCATTAGCAGTTTAATGACTATCTCGATAGCAGGAGGTGCTGGCATTGGGAGTGTCTGTGCTTTGGGACTTTCCAGACCTCTCCTTGCAGGTCTGCACCTGCAATGGGGAGAGAGCAAACTCTGAACTCCGGGAGATCAGGACCTAAAATGTTTTCCTTTGACAATTTATAAGTCTTAACTAGCTTGCTTCCATGAGAAAATCAAGATGAGGATGGAAATGGGAGCTAAGAACCCAATACCAGGCGACTTGCCAACCTGCTCTGGCTTCAGCAGTGGTGGGAGATAGCCCTCCTTCCTCATGCACTCTCTTCATGTGGCATTTAACAAGCTATTTTTTTCCTATGAAGAATGGAAGGAGGGATGCTTGCCACACATTCTGAAGAGCACTAAGAGCAGTAAAAACTGTCTTATTTTATAATTTCCTATCAGAATCATGTTTCTACCCCTCCTTCCAGCAAAGGGGGAACTTCCCAGAGAACAAGGCAGGTGGGCAGCTGGCCAACATGCAGTGCCACACATCTGTGAGAAACACAAACTAGACTGACTGGCAACTCTAATTGTTTTTCTTAAAATGAAGAATGAATTCATTACCTCTGAGTGAAAGAATGCCAGAAGGTTGTTTTTCTTACCCTGATGATAGTGGAGTTTTCCAGCTGAAATATTGCAGCATCACTTGTTTTCCCACCACGTGCTGTCAGTTTTCACAAACAATATTAAGTTCAAGAATCAGAAGGTCTAGCTAGGTTTTATTTCTTTTATCTCTTACTGGCAACTGGCAGGGTGCTGCTGAAATGCTCTTTTAAGCTGTCCCTTGATGGTGCATCAGGTGGCTATGTAACAAGCACCTATTGAAGTATCTGAAGGGTACAATCATGAAAAAAAAAAAACAAACAACAAAACCACATGTATCAGGATGTCAATTTCCATCTTAAATACTGGAATTTTCAGCATTCCTTCATTTTTTTTGCCCCATTCCACAAGCATTTTATACAGCACACAGAGATTATATTAAAAATATTTTAGATTGTCTCCTAGTTTCAGCCCAGGCAGTGTCAATAGCACTGACAATTTGTTGCTGAGTGATGGGAGCACACCAGGGCACTCAGCAGGGAAGAAGCACTGTTTTTACGGCGGGGCTGTGAGGAGTGGGGTGGGGCCAGGACAGATGGTCCAAATTAGGCAGGAGGTTATTCCATACCACCTGACATCATGCAGAAGGCTGTAAAGCTGAGGGGAGGTGGGCAGGAGCGCCTGCTGCTCAGGGATTGGCTGGGCATTGGCTGGTGGGTGGTGAGACATTGCGCTGTTAGCAGAGCATCAGTTGGTGGACAGATGTATTGTTAGCTGGGCATTGGTCAGCTGGTAGTGAGTAGTTGTGTTATGGATATATATATTTGTATATAGTTTTCATTGCTACTTTTTTTCTCTTTTCCTTTCTTATCTTAGTTTTTATCCCAACTCATGAGTTCTGTTTTGTTTCCAGTTCTCTCCCTCATCCCATCTGGGGGGGGTGAGTGAACGGCTGTGTGGTGCTGAGCTGCTGCCAGGTTAAACCACAACAGATTGCAAAGCCAAGTGCTGGTGCCCACCACTCACAATGAAGAAAAATGTGTTTATGATCGACTGATATGTTTCAGAGTTTCAAACTTTCATGGAATCAAACACCTCTGTCACTGTCAGCCACCTTAACAGCCCTTTGGAAAGTACTGGCTTCACAAGCACTTTGTTGTACAAAATTACACTGAATTTTGAAGAGCCCAATCCATTGATGTTGCTTGCATTATAACTATGGGAAATTAGGGTTCAATTTAAGTGGTGCAGCGCTAACCCAGGGGACCATCCCAAATCTTCGTTCCATTTAGCTGTAACCGATACGTTCAGAAGAAGAAAGAGTTGATTGCTGATTTACATGCTTTGGCTTTCATTATGGTGTGTTTCTGCTGTGCAGGGGGTCACAACAGAGTCTATTAACAACAACCAGGCAGAACCAGCTGATGTTCTTACAATCACATCAGATTCTCTTCAAAATTGCTGTTAGTTGCTTTTCCTCTGTAGTTGTCTCAAAGTTTGCTGTCTGTTCTTCCAGACGTGACCAGAATTTTAATGGCCTTGCAGTCTGTTGTCTATGAGGGTTTTTATTGCTATTAATATGGTCTATTTTTCTAGCTGTCTGTTTTACTGTATTTAATTTCATAACGTTTCTGAAGTACAGGCTAAAGGGATGCTCCCAAGGTACCGCTTGCTGAAAGACCATTTTAAAGCCATTAATATATGCCTCCATCAAACCCTCATGCAGCAAAGACTCTAGGAGCCACTTCCAAGGACACATCTGATTGACTCCCAACTTACAAAAGGTATTTTAAAAAGATCTCAGCACTATTGTAAATAACAAAACAACAACAAAGAAGTCATTTGACTTTGCACTGTGGTTATAGTTTCAGAGATCATTATCTTCCCATAGACTTCATGGAAAGCAGAGGATTTCCACAGAGGGAAAGGCTAAAGTATGAATTCACCTTTTACCAGGTGTCCATAAGCAAGTTGGCAAAGGTGGGTGCTGTGGAGCTCCCATCCAATAATCCACCACAGGACACATCCCTGGGAAACTGGTCCCCACTGGCTTTACGTTGTGTCAGAATATTTATTTCACCTTGTGTACTCCCTCTCCCACAGATGAGTTAAAGAACGAAGAAAAATACAATGCTGGAGCCCATCTGGCTTCCAGCTACTGCAACAACTGGAAGTTTCCTGTTGCTTTTATTAAGTAACCATTATTTGAGCCCAGAGTGCTTTTATTGTCTTTGTCAATGTCTGTCAGGCAGGCAGAATTACAGCTGCCACTCTTCTCTGAGCAATATAACTCTCCGAAAAGCAGGACATAGTGAAAACATGACAGAAATGTGGAATTCCTGCAAAGCATCTGATATTTAAGAAGAACAAGAGAGTTCTGTCACAGCACATCAGTTTCACCAGATGTATCTCTTACACACAAACGTGCTAACATTCCCAACATCAGCATTCCCATTTCCATCACACTGATGGCAGGTGCCCTGCTTGGGCAAAGTGCTCACTGATTCCTCATGTCTTGAGAATTTTGCTGAGGTGAAACCTCAAGATTTGTTCTCCCTCTTCCTGGTACTGCCTGTTAGTGCAAACACGAGGCTTCATTATTTTTATCTCAGAGCCCAAGTTCCACCTTTCTTAAACAACAGTTTACCACTGTAATGTTTGATACACCAGAGCCTGGGATATGAGCCTTTTGCACTAGGTTTGGAAGAACTTGCTTAAATTAAAGGGAAGCCCTGGTGCATATACTGAATGGCACAAAACCAAACCAAAGCACAATTGCACTTGAAAATAACTTTGACGTTCTCTGGTAGAAAGCCTTGTTGCTGTCTCTATTTTTGTGATATTTGTCTTCTGCTGTATTTCACTTAGTTAGCAAAGAATTTGTCTTTGGCAGAAGCTAGACAACACAAGAAGTCATCTTTTACAATTTACACATGGTGTGGAAAGCTTTATTTTCTTCCTGGCTTCTTTCACCAGCCCACAGCAAACATTTATCTTTCTATTCCTCTAATAGGATATGACTTGTTGTGACATCATATTTAGAAAGACCGCAATTTAATGGGTGTGTTTCATCCCCCCTTCCCCAGCACACATGCGTTATGCAGCATCTACTCATTTAACATGCAGCGCAGCCTCCTGGTGACTGGAATTGCTGCCAGAGGCTTCTCCAGGGCACTTGCTCAGCTGTGACTTTGCACAAGTCCATCATAAATAAACACTTTCTGCATCAGGTGTGCTCAGTGCCACTCCCCATTCCCTTGTCCTATGATAAAACAGAGCAATGCAGATTTGGGTGCTAGAGAATGAGCTATATTGCCTTAACATGCAGGCTGTAAGCCCCAGGAACAAGGGCATTGAGTTACTCGTATTATTTTACTAGAATCAAGCACAAAATTCCTCAGCAACACACTGATAACTTAAATATCCATTTCCTTCCCTCACAGTATAGATCAAAGATAGAATTCATTCAATCAGGGAAGAACCCTAAGGAAATTCTGAGCTGTCACCACAGCAGGGTTGTGTATAAAACACCTCTGGATCTATTAGTATGTGTGTCATTCCTGATGAGAGTCTTTAATCAACCCCACCTGGTTTGGGAGACAGGAATCTCCTGTGTTTTCTTTCCAGAATGAACTGTGCAGGCATTTTTTTTTCTTTTTCTTTTTTTTCCCCCCAAAAAAATATTTGTTCCTTATTTCTAGTAAATAGAATCAGCACTGATTAAATCCTATCCAGTTGGTTTCAGGTGGGATTAAAAGATGGGGATAGCTCTGTCTGAAAACAATTCAGCCCTGGAGAGAGATCTGCTGCAGGGTTAGTGCTTTCCATGGGGAGGATTGCTGTGTCCCTGCTCTGGAAGCTCTGAGGGCTGCAGGCACATTGCTGTGGTGCAGAGCGGGGCTGTGGCTTTTCTTCCCAGGCAGAGGCTCTCAGCCCATGTTACTGCTCTGTGGGGTGTCCTCACCTGCTGTGCGTGGCCTCACCAAAGAGCAAGTGCTCACTGGGTTTACAACTGAACCCATCTGGAAATTGCTCAGACATCTGAGAATTGAAAAAAGTTTAAAAATCAGCATGTTTGGGGTTGGCAGTAGAAGTGGGGTAGGAGAAGCAATCTCTCATCAGGCTCAGGCAGCTGTTCCTGGGAGAGAAGAAGTGCTTTGCAATCTGCCTGTTCCACTGCTGTTGCAAAGAGATGAAGCACTGGGTGCAGGAGTGAAGCAACATTTGGGATAACCAGTAACTCTCACTGCACTTGACAGCCATACTGAAATACTCATCGAGCGGTGGATGCGTTTAGTCTTTCCCCCGCTGTTTGCTCAGGTCTCTGTGCTGCCTCTCTGAGCTGTGATCTTCCAGAACCCTCTGTGACCTGGATTCAGATTTTTCTTCAACCCACATTTTTACTAACTCTGACTATTCTTTTCCCACCCCTTTTGTTCCTTTCCTCACCTGCCGTTAGACCTACTTCTCTCTCCTGCACAGCCCCATTGCTCATGGAAATCTTTTTGGAAGACCAGGCCTGTGCAGTCATCCCTGCAATTGCCTTTACACCTTTGCTGTTTCCATACAATTGAAGAACACCCAGGCCAACAGTTCTTAATAAAAACATTTTATGCAGAGTAACTGGAGGTTATTGAATAGTGACATTGTAACCCTGGTCATTCCAGTTCATCAGCTGAATTGACTTTTAGCCATTTGTAAGTGTAAATGCCACGCACAAGCCTGACTTCTCCCAAACTCTTTCTCATGAGGTCATTGCGGTCACTCAGATTTATCAGTTCAAAACTTCTCATATTTTTTTTTCTATTTTTTCAGGCATTGCCTACTTCCTGGTATTGCTTTTTTCTTTAGCACGTAGAAAGGGCTGATGTTTTAGAAAAGAAAATCTTAAACTTTGGAGAAAGAGAACGTACTGTAGAACAAATTGTCCAGGCAGATCATGATGATGAACCAGCAAAACTACACAGCCTCCGAGTAGCTTTTGTATATGCAGCTGCTGTTGAGTGGGTCATACAATTAAGGAAAGAGCACAGGCAAATGCCTATGCCATTTTCTAGGAAAATAAAAAGGCATGTAGTTTTATGAGGGCACCCAGTCTTTGTAATCCTGCCTACCTATGTTTAATTGCATAGTTAGAAAAGAGCAATGCTGCTGTTTTTGGCTCAGGTACAAAGGCTGAGTTCAGCTGAGAGCATCAAGAAAAGAAAATGAGAAAAGCCAAGAGTCTTACCTTTAGAAAGCTTCTGGAACATGGGTGCTGAGTTCTTACTGAGGCAAGGTTCTTTTCCATAAAAGTAGAAGTAAATGAAAACATCCTTCTGGCAATGTCCCCATCAACAGGGTTTGATGCCATTTATCCTACTATGAAGATCCAATTGTGCCTGTAGAGAAGAAGCAGTTTGCAAGCTGGCCTGGAGCCTCTTCTCAGCTAAACTGTGTGCTGCCTCCAGCACAAGTAGCCTGTTCTTAAGTCTGCATTTTATATAGAAATTTGAAAATCCCACTACTGACGTTGTAGTGAGGTCTTCATCACTGGGTGGTGAGAGGTCTGCCGGCTAGGAGTGGTCATCTCCAGCAGCCAGCAGCTGCCAAGTAGAAGAGGGTTGATTTCTGAAGACGGTGAAATAGAGCATCTTGCTCCATTTCCCCATCTGTATAAAGAGGATGAGCTTTACAAAAATAAAATGTTCTTTTCCAAACTAAGGAATTGTTTTACAGACTGTGGACGACACAGAAAGCCCTGACCAGTCTGGGAACTTCTCAGTAGTATCTGTAGAACTCAGTTCCTACACGTTTTGTGCCTACCAGCTCTGTTTATGTCATCTACATTCTCCTGTATCAGGAGTGCAAGGCCTATTTAAACCTCTTCCAGGCATGAGTTATTCCTCATATTTATTTTGTAATATAAAGTCCTTGGAAAACAACACAGAACAAAATGAAACAAAATAAGACCAAAAAAAAAAAAAAAAAAGAATTTGAGATTGAATGTAAGAAACATTTATTTATATTGTGAGAACAGTGCAATTTTCCCAGATAGCATTAATACTTTAATTGATTAATTCAACATTAATTTACTAAAAGCCATGAAATATGGGTTTGTAAATATATACACGGGAAATTTAATATATTTGAATTAAAATGATACTGGTCTCTGCTGTAGACACAGTACACAGTTTATTTTTGTACATGGTCAAACATGGAATGAGGCAATTTAGCCAAAGGAAATGATAAGCAATGTAAGCCATCGCTACCCCATGGAAATCTGCAGAATGCCAATAATTTAATAAAACGTGCTTGCTAGATCAAATACTCCTAACTCTCTTTGCTTTGCAATGAAACCGTGAGATCCAAGCAGAAGGTATGCTGAGATACTGTGCTCTCCGAATCAGTAAATTGCTGAGTACCTAAAATCATCAGCGACTTCAATTATTCTTAGTAGCAGGATGTATCTGTGTTTAAATAGATGTTAAGGTTTTGACTGTAAACAGGAAATGAAAAGGTACAAAAAAAAAAGCTATGCTGGAACAGAAAAATAAAAGCAGATGATTTCTAACCGATGTGAGACAACTGTTTAAAACTGGGAAACTGAAGTTTAGAATATGAAATAGAAAGCGAATACAAAGAACTGTTCTGGCTGGCAGCACTGCTGATGCTGGCAGGATAGCTGATTACAGGCTAACAGTTGAAGCATGACAAATGTATATGTATCCATCAGTAGAATGGGCATTATGTGCATTAGTATTGTGTCTTCACATAGGCAGTATATGATGCAATGCATCAGTATGTGATACTGACACCTTTCAAATTATATTAGCTCCAATATTTACGTATATTGGCTGCAGAATGGGCACTTCAAAATTAAGCTCCCATTTTGGTTGATGTATGCTTAAAAATTTAAATGAAAATGCATATTGCAAATTATAATACTCTTCCTTATTGATTAAACTGGGGAAGAAAAGTCTGCAGCTCAGGTATGTGGTAGCTAAGAGCTTGGTCCTCACACCTCTGCGGTGTGAACCCCCTCAGCTTGCAGGGCTGCATCGGGCTCTCCCCAGAGGAAAAGCAGTGGTAAGGCAGTGCAGGAGAAGGCCTGGAAACTGTGAGAAGTGCATACTCAGATGTCTCAGTCCTTGTCTGAGCTGCAGAGGGGTGTCACAAGGACACAGCGTCCCTCTCCTTTCTCTGTGCTCCCCTCAGGCAGCCTGCCTGGGAGGCTGGGCCCTCCCTGCCATGCTCTAGAGTTCACCCTGTCTCTGCATGGGAAGTGCCACATGCCTGAGGCAGCCTTACCGAGGTGCCCCCCTCTCAGATAAGGAGAGATCTGGTCCCCTGCCCGACAGCTGTCCATAGCGGGGTGCAAGCTCAAATAAAGAGATATTGGCATGAAAACAGTCTTACTTTCACACTGAGGGAAGATTTCCTGGGATTTTGCCTCTATTGTTAGTATAAATACACATATAATAGCGGATTTTCCTCCAGGATAAATTCCCTTACTTTGATTTTTCATTTGCAGGTTGTTTTTCTTCTATCTCACAACAAAAAATTTCAGAAACATTGAGCATAAATGACAGAGGATGCTCCTGAGGCACTCTGAGTTCTGTAAGAGTATCAGTTGGTTTTAGTACTTATGCTGGCACACTTCTCTCCATCCACGTTCTTCTATTCCATTAGGAGGTTCATTATGATATTATTCAGATACCTCTGCAAAGTTTTCCAGAGTTTGGAGAACATCATCATCACCATTGATCGGAAGAAAAAAGAACTGTACTTTGCTAACACACACCTGCATTTATCTGTCTAATACATAAGATGGGCAATTGATGGCCCAGATATTTTTCCTGTTGCTGTTCCCTTTCCTCCCAGCTCCAACAAAATGCAGCAGATGGTTAGATTTACTGTATCACCTCAGAGCATGGAGGAAGGCGCTGACTCTGCCATTATGCACTGAGATCCGCATATGACCCAGAGGACTGCGGCAGGAGCAGAGCCAAATAAGAGCCCCATTCATTAACATGATCTTTGTCATTCCCACAAGTGTGATTTTGCTGTTCCTTCCCTGAAATTTGCAAACTTCAGTTTCACGGTAACCCGTTAGTTACTATATGGGAGTGGTCTGTGTGGAATTTCCCTTTCTTATTCCTGACCTACACTCCTCTTCTGGTGAAATTTTTTGAGATCTCATAATTTGTTTCTAATAAACCCATCCTAACTTTTTCTTGTGACATTTTGAAACTGCTGATCCCCTCAGTTGCTCCTGTCCCATGCTAATGAAAAAAAAAAAAATGGTGGCATTAGCAAGGTGCAGGACTTCTGGAGAACTGCCAAAACCAAACCAGTCCTAGGTGTCCTAAGGAACATGCTCAGTATTTATGGCATCTCAGCACTGGCAGATAGATGTGACCAAGGAAGAAAGCCTAGTTAGGATTAATAGAACGACTGTTTTCTTTTTCTAGCTGCTTTTGTAAAGTGCTGTCAGGATGCTTTATAGAGACCACGGATTTTTTTCAAGAGAGCTATAAAGTTTGAAATTAGAAACAAGACGTTATATTGAGGTTGATAAAGATAGCAAATGTTTGAGGATTTTGAAATTTTCTGGTTCATCACTGAAAAGCAAGAGGCTTTCTTTCAAATTTTCCAATTTATTTGCCTCAAAATGCTGCAATGAAAACAACACAGAGCAATGCTTCCACCCTCTGCTGCTGAGGCCTTCGTTGTCTTGAGTAGGGTCACCTGGAGCCTCCACCCACACTCTGGCCCCACAGCCAATGTACCGTCCCTGGGCTTTTTGTGTGCTGGGGCATATCCCTGCTCAGCTCTGCCTGCTGCTGAGCCCTGCCTGCTGCTGCTGCTCCAGGTTGTGGCTGTGCCATGTGAGTGAGGTAATTAGCTCTTCTTGTGTCTGTGGGGCTCACTGTGCCTGATTGCTTTGCAGCTTGTGGTTTTTGCTTTTAATTCTCTGCAAAACCCTTTTGAGCTAAGGAAATTGTAATCTCCGTTTTTAAAAATGTAGACCTGCATCAATTAATCTTTAGTCCTGATATATAAGTATTGCTTCCTGAATCCAACAAGAACTATACGCTTCACTGTCAACTAAATTTAGTTAAATACTCTATACTAGAAGCCTGTAGGCAGGCAGACCTTATTTCACTCAGACCTTATTGCTCTGCTCTGCCCTGTAGGAGAGTCTAGAGAATTTCATGTATTCTAGGAAGAGAAAGGTGCTGCCATACTGAAGTCTTATTCTCTGAGCCACTAGAAAGACATTTAGCATAGAAGCTGTTGAAACTCTTGTGCAGAAACAGGACATAAAATGTTAAGTAACTATTAAATAAATAGCTATAAGTAGTGCAGAATGTTGCACCTTGCCAGAAGAAGGTGACAGTCAAGTACAAGCTTTTACTTTCTTGGCATCAAACCAAGCATTGTCAGGAATGTGCATGAGCTTGAGTAGACTCATAGGATCCAGCAAACATTGTCCCATTCATTAAGAAACATAATGTGCTAATATAAACAGTAATGAATTAAACATTCCAATATTGCTGCTTATTAAGAGGAGAATTTCTGAGTTCCCACAATATTAGGTAGAGTATAAGACTGAAATTATTATTATTATTATTTTCTGGTTTTGCTTCCTCATAATGCTTTCCTTCTATAAGTAGCTTGTATGCTGGGGATGGGGAAATTCTCACAGACAAAGTTGTACTAGCATGTGAAAACTGTCCTAGAAAAGGAACACAGTTGTGTGGTTAGCCTTAATGCCTGCTCTCAGCTTCATGCTGGGCTGCACACATGCCTGGGGCAGGCACTGAGCTGGGTGGGTGGCACCTGCACATGGCTCCGAAGCATTCTGAGCCCAGGGCTGCCGCCAGGTGCTCGCTGGTGCCAGGTGCCTGGCTCTGAGGCTGCTCTCAAAAGGAGGAGGAAGTAGGCTGCAAGTTGTTTCAAGGAAACATCAACCAAGAGGAGAAGTTACTCTACCACATTTCATGGAAGCAAAATAAATCCTGAGAATACTGTACTCATAGGAGGAATTCCAGAGTTTCACAAACAAAGTATTGGTTTCTCAGTTCTTTCTGAGCTATTTTCCAGCTGGATAACTACATACAGAGATGCTATCCCTTAGTGGACAGTAACAGTTCAGTGCAGGAAACCAGTTCCTTCTCCCCCGTTCAGTTTCCGTGGGCTTCAGCTTGAGATGGGCTTCCTGTTTTGCTGCCTGGGTGCTGCAGGGGGAGGGAGGTCCCAGCGGGGCTGCTCACAGCAGGCGTTCAGCTGCAGTTCCCGTGGGGACACCAACACCTTGATGCTGAAATCCCTCACAAATTGGGTGCCTGTTTTACATGCTATTACTAGAGTTAAAAAGAACACTGTGGGGAAGCTGATGTACTTGTGATAGCTTGTTGTTTGGAAATTCAGTTGTCCTGCTGGAATTGTTACCCGTCTGCTGCTTTCCTCTCTCTTTCATCACTGGTGTTATTTTTCTATGTGTCACAATGCATTTCAACAGCCTTTCTTGATTACAATTGTAAACTGACACAGAAACTAAAATTAATATCAGAACACACAACATTGATGTGTGTGAATATTCAGCAGAAAGGATCCATGTGCTAAATTCAGGAGAGACCTCAGTTTACAGTATTTGAGGATCCAAACTCCTGCTTCAATGCAGAGGCAACTGTATCAATGCAGCACTATGTTTAGCTTGACAGTGCTGTGCAAAGAGATGAAAAAAATTGGTTGTAAAGAAACTTGTGTACCCTTTTTGCAGTTTGGAGAAGGATTTTAAGCTCATTGTGTTTGAAGTGATTTCATGAAGATTTTTCTATCTATGGTTTATTACAGATAATGTTCAAGCATATTTGTTATTAAGATTGAGAGGCTGTTTTTTGTTGGGAGACGCCATATACTTCCCATTCCTTTTAAGACACACGTTACATAATTTTTCACACCGCACTCAAAATTAATAGACTATTCAGTGTCTAAACCTAGCAAAAATATTTATATCTCATATGAAAATATCATATTGGGATCAGGTAAGGTTTTCTTTTGGTTTTACTTTTGTATCTCGTATTAGACTCAGCAGCGTGAAGTGCACTGAGTAATACCGGCAGAAAAATTGTTTAACTTGGAGCCAAACAATGGCAAGCCAGAGCCCTCAGTGTGCACACAGCAGGAACATGGTGTTTGCTGCACATGTGGGCTGTGGCTCCAGGTGACTATCCCTGCACTGAAATATCTGCCTTTAGGCAGCAGAGATTAGATCTCTGGAGTAATGAAAATGCCAATTGCAGAATAGTAAAAAATGCCTCCTGTTATCCTGATAACAAACGTGCCTGGGAAGATTAAAATCCTGGCTGAATGATCAGCATGCTTTAATGCTTACATAAAAGCCCCCAGCAGCTGCCCAGCCTTCAGCTGGAGGCTGATGGTAGGGAAGGAGAGTCAGCATTGCTTCCATACATAGCTAATAGGCCTGCAAGTGTGTTAGTTCACTAGCTGCACTATATAGACAAAACTTCAGTAACATGTCAGGGCTAAATCAGCTGAAATCCTTTCCCCAGTAAGCTTCAAACGTTGTTATTTGCACTATGAATGGAAAGATGCCATTACTTACCAGTCAGTTTGAGTCTCTGCCTCTCTGTGTCTCTGCAGGTCATATTTCCTTCTCACGTTTTTTATCTGATTTCTGTTCTGTCAGTGAGATGATTCCCAAAATACCTTGGGGTGCATTCTTCAGTCTTAGGTGTTCATTATCTGTAAATGCCCCGAGCCCCATATATTTATTTTCTGTAGACTTGAGTCTGGAAACAAAACAATAAACTCTGCAGCTTGTTGTGGCTGTGCAACAATCTGCAATCTGATTTATTTATTAATTTACCTGTTCTGAGGTTTTTGTTTTCAGTGCTATCTGCTGCAGTTCAAAGGGGTCTTCTGTGTTTCCTTTTCAATATTTTCCACCCAAAAGCTGAAATTGTTTTTTCCTAGGTTCAGGTCACCTTTCATGTCATTCACCTTCCATCAGCTCTTCCTCAACCCCAAATAACCCAGCAATGAACAAACTCCAAACAAAAGCAAATATCTTGATAGGTATAAATTATTACAGCTTTTCAAAAGTCATCTTGGCCTGCTCTTGATTTCTGACATCATTAAAAATATTATTGAATAATATGAAAGGACTTATTTGCAGCTGACATATAGAAATAGTAGTGAAGCAAACGTCCTCTTAGCCATTTGGGTTTGCCCTTAGGATTTATCTTCACTCTAGGTTTAAAGTACTCTTGCCCGCATTTTATTCAAACTCATCTACCGTTTCTACCCAGGCTTATACAAGAGTGGAGCACAGAGCTGTTTTATGGAGGTATAAACTGAAGTTCTCCTTTTCAGTGTGGATGCAGGTCAGTCTCACCTTGCAGAGGACTTGAAAGCCCTCTTATCACCAGCATGTCTGGGCAATTTACTGCACTGACTCTGTGTTAAGCAGTTACCCCAAGTACATACCCCTAAAAGAAAATCTGGAAACACACAATAAGAATTGCTTGAAGGAGAAAGAGTCTCCACCTTGAAGAAGTGGAGAAAACACAAAACATCTGGGCATGGTTCTGGGCAACCAGCAACAGGTGGTCCTGCTTGAGCAGGGCTTGGACCAGATGGCCTGAAAAGGTCCCTTTAGCTTCCACTGTTCTGTGGATCTGTGAACAAGTTTCTTATGGCTTCTTCAGAGGAAGGAGAAATGTAAGAGGCAAATTGTGCAACCTATTGCAGCTTACTTGGATCCAGCTTACGTACAGATCATGGTACTTGTTAGTTATAAACAAGAAATACTACCTTCAGATAAGAAGCACTTCCAACACTAATGTGAAGGAGAACAATTTTTTGGCCCTGGAGCCCTCCTATGATGACACTTCAGTGCGCTACGCTTGTTTCCTAACTGCCAAATTTCTCTCTAGGATACTTCTGAGTTCTCACTTTAGAACTCACTGTTACTTGGAAATAAGTGTTTTCCTACCACTGGATTCTCAGTGATCACTGTGGATATCTATCATACAAAGATGCTACCAACTTCAGATAAATGTATTTCAGTTGAAAAAACATATGCTGTATACGTTAGTTCAGAAAGCTTTTTGGTAAACATTGATGCTTCCTTTTCAGTAGAAGAGAACACAAAAAATTAAATTCTTTAACCAAGCTCTGACTAATCTCCCAGAAATATTTTCTGTTGCTACAGACTGTTGAAGTACATACAGTAGAAGAATATTTTTTTAAGTATTTGAAATGCCTCATTGTTATACATTAAATAATACAGAACAACACAACAACTTCGGCTCTTTCAAAGCAGAATAGCAAATGCTGCCTGCAATACCTCTGAACCTTTAGAGGCATCTGGTTGCTGACATAATGGGTCTCAATGGGAATTAATAGCTATTACAGTATCTTTCAAATTACAGTTTAAAATTTCAAAATCATACAACAAACTATTTTTTCAGGTATTGGTACCTCAATCAATTGTCTTAAAGTGATCAAGTGGAAGCCACACGGAGTCCAAAATTAATTTCAAAAACAACCAACCTGTAACCTTCAAATCAAGTAGTACTGAAACATTTTTTGCTTTATTTCTTGAAAGTGAAGACTAATTCTTAGCTCTTTCTATGCTTCAAGGTCCCAGTTAGCTTTGGGAGTGTGACAATAGTATGAGAAAAATTGCACTAAGGCTTTTTAGGCAAAACTGAGAGAACTGAGTGGTAGGCTATAGGTTGTGGTACACTGCAGGCCTTGTGGCCTGGCTGGCTGAGTGTGTGGGACCCGTGTAAGGGCTGCTTTGCCCTGAATCCCTGAATTCTGCATGTTTTTCCTCTCTGCTTTGATTTGCTACTCAATAAAACTAGATTCTGTCTGAGGTGAGACATATACCAGGTTCAAAGCCTAAGACAGGATCTGGGATAACTCAGAGCTCAGGCTTGCTGTGCTCGATGGTTTTCCAATTCTGCACAGCCTAGGAGACATCTGGAATGGATTTACTGGCTAAGACTATCGGTAAAAGTTTAATTCTCTTTATTTTTTCCCTTCTATATGAATGAGAGCTTGAGCTGCCAGGTGTCTCAAACTGTGAGTACTTCAACATCCTGCTTGTTTTCAGTTCTCTTCGCACACTTCAAAGCTATTGCAGGGTTTTTACAGATCATAAGGAGTTTTATATCTTCACACTGTACTCGGAGAACATACAACTGCTCCTCACACAACTTGACAAATGAGGCTTGCACAACCCAGTATTTGTACTGTAGCAGCAAAATAACTTCCTGTAATGACACTGGGAAACTGTAAAGTATTGTCAGATAATTGAGTAACGTGTATTTGTGAAAGACGATTTTCTCTTTAGAAACCTTTGAGGTATGTAGTATTGACAGTAGTACTGGGTGTTGTAGTTTTAATATTAAATCCCTTTAAGAAATGGTTGTGAAGAAGGGAGGGGTAAAGAAGATGGGAGAATGCAAGTACTGCCAGCCTTAATGAAAGGATCAGGACCACAGGGTCCTCATGTCAAGACAACAGCAAAAAAAAGGGTGGGGGGGGTGGGAGGGTCATCATAAAACCTGGCCACAACAGATTTGGTCAGAAAAGAAATAAAATGCATTTTTTTATGACTCTGTAATTACAGAGTTGCATATTATCCCCAAACATGCATATAATCAGGCATAGGCTGTCTTTTTTTTTTGCGTTTCATGTAAGATATCTTCCCACTCAGAACTACAGCTTACACTTCACACAGTCTTTTGTGTTTTGCTAATTCTGTTGGAGAAAAAGAAATCATCATGGCTTGTTTAATTGTGATTAGAGACACTTAACAAAGTCGTGGTCAGGAGTACAGATTTTTAGTTTAAAAGTAAAATAAAATGTATTGCTGTTTCAAAAGTGCTTTGTGTTCATATAAAACCAAAGAGGCGTTAAAGGTAGTCCAGAACTTGATAATGCATGAAAGAGGAAGCAGAATGGATTATAATAATTATTACTATAATTATGGTAATTATTTCGTAATTATTAATATGGAGTAAGCACACAGTGAGCATCACTACACATCTTGGCAGTGAATCTTTTAGGCACAGAAAACAAAGGAGTACTAGCAACACAAACACATGCTCAGAACTTGTTTTAATTCTTATTGTTTGGGGAAATTGAATAGTACTAAACAAAATCACTGTCAGAATCCTGGAGGTGGTGAAATTATGAAATGTAGAGTATGTATCTGGAGGTTGTGTGGAAAAAAATAACTAAAAAATAATGTTTGAAGGAACCTGAAATTGAAGTGATTTATTGAGTCTCCATCAACTGAGGGGACAAATAACACTCCATTTGTCAAATATGCATTTAGGATTTGATACTAAATTTCATGATGTGGACTAAAACACGTTCATGTAAGGACATTGCTCTGGTAAAGCTGCCACCAAGTTTATGAAAACTTTTGCTTTCCAGAAAAAATAATCTTATTAAACCTACATTCTCTTTATCAGTGTGGTCATTTCACTTTGGGAGATATATCAGCTTAGCCCTACTTAAAAAAGTAGTAGTTGAGAATCTTAGCATGAAACTTGATGGGAAGAGAATTACATCATACTTTTATATTCCCTTCGTGCTGTGAAACATTAGAAAGAATATAGGTAGGTGTTTATTACAAGTAAAAGTATTTTCCATGGAAACTCCTGCATCATCTTCAATGCAATCTGGCTGGTAAGTTTGATAATCGCAGCAGTTAACAGGAAAGAGTGTAGGTGGGTAGAAACAGAGGAGCTGCCTCATTCATGAAGGGTTCTTTTAAGTAGAAATGAAGCCTGTGGAGTGGACATATGTTTCTTGTTTAAATAAAGCCAGCTTAACTCTGACATTATGAAAGTGAGACTAATGGGCACAGACCAAGCTGTGTTCTCACCCTCAGCAGGGTAACGCCAGCTTGACCTGACCATGCATAAGCGAGTGCAGCCTCGTTCACTTATTGTCTGGATAACAGGCAGTTGTTGCACACAGGTATTTGTGCATGAAGGCCTAAAGACCACCACCTTCAAAATCTTCTTTCCTTATATTTGACAAAACTGTTAAGGTACAGAAGCAAAACTTTCTGCAAACAGTGCCTGCATGTTGGCTGATATGTCTGTCCCTGCCTAGAAGCTTGAAAGGGAAGGAGGAAAAAATATCTATGAGGTCCTAAGGCTGTTCGCTGGAATTTCTTGAGTGTTCCCTGTGGTATTCCATTTTACTGCATATCTCCTAAAGATCCTGTCATCAAATAGGTTAGTGCCAGGATTTGCTGTCTGGTCATGTTCAACAGGGATGGAAGGAGATGTTGCAGTCATGTTGAACTTCAGTTTGGTCTAAAAGAACAAATCTGATGTTAAGATAAAGCTATATAAATTATTAACAGAGAGCTAGCCAGAGCTGTTAAAGACAGCAGAGATTGACATTAAAAAATAATGTATCTAGGAACTTGCAGGAAAGGAAGTAACTGGAAGATTTAGTTTCATTTACTAATATTCTTGCTCCAGAAATGTTAAAATGCTGAAACAGTCAGAACTGTCATATTTGAGGCTTCTTTCCACTTAATAGCAATAGTTGCTCTATTAGTTTACTTTTAACACATCTGCTCTCTAACTGCTACAGAAGGTGCTGGAGTTTACGTCAGTTACCTCACCTCTGACAGGCATCAAACCAAGGCTCCATGGAGCAAGCAAAGGGTGCAAACTGTTGAGGGACTTTCCAGATGCTTATTGGGATGTTATTAAGAAAAGTATTGATGAATTCTTGTGGTTTTCATCTGCTTTTGGAGAAAACAGAACTAGAAGTTGCGGAGTACAAAGGAGACCTGGACTCACCCAACTTTCAGTCATTTCAGTCGCTATGCTGTACTCATCTGCATCAAGTGTTGTGTGCACCAGCTCAACAAATTGTAAAGAATGCTCCGTAATTTCACAAATGGCACAGGTACAGAAATTTGGACAGCTGTGTACCTAGGTGTTGATGCATGATGTATTGCAGTGCATTTCAACCAGTTCCAAGGTGAAGTCATCACTACCACTTAAATGCAGTCCCTGTTCTCTTCTAAACATGGATGTGTGGTACAGAAAGGGCAGGTGATTGCTGTTTTTCACCACAGAGTTGAATGTATTTGCCCTTTTTATTAAGTATTCCTGCTGCAACCTAGAGCAAATGACTCACTTTGTGATTCAATTAGGTCCATAAAGATAGTGATGCTGTGTAGTCATTTCATTAAACTTTTAGTTTTTAACTTAATTAAATGTTAATATACCAAGCTAGCTCCTCATACATGGAAGAGAACTAATCAGAGAAGGAGCTTTATGTCTTATCTTCCTCCAGTGCTGGCAAACAGCCAGGGGGCAGCTGGATCTGTGACATAACTTAGTGTAGCAGTAAGGCTGTTTTTCACTTTGTCCAGAGTGCCTTACTCAAAGCCACTTTGTCTGCTTCAAACATCAATACTCAGATTACCATCTCAATACCCTTTCAATTTGGTCCTACCCTGTTGAAGAATCACTTGTTCTAGGTATCAGTAGGAAACCTAATGTAAAACTAGGAAAGGAGGCTTAGCGCAAGACATGAGTGTGAAGTACTGTGATGAGCTATTGACTTTTAATATTTTTAAGTTTTGTTTCTAGTTAACCAGATTTAATGTGAAGATCTGTGTGTTTTGCTCTTCCACATAGAACTTCTTGCTTATTACAAGTTTCCTCCTTCCCTGAGAACATAACCCCTGCCCAAGCTTATTGACTCTGCAGTTTTATTACCCATTGGAAATGGAGAATTGTGTCTGAAAGGGAGTAGTTCTCTCAGAGGAACTCAACTGAGAGCTACGTTTCAGCTAATCTCTCTCATACCGCTTCTTGCTGCAACTGTACCAACAACGTTAACCATATTGCTACCACAGCAGGAAATCACTTCTGATGGTTCAGATTTTTTTTTTTTTTTTTACCATTGTAGTCAAAGAATGAGACACTAGTGAATTCTGGAAGGTGAACCAGAGCCTGCTGCTAGGGTCGGTTCATACCTAGAAGCAAAGTTCTCAGAGATTGGTGGCTATTGTTGTGTGATTGGAGACAGTCTGTCTCCAGTGGCGTTACTGAGATAAAATTTCTGCCTGTATTTTTTTTTTTTTTTTTAACTTAGAAAAGAAGCTATTTTGGGTCTTTAGGAGTGAATTCATATAAGGAGAGTTGGTGCTATAGCAACCATTCGTCCGAACAAATGTCCTACTGGCAATATTCAGGCTATGACTTTTGTCATTTATTTTCTTGTTGCAGTTTAGCTCTAGCTCCTGCATCTTTTGGCTTCAGAAGAAACTAGTGTTTGCTTTTAGGGAATTGCCATAGTCCTTGTTCCTGCCTTCCAATTTTCAGATTTCCCAGAAAAAATTTTGGTTTTAAGGATCATGTAACATTATCAGAATGTTAACCTGATTGGTTAACAGATCTGGTCCTCAAAAGGAGGAGGGGGGGAAAAAAAAAACACAAACCAAAAATGCCCACACCAAAACCACTTGAGCTAGTAGTCACTAAAGTACAACTTTCATTTCTGTCTTTTGCCCATGTATTATTTGATTTCTGGTAGTTTATTGCTGTTTTGGACCCAGCTAATCATATCAGCCATGTTAAAAAGGCTGGGGATAGTCATACGTATTAAATAGTAGGCCAAGAGAATAGCTGCTTTCTTTGTTTCTTATATCAGAGGCTCATGGCTCTCTCAGCACTTCTGGAACAAATTTTCTAGAACTCTGTGAATGTTAGGACTGACTGTAGATATGTTTTGTGTAAAATACCCCTATAACACCAGGCTAAGGTAAAAATATTAGTGCTAGGCTGCCTATAACAGCACAAACAGAATTCAAGCTGCTCTTTTGACATGGACATTGCCACCAAGTTGATAGCTCAGCTACTAGAAAACTTGAGTGGTTGCAAATTTGAATCTGATTTATAATTTATCAAGAAGATGTTAGTTGAAGAGATTACCAAGCTACATTGCTTTGACAGAAGTTACTCTTCTAATGAATCTGAAGTATTGTACTTGCTGCACCTGTGGCTATCTTGGCGTCTTTGAGGCTGAATGTTGCTTAATGATGTGGCCTATTGTACAGGTTTCAATATGCAGGCATAACATTTCCTTTTAATCATTTTTCTTCAGTTTTCTAAAGAAGAGGTTGGCAGACGAAAAGAAGAATTATGCATCAAATTGGAAAGTAGTACAATGCTTTCCTGAACACAGCTGTCTTAAAAAGAAGTGCACATACATGTGCACTTATGTGCTTATATACCCTTTTAGCTTTAGCTGCTTATGCTAATTATCAAACTAGTCAGTTGTTACACACTTGAGGTGTGTGAGTTCTGAGTGCTTTGAAGAGGGATTGATAATGAAGCCCTGAAATGAATAAAATATTTTCTTCTATCATGTCTGATAGCATGTCAGGGATTGCTTGTATTTTGAGAATGGTCATCATTCTTTAATGGCAATTTGTTAACATTTAGATTATCATTGTGTTGCTGCTACAAAGACAGCAGAGAATTAACGGTGCAGTCAAGCTGCCCTGTTTTGAATTAACAACTGACTTTCATTTGAAAACTTGAGGGTAAAAAATAGCAATATTCCCCGTTCCAGTACTTGTTATGAGATGCAAAAGTAATGAAGAAATAAGCTTTCATTTGTACCTTCATCTCAAAGGTCAAGGTTGAAGCTAAGTGACCGGCAATAAGTTCATGGAAGCTGCCTGTTTCTATAGAGACAATTTTTTTTCTCTATATTCTATTTAAGCAACTGAATAGAACAGTTAAACTTTACAACATTTCTTAATTCTAGAAGCTTTAAATAAATCTTCAAAATACCATGACTTTTTTCAATTATGTTTTAAACAACTTAAGTTAAATAAAAATAATGTATTTTTGTACATGCTTTAGAAATAAAAAAAAAATTGAATCAGATAGAAATGTAGAAACAAGAGCATTGTTGTAGCCAGAGTATTTCACAATATTAGAAGAACTAATGGCGAGACTTGTTTTTGGAACACTTTTATTCATTAAATGTTAATCTGCCATAACAACCCAGGTTCTAGAACTGGACATTACTGAGACACGTGTGATTCCTTTTTTGGACAAGCTACAGAAGCCAGCAAAATATTCTTACAGTGTTGCTGTGATACCAGTTTACTCATAGTATTGCATCATTTCCAGCAGAGTAACAAATGGATGGACAACTTGCAGAAAAACAGATGTCCAGCAGTAAATTCCTCTACAATCTAGAATTTATAGCTGTAGGGTTGAAAGACAGTGATGTTCCTGGCTTACGGAACACATTGAGCCTTAGATACCAAGCAGCATGAAGACTCTTGAAGATGAAATCCAAATCTAATCTGGGAGAGATCAGGCACTAGTGGCACAGCTGGATATTTTCTCTGAAAGCCTGATTTCTTTTTCAAACTTCTGGATGTGTTTTAGGCTGCCAGCTCCCTCTTGATGAGGATGCTTTGAACATTCTTGCAGTAAATATGAAGCAGTTATGAGTTATTTCTGCTAGAAAAGATACTTCTTGTGCCCAAAGACTCCTTGAAATTTATAGCCATTTGTGTGTATGTGGTCTTGCACTCATGGTAGCTATCCACCTAACTTTCCAAATTAAAGTTTTTCAGTAGATTTTTTCAGCTATAGTAATTTCTGTTTTCTGAAAAGCAAGAGAAGTTATCTTTTTATTTATGAAGTATAGCAAGTTAATCCGTGAAAGTTGTCTTGTTTCAGTCTCTCTAATGAGATTGCTTACTAATCATAAAATAATTAACTTTCTACATAATGTTTTATGGCATGAACTCTAAAGAGAATAACTGTCATGACTAGGTGATATTGTAGGCATTAATAAATAGCATGATTCATGCATATCTGTGATTTACAGTCGTCTGTATTTTCATTTTTGAGGTGAGGTTCTACTTTAGATTGCTCAAACAGAAGTATCTTAGTGAAATATTTTATCCAGTCCACAATGATGTCTATTTTTATTTCAAAGGCTGGAGGTTTTGTGATATTTTCCTAAAAGATCTGGAAATTGAAATTTAGAGTTGCTAGACTCCAGTGTTCATATAGGAGATGACCAAAGGTCATAGGCAAAAGGGAGGCTGAGAAGGACACAGCTGTATTCTACAAATAAGGGAAGTGGTTATAACAGGGAGAAGTGCTGTTTCCACTAAAGGTGAATGTGAGAAGAACTGTAAAATGGCGTTGAACAAATTTTGCCTATAAATGATTTTTTAACATCAAAGGCATGGGTAAAAACGAAAACAGCTTTTTCAGCAAACTGCTTCCCTGTGTGAATCCAAAGTAATAACTGCCATCTTCAGTAAAATACTGTCTGTGAAATATTTGAAAGAAATAAGAAACCCTTTTGTTTCATTGGACAGCTATGTAATGTTTGAGTTTCCGGCTACAGAAAGAAAAAAAGAACAAAACCTCCATAAGACCAATCCAGTTAAAGACTTCTGGATATTCTTTAATGTGAAAGGGTGGAGAAAAAATTACTTTCTTATGTAGGAATAAATGAAAGATTATTTTGATTAGTATTGTAACCAACCTTATCTGGGATAACAGAGACCAGAACTTGTGCAGACCTTTCTTTAAAGCTGGCAATAATACAAAAGGAAAAACTATAACTTAAACTTTGTATTCCAATTCATGTTTTCAAAGGTGAAAGGAAAATAGTTTAATGTTACATTGAACAAATGAGGAAAATGAGTCATTCAAAACATCAGGAAAAATAGCGCACAAACAAACCATTACCACTAGTTGCCACTTTAAGTCATTTTTCCAATGAGATTTTTCTGCATGCATACTTTGAGAGAGTTTACAGAAGTACAGTATAATACAGAATATCAATGCTTTGGGAAATCCCTGGACTTTTTAAAGTCCCATGTCCTGATAATACTTGTCAGGACCTATTAACGCATTTCATTCCAATAATCATGCCAGGTTTATGAACTTCTATGTAAACTTAGCACTTGCACAGAAATGTAACACAGTTTGCTCTGTTTGATGTGCAGCACGTACATTAAAACGCTGTTATCCTTTTGCAATAATCTACTAATGCCAGATTGTCTCTCGAAGTGAAACAACCAAGGTCTGTACTTTGAAGGATGAGCGCTGTCTACATGTTAATATTTGGTGAATGAATGCAGAATATTTGCTAACTGTTAATAGTGAAATTGAGTGAGTGCCATGCCACATCTTCCTGGGTTCAGTGGCTAAAGTGAATATCAGAATTCATGTGACCACATTACTAAACAGCCTGTGCAAGTAAGGATAAAAGAAAAAGTCAGCTGGCTTCCCTATAGGTGAAATACACTGCATTGTAAGTCTCTAGCTATTATTCTTGTTGCCTCTGTGACTTCAATAGTTATTTATCTTTCCTCACAGTTGAAATGCTGCTTTCTCCATTAACTTCTATCACTTCAGCTGTCACATTTGAATTCATTCATTCCTAGAAAAAATATTTATTCTCCTTTCCTGTGAAGTGGGAATGCAACGATTAGCCATATAATCAGGAGACGTTGATCTTCATAGAAATTCTATGCTTTGACATGAATACAAATTATACACCCTCAAACTGTATTAGTTACACTCCTTAGCCAGATACTGCACAGAGACAGCATTTTAGCTGCTTAAAGCCAGAGGAAAGGCTTGCACTAATTTCAGTCTGATTTGAATCAGGCCAGAAGTCTGACGTAATTATATCTGCAGGATTACAGCAAGGAAAGAGTGAAGAAAGACCCCTTATCTTCAAGCTCTTCCACTCCGATGATACCCTGGAGTGGTACGGCTTAAAGCACGCAAACTAACAATTTGTTCTACCTTTTGGAAAACAGATAAAAATAATAGATCTGATTCATTCCTATTTCATCACTGAATACCATCATTACTGAAGACAGAATTGTTCCTTGAGCTCCCAAATGACGCCACGTTACTTCATTTTTATTTCTCAGTATCAGTACACTTAACTTTGTGGACGTTGTTATTCTTGCACTAAAGAAAAGCCACTCGGATGTTTGACTAAGAAATCATCCTAGCAAAATGTAAATTATTCCAGAGGGTCCATCTACATAAGTACACATTAATCTACTTCTTAAATATGTAGTAGAATCTTTCCCCCGAGGAGTCTATGGAGCTGTGAAAATATGTAACAGTAATTAATTACTGCCCAAGAATAGATTAATATTGCATGGTAGGAATAATAAAACAAAATGTATATAACTAAGTGGTGTCTGTAGGATAATGCAAGCTGAGAAGAAATATCAGACAGCAACAGTGTTATATTTAATATCCCATCAAAAGGAAAGTGCAGGTTTTTATTTGAATGACATTTTCTGTATAGCCCAGCTATTTATTTTCACAGCTTATATTTTAGACAAACAAAAACATTTGATTTCCTGTTGCCCAAGAGAGTTGGCTTTATTGTTGCTGCAAAAAAAGCCATTTCTTCTTTTAGGAATTGCTGTTGGACATATTACCAAAGTCTGTGCTGTGGTATGAAATATCATTGCTCTGTCTGTGTTTGTGTATAAACTGGAGATGAGAATGTTTTCCTGAGAATATCTGCCATGGACTGTACTTTGCCTCTTATCATTTAAAGGTTTTGTCCCACTCTTGCAACATCTCAGCCATTCTCTGCTGATGTTTGTCTTAAAGCTGATGCAATAAAGATTTTTAAATGGTGCATAGGTGGAATATCTCTAGGTTTAACTGAAGTATAAAACCTCATCCCCATGAACAATTTCAAATACAGACTTTCTTGTCATGTATTAAGCTGAACTCCTAGAAATTCAGGAGGTTGGGTTGAAATAGGGCATAGAGAGTCACTGTTATGCTCGCCAACATTTTATCCTTTAGTAACAGAAAGATTTGCCAGTATGTATTTTAAATAAAGATACCAACACAGGACTTAAGCTCAAGGTACTTAACATGAGAATACAAAGTGGAAGAGCTATCTGGGTCACCGAATCCAATTTCTTGTGGTTGCAGACAAGCACATTAGAAGTCCAGAATATCCCTCCAGACCAGAATGCTTCCTTGCTTTTCTAACTCTTCAAGCCGCAAAGCTCCAAATACTGCTTCAGCAAACACAGCACTGTAACTCTTAACATGAAAGTGAACCAATTATATGCCTCAGGAAGAGAGCAACACAGCTGTGGATATCAAGGACCTCACAAGTTGGATGGGATGTCCCATGGCCCAGGATAGAATAAAGACCTGTACAGCCTGCAAGGAGCACTGGCAAGTGCAGGTTGCCAAGCAAGAAATGGCGGAATTGTTGCTTTTCCTGTCCCAGGACAGAAGTGAGGAAGCAGAGCTCAGGCTGTGCTGTGAGGTACTGTTGTTATCTTCACTTCTGCAGGTCTGAGAGATTCCCTCAGTCTGAAGGAGATGGTGAAATGTGGTGCTGACTTGCCTAAGAAGGCCATAATTCATGTACCTCTTTGGACACACAGCCGTAAAATTCTTCTACAACAGATGTTAATCCCGGCTCACTAAATGTCTGACAGAAGTTTTGCTCTAAATATTTGCTTTTTGCTTCGTCCACAATTTGAAAATAGTCCATGTCTTGAAGATGTATTTCTTTCACAAGGTAAATGGAGGACATGGTTTTTTTTGGTGGGGGGGAACCAGTTCAGGATTGTAGAACAGATTACTTCTGTGCAATTGGAGATGTGCTGCAGGCTTTTCTTCATTCTCTTTCAAGTATAAAATTCACTTTTCTAATAGAGAGAAACTAATAATAATAATAATAATAAAAACCAACAAAGCCAAAACAAAAAAAAAAAAAAGCCACAACCCATACAAAGAAACAAACAAAAAAACTTCATCAGAATAAATAACAACAAGAAAAAAATACCAACCAACCAGAACAAAACCAAAAAATCATATTTAAAAATCAGGCACACAGTGTTTCCACTTGGCTGAGAAAATGGGAGGATGACTGGAAAATCTACTTTAGATCATAATGATGGGTGTAACAAAAGAAAGTGAACAGCATAGCACAGTACTTCAGGAGAGGTCTGTCAGCTCTTATTTTAGAGTGGATGAATTTGTTGTGTGGATAAAAAGCAGGCTTTATTTTCCACCAGGGTAAATTTGACATCTGTTCATTGTGCTCATTTTTTAAAAACAAATCTAAGTGGAGTAAAATCTCTCAAAATCTGAGATGAAGATATGTATATTCCCTCCTGTAGCCGGGGAATATATTGTGAGGTTTGAAACATCCTGTTTTTTTTTTTTTTCTTTTTCCTTCAAGAGCATCTGCGGCAGTTTACCAGGTGAAACCCTCTTAAAATCTTCAAGGAGAAATTGAAACCCACTGCCTTCCCCCCACCCCCTTCTCTAGATGTGAGGTATCAGAAAACAGCAAGTACAGCACCAGACTGTAGCTGCTGGAAAGTGTAAGTATTTCACTTTGTCCTATGCAGCATTTCTCATGAAGGTCATTCAGAGAAGAAAGATCCCATGGCACGCTTTCCCTCCTGCTTTATGAACTGTCGGCACTTTTTTAGCATATGGCCATGTACTTATCTGCTTTTGTTTATGTTCCAGAAGCAAAGGGGATGTGGGGTGGGGGAAGAATAGCTGGTAAGTCACCTGGGGATTTTTTTTTTGGCAAATATTCCTTAAAGCAAAACTTTTTTTTTCAGTATTTTGTTTTATTTTCTAGCACAAGCTGCAGACCTCTGTGTTGTTTGTTGTGTGTCTATAAGCTGTTGGGAGAGTGGAATGAATATTCGCTTGATTATGTAGGGTCCTATTTGTGCTCCTAAGTTACCCATTTATAATAAGGACAGGTTCTAGTGTGCACTAAACACACATTTGCATGATTGAATGTGTTATTGCGCTTCCAAATGCCTCTTTGTGTCTGCAGTTATTCACAACCACATGATCTAGTGGCTGGAGCAGGAGGCTATGAGCCTGCAGACAATAACTCTTGTCCCAGCTCCACCCTTGGCTTCATTATATTACCAAACAACTTGGAGGGGGCAGAGATAACAGTATTTAGGCAGAAAAACAAGTATTAGCTATTCAGAAATAACCTGAACACTGGCACATACATGGATATTTACCTATGCTTTGTGGCCTGTACTGGTCTTAGTTGTAAAACAGAAGCTTTATGCAGTGGAGTGAATTTTTGAAAAATGTTCGGTGGCCAAATCACATCAAAGGAGTCATGATAATTGTCACTCATGATCAAAAGAGCTGGTAGTTTTTAACTCTTCTTCAAAAAGCAGTGCTGGATCTTGCTCACAGCCAGGGAGGCTGCAGCCATTGACAAGATAACACACTGATGGGACTGATTTTCCTTCTAGAAATAGAGGGAAATTAATGTAAAATAGTCACTTTTTCCTAATGAAAGAATAAGGGTATACAAATCTGAGAAGTAGTGAACATAATACAGATATGCTTATAAGGACATGCAACATTCTGTAACATTATTGTTGCTGAGGACAAGCTAAAAGAATTGCCAGATGAAAGTGTGGGGTTTTGTTTATTTGCTTTTTTTTTTTTCTACCAGTGGCTGGTGTTGGCCACAGCCAGATGAAACAACAGATTCACTGGATTTGAGCTATGGCATTTCTTTTCATTATGGCCTTATCCTCCTCTATTGGAAAGTTTCACGTACGATGAAGTGGAAAAGGAGGTCTTTTTCCTTAACTTTGTAATTTCCTGTTCCTTCTTCAGCCTTTGTAATAACATATCATAGTGTCAAGACTTGATTAATTCAATGAATTAAAGCAGAACTGGAGCTGTCAAGAGGTTGCCAGTGTGTTTTGATTGATATTCAATTACTTTTCATGTAAACAACAATGATTTTAACGTCCTTATTTTCAAAGGTTATTTATGAAACAAATTTCCTAGAGCCCATCAGTGAAAGAGCCAGAGTCACCACTGATGGGTTAGTCACACACATGGTGCAATGGTGATCAGAGTGAAATAAGAAGCACTTTAAAAATTTGCTCACCAAAAGGACATGGGACCAAAAATTTCCTGCTGCTGAGTGCCTTGAACTCAGTCACATCAGAAACATGTGCTAGGTATTACACAGGACGAATGCAGAATGATTGCAGTCTCTCCATTATAGTCTAGTTATAAAGTATCTATACACCTATCTGGTCCTACTGGCTGATTTCTAAGTGTACTCTAGCTTTGTTATGTGAAGTAAAGCATATCTGAGCCCCTGAGCTGACTGTGGTCTCCTCATTCACATTATTGAGCAATTCTCTGAATAGTTCCAACTCCAATAATGATTCCACAATGACCCTTCAAGGATTGAATTCTTTATGTACCCTTAGTGACCAATATGGTCCAAGCAATTCTTTCTTTTCTTGAATATCCTACCTGAGGGAGAGCCTTACAAATGTCAATTTAGCACTTGAGAATAAAGCTGAATATGATCAAATCTGGTAACATTTTTCAGGATGTCATCAAAATGTCAATTTTAAAAAAAATAATAAAAAATGTTGTTTGACAGCTTTAATCTGCTTATACAGGGTAAGCAAAAAGGATCAAAAGTGCACATGCAGTGTATTCTGCAATTTGGAAATGTAACTGCAGTATGTTTTGCACTTGTTGCTTTTTCTTAATGACTGTGTATAGCGTTAATGAGACTGAGTATTGCCAGCTTTCCCACAAATTAGTGACAGAGGTTGGCTTGCTGTGAAAGAACAAACCATCTGCAACAGGGCTAAAAAGAGTATAAGAAATCTTGTTGATTATTCTGAAGGCAGGATCTTGAGTCCTATGGCAATCTCAGCATAGGCGCAAATGTCTGAAAGTGTTGTATAAAGTCTTTGGTAAAGATGATTCCATCATCTTCTTAGGCAACTCTTAAACCTTCTTAAAGTGTCACTGAAATCTTTTTCCTCAGTTTTTTTCCTGAGCTCACCGCCATGTTCCTATTTCGTGCACAAAAGATTGCTGAGTACTTTGATCTGTAAATAGATTTTTGGCCATTTTAAAATATCTTTATACAGCTCTGGAATTAACCCACTGGTGCATTATGTATATTTGCTGAAAATCCAGAAATTCTTAATCATAAACCTTGGAGGATGGATCTTGGAATTCTTTTTGGGAAAAAATTGAAACACAGCTTCATTTTCAGGTAGTTTATAGTTTTCCCAAAACTAAGGACTTGTGACACTAAACTGAGGACCTTCTGAGCAAGGCATATATCCAGAAATATTTGTTTTCTCCAGAAAGTATCATCCACCCAATCAAATGTCTTCATTTTATTAGCATATTTTATAAATTAAAAATCTATGTATAAATGTAGAGTTTAATGGAAATTTAACAGCGTATGCAATGAAATGCAAATGCTTTCTTAAGTGCAGCACTGCATTTTTAATTTTCCACTCAAGTAATTTAGAAACCATTAGTTTAAGTGAAAATCTAAGATAAAGCACATCCATGTGGTTACAATGGTTCCTCTGAAGACTGCACTTGTAATTGTCTGAGAAAGATAAATTCCTAATTGCATTTCATTGCGTTTTGTTACAGCTGGTCTAAGTGCATTTTGTAGATACCTGCCTGCCAGATGGGTTTAGGTTATACAAAGGCTGCATTTTCACATAGGAGTTATCTTCTCTGCAACTTGACTTGGTAATAAATTCTAGGAAATGCTTAAAGTGGAGGTGACCATTTCAGCCAGATTCTGGTTCGCAGTATGATTTTGAAGTCTGAGGAAAGCAGAAAAACCTTCAGACTGTGTTGAAAAGAACTGCAAGCAGGCCTCCCGCAACACTCTGCTTGGGCTATAGGAAAACGGGAAAGGAGGAAAGGATGGCTTGAACTATTTGAAGATAGTAATTAGAAGAAAGTGTCCTGGTATTTGGATGAATTGCTTTATCTCTCTGGATTTATTCTCCAGTGCTTTGCGCTTAACAAACTCAGGTACTTCCCTTCTCTAGCACCCAGCTTTGAAGAACTCTCCCTGAAGGATCTGATTGTTCTCTGTGGGGAACGTGCACCAACTTGTGGCTAATGTCACCGACCGGAATTGGCATCTAATCAATGTAAGACCTAAGCTATATTGTCATCCAACACTTGAAGCCAAACTGGCTTAATCTCTGCAAAACATGGATTATGACAAATGTCATTCCCTGAGGCTCAGCGTTAGAAATGTTGTTGCTCTGCTAATCAGGTGATCTGTCACTCTTAGAATTTTAGTAGGAAATAGTGACTTTTTTTCCTCCTTGTATCACTGAACTCCTAGCAGAAGGTGATGATGTATAAACATTACCAAAAAACACCCTCTTTTACATGGCCAAAAGGGATTTTCCAAAGCATTTTTCCTTGCCTTGGACAGAGAGTAAACATCAAATCTGTAGGGTTAACCCTACTGAAGCCTTGTCGATGAAGCTCGGCATGGAATCCGTGTCTCTAAGACACGTTGTCAAATTGGGTCATATCTGTTGTGCTGTATCATAACTATCTTGTTGGTAAAGCAATTGTATTTCTAAGATGCCATGAAAATATGGGCTGGAAAATCTAGAGGCTATTTTAAAGAAAATGCCTGAGAAGTGAGACATAAGCTGAAAAATAGCAGTCATTCAGAATGTGGAATGTTTCTTCATTCTGTATTTTCATGGATACAGAATGCAAGTAAATCACATTGAATTAAGAAGTGCAATAAAGTAGTTAATAGAGCTCATTCTTTTTATTTTTTAGTTCATTACTTCTCCCAAAAGAAAAACATTTCAGGTATTTGTAGATGGTCTTCTGCGTTCCCCATAACTCAGCTATTCAGTATTCACTAGATACAGCACAAGATGAGTCTCCAAACTTCTGCAAATTTTGTGAAAATGATCAGGTGGAAAAAATCCCAGCTCATTACTGGATGAAAAAGCAGCATGAACACCACCCTAATAAAATAATCTGTTGAATGTTCACATTATAAGTATGCTCAATATGGAAAAAGTAAATACAGTTTATTCTTCCTCACATAAATTCATGTGCTCTTAGACTCCAGGCTGGGCAAAGATCTTATCTTTGTTTCTTAAGTGCAACAAAAAACCCTCTCTTTATGGAATTCCTTGTGTCTCTTGCTTTTAGGGATGATCTGACTACTTTTACAGTAGTTAATTTATAATTAGTTTGATAGAAAGTCAGTTAATCATGAATGAAAATAACTGGAAGCCAGGTTAGGTGGCTGTGGTCCAACACAAGCTGAAGACTAGAGATATGTATTTTTGTGCCTTAAACTGCAAAGGTAGATTTGATACTTTCCAGTCTGGAAAAGGTGAAACATAAATGTTTGATTTGAGGTAGGCCTATACAACACGGCATTTATGTGTGAATAACGTAATTATGTGAGAGTAACTGATGAGCTGATCTGAGCCACTGGTTTGCTAATCTGCCATTAACATTCGTTGTCTTTATTTTTATCTCCTTGTTATTTGGATGCAATTCTCTTCTGCTCCCCTCAGCAGGAATTATCTGAATGAACTGATTCTAGGAATCTTAACTTGAAGAAAACTATGTGCCCCAAAATTACCCTTTTAAACTCCCTTTCATTATAGCTGCAGATGAAGGTCTGATCTAAACCCATGAATTAAATGAGAAGATTCCTACTGACTTCAATAAGCATTGCATCAGACCCCAAAGGCTGTGAATTAAAATCAGTTTAATAATAGTTTTCCTGTGGCTTTCATTATGCAAATATCCCAACACCTCTGACACCTTCAAGGATTTTTGTGTGGGGGAAAAAACACAAAAACAACAACAAAAACCCAACCATATATGTATAAATGTGCTTTTCCTTTTGATATGTACATCTGTCCATGGACTGAACTGGCATTATGTGAACTGACTTGCCTGCTGCAGTTTTTGCAATTCACCTGTAATTCAAGGTTCTTCGGCCTTTGTTTTCAAATAATGTTAATCTCTTATTTCGTATTATTCTTGATTTCTTACTATACTGCTGTACAAAAATGTCTAAAATAAATTTAGAGAACAAAATACAACTTGGAATGTATCTGATCAGTCTATTTCCAGCTCAATACTTGATTTGATATTTGCAGCACTTCAAACAATTTGCCTTGTTGAACTGCCTTTCCAGGTGCAGTGGCTACAACTAATATTGACATTATATAAAAACTTAATACTTTGTGCTGTCTATTCTGATGTACATATTTACTCTCCATGTCAGCTCTTTGCTGATATAATGTTGTCAGAGACAAAAAGTAACATATGCTAAGATCATTCAATATAGTGAAATAGTGATTTAAATGTAGTTTTGACAGGTCATATGCTCATCTGATAGAAACTAACAGAGCTAAAGCGAACTGCACATAGCTTTCCTGATTTATACTACTCAACCCCAAGTTATGAGACTGTTTAATTTGGTTTGAAGTTAAATTCTGATGAAATGCTCATCACTGAGGAAAGGTGCATTGCATCACAGTTTTATACATAGGATTACTTTCTGAAGGAAGTCATTTGGGCTCTCTGCAGACATCAGGCAGGGCTAGGCCATGTGGAAATCTTGGGTAGAATTGCACATACTAGAGATGAGGAAATACATTTGCTCTAGTCCATTAATTTCTGCTGCTTTTTCTTTTTTTTTTTTTTTTCTGCCTTGTTTGACTCTGAAGATAGTGACCTAAATCCACCTATTGCCATCTGTGGGGATCACACCAGTAATAAATGTGCCCAGTGGGTCTTGGCAACTCACACTGTGGTACATTTCCTGCAATGCATCAAAGGAGTTCGCATCAGCAAATTACAAGTGAAGCTGCAGGTGATATTTCACATCCAAGGGTCAGGTCCAAAGCAGGCTTTTCAAGGAAAGGATGTTAGGGTTCAGCTACCTTCAGATTTTAATGAAACCAAGATAATATTTCAAAGTTAAGCAGATTATTTTTCATCAACAGTCAGATGGCTTCTTCAAGAAGTCATTAGAGACTTGGACAGAAATTATTTATGATAATTTACCAATAAAGGTTTGTTGAGTATATAGACCACATGCCAAGTTCATGCCATTTATTCCTGTTTGCTACGAACTTTCTGACTCTGCAGCCTGCAAAAGATGAAGTGCAATCGGTCATAAAGTTCCTGTCTTCAGCTATGCTGTTATGGGGAAAAAATCAGATCTGTGTTTCTCACTGATCCGAGGTATGGCAAATTGATTCATACTGTGTAGAAAGATCATTAAAGTTGTATAGGTATTTAACACAGTAAGGATACCAACCCACTACATAATGGTCAGTGTCTGTACTTCTGGTGTCAACTCTTGTCTATTTTTACCTAGATTCAAACACATAGCATGATCACCATCCTTTACTGTAAGGGAATAGCTGCAGTGGGTTTTATGCTATAAATACAGCATACATCTGTGGAGGAAGTAAGTAAAAACCTAAGAAAGTTTTGCCAGCGTTTTTAGAATCTTCAAGCTTAATGCTGCATGAGTTTGATTAGCTAAAACATCCAGAATATTGTCTGGACTGTACATTGCTCATGGAGATAAAAAGTGTGCTGCAGTTTCTTATGGATCACAGCTTATAAAGTTAACCTGATCAGGAAAATAAAGTTAAGAAGAAATATTTCCACTTTCATAAGGTAAATACATTGAAACTTGCTCGCAGTGGAGTCATTTTGGCATCCAAACAGTTTCAACTCTAGCACTAACTCTCTTCGAACTGAAATTGCAGTTTGTTCCTGTCTGAGGGTTGGGTTTTCTGGCCCATATGTGCTCAATATTAGGACAAAGCAGGAACAGAGACAGCCTTAGGCTATGTCTACATTAGCTTGCAGTTTGACGCGAGAGGAATAGATCTATATGGCAAGGCAGCTGCTGTTGAAGTCTGCCCTAAACAAACTGAGTTTTCACTCTGGCCTGGCAATCATCTGCAGGGTGTGAGTGCCAGCCAGCATACGGCTGGTGTGTGAACCTTGCATTCATCTTGTTTAGCTTCATCTGGACTAAATCTGTCTGCCTTCACACTCAAAAACCTTCCCATGGTGCAAGGTGAAGTAGGATGAGTGGAGCTGATCAAGAGATTTACTTCAAATGTGCACTTCTGATCTAAACTAAGTTGTTGATGTGGGCGTACCCGTAAGTTGCCACAGCACACTTTGATAATGGCTGTAAAGTGGTCTTGCCTGTGAATTAAGGAAACTGTTCTGGGGTTTTCTTCCATTCTTGTGTTTCTTTTTTCTGACAGGCAGAACAAATTTCCTTGACTTCCCATGCTTTTCAACTGCTTCCTTCAGTATCTGCCAGTCTTGCAACCCTTAGCTTGGACCTCCAAATGCAGTGGCACGTCCATAGCATACTGTTGCACTATGGGCAGGTTTCTGCTATAGTGAAGAGGGAATCTCTGAAGTGACCATCGTTCCTGACATTATACCTACACTTCAGTGCATTAAGTACTAAAAATGACCAAAATAAACTATTTTTTCTCCTGTGATCCTTATATAAGTGCTTACTTTAACAAAAGGCTATTGTGCCATAGAGATAATGTCTGTTTATTTTAAGTAACCTTTTTACTTTCATTCCCCTCACCCACACTTATTTACTGTCATGCCTTAGTAGGTCATATCATCTTTAGGCTACAGAGCTCCTGGGAACAAGGACCTGTTTTCTCTCCTTGTCTGCAAATCTTTGTGCATTGATATGACACTACAAAATAAAAGAGTAGAGAAATAGAACCAGCTCAGAGTCTTGATAGCTTTTGCAATTGTATTGTACAATGAATTAATTGAGGCAAAATCAAATTGAGTGTAAAAGTAACATCTTGTGTGTTCTTGCACTTTAAAGAGTTTCTTTTTTCAAGGCTTTTGACAACAGCTTATTAACTATTATGGGAAAAACGTATTTGAGTGATGTTAAAGGCTTAAAGTAAACTATCAGAATCGGTCAAGAAATTCAGTGTGAAAGTCTAAAGCTAATCCTGTACATCCTATTGAAATACCTTTTCTAAAACATGCATACTTAGTGCTCCATAGTTAAATGGCTTCAAATTTAAAAATCATTAGCCTTTGAAAAGCATTGAGTCAACCTGGATTTTATGTCTTCTAAACCTGCTGTTTTCTCAAATAGATTTGATTTTATGGGCTACTAAACCCTGAGAATTGTCCAAATGCATTACCTTGACGAAACAACAGCATCTGAGATGTTTGGACCTAATTCAGTGTAAAACATTTGCTGAACTTGATAGCCCAGACATTGGGATATTTCTTTTAATGATTTGAACCAGTGATTGCACAATGAGCCATGAGCTGAGCCAGTGCCCAGACTCTGGGACGGTTTGGCTCTGGCACAATGCTCATGCAGGAAATTCCTCTTATACAGATGAAGGCACAAAGGTTCTTTGAACATCATGGCTGCCCCTTTCTTACAGATATTGGAAATGCAACAAGGACTTTGTTAAACTAGCTGTAGCCACAACTCCTCATCCCTGGGGAGGAATGAGTGTTATTGAATAATCAATAAAACTGATCCTTCTTCGAAGTCCTGCTTAACCTGTGTAACTCTAAGAGTGTATCAATATTCTTAGAAACAGAAATAAATAATTCAAAATTACGTTTGATTGTTAATTTGTTTGTTTGCTTAATGCCAAGCAAAATTTTAATCTTTCTGTTCTTAACTGTTTGTGAGTGATGCAGCTGCTTTGGTGATGGCATCATCATTGCCTTCTGAACTGCTCAGAGGAAACTCTGCTCCCTTAAAGCAATGTTGATGCTGTTCTGAATACTTTCAGCTTCCCAATGGATAAGTTGTGTGATATGGGAGCTTTTTCAGCTCAGTCAATCTAGTCTTTGCATTTTAAATTTCTTCTTGTTATCCTGACACTTCATTGCCAGATACTGGAAATCAAATAATACTTGCAAAGGGTTTTCTGTGTGGCCGAAAAAGCAAAACTCTGAAGAGAGAAAGTCACTTGGAGGCAAAGAACTGCCATGGCCTACAAGAAAGGGTCTTATCCACATTTTTTCTGCCACAGTTTAAGACAGACTGCTGCAGGGGTACAGTCACTGAGCATAACTGGTTGCTGGATGATACCAACTTTGTTCAGTGGTATAGTCAGGTCTTAAATAAATTCTTCTTTTTTTCTTTTCTTTTTCCCCCTGCTTTCAGCAGAAATCAAATTAGAATCAAGGTGACCCAGCATGACAAAATCAGGGAGGAGGGAGAATAGTGATTGAAGTCATTCCTTTTCTGTGCTAACTTTATTTTTAGTCTCAGATCTCTTTTTTGGTTCTCCCAGAGAAGTGTATAGTTCTTATGCAAAATAAAGATTTCCTAAGAGACCAAATCACCCTGCAGCCTAGAAGAGGATGCTCATCATGAAGACGTTTCTGGCAAGAGCACGGTATAGCCCTCTGAACAGCACGGGAAAAGCCTCTCTAAAACTTTCTAAACTCAAATCTCACTGTTCCTGACTTCCACATACTGGCACTGTAACTTTTTACCTCTTTGCAAATGTATAACGTGTGTTATACATATAAATGCCTGCCTTTCTTTCTTCCTTTCCTCTGAAATTTAGGTTATGTAGCTGGGAAAACGAAATGCACCAAGACCCTGGGGAAAGGGTGAGAGATCATGATACCACAAGGAAAGCTTAGTGGGAGATGTGCCTGGCGTGGAGCTTTCTAGATTGCTGTATGCCCTTTTTGTTTCTTGTGCTGGCACGGTCAGTGCCTAGAGAAGGTTTTACCAGCCCATTCTGGCCATGGTCCTTTTTCCTTTGGGCAAACTTTTATCTAGAGAGGAGCAAAAGGAGGATAATGTGGCGGAGAGCTTCCAATGCCAGCCCTACACTCCTCTGGGCTGGACATGCTCCCAGCTGTCCTGTTGAAGGTGGGCTTCCAGATATTTGTGTTGCACATAATAAAACTGCTAGTTTGGGCCTCTGGTATGTCTCTGTCTTCCTACCAAACCTGCTATTTGGTAAGGCAATGTGAATTAATCAAAACAGTGTAAGGCTGCTTGCTGGGTGTCTTGAGTGAGCAGGCAGGCAGGCAGACTACCCTGCAGCACAAGTTCCAGAACTCTCTTCAACCTCTTTCTGTGGTTTTATTTATTGATCTGAAGTGCTTTTGCTCTTTCAAAAACATGAAAGCAAGACCTTATAGATTAAAGAATGTTTATTGACTTCTCTGCCCATTTGATGCTCAAGAAATGTGTCCTTCCATTCAAAAACTTAAATTTACAGATGCCGGCTACATTGCTGTTCCAGAGGGACATGATTTCAGTGACTGGCCATGAAATTGAAGTCTCTACTTACTTTGAGAGCTCTTGCTATCACTGAGGTTGATGATCTTTAGGTTCATGGATCGCCTTGATTTTGGGAATGGGACTTATTTATGTGGAAATGAGCTTTATGTGGAAACATACAATCTTTAAAATGGTAGGAAAGTGGGCTTGGGTTGCTCTTTTTGAGTGGATTTTGTAATCTTTGACTTCAATAAAAACTAAATATATTATTACTATTGAAAAAGTGAGACCAGGTCCTTTGAGTCCCTTGAGAGAAATCTTCACTTTATGAATAAAGCAGTGGAAGAATTCTGCAGCTTGGATATCCTGACTTCTTGAATGCTAACAGAAACACTGACCAAAACTAAGGAAGCCAGGCAGTAGCAAGAAGGTATTTAGGCTGACCCCTAGCAGCCCTCAGATTACCTCCCTATGCTTTGTAGATGACAGTGGTGATAGTGGCTGTGCAGCCTTCTTTATTCCAAGTCCTGTCTGCAAAGTGCCTCTAACTTGTAGCACTGTTATAACAGCAGAAGTGATGCTGCCCAAAATCAAGAAGATTTTCAAATCCCTTTGTGTTGAACTTCTGTTATTCTGGCAAGGTTTAGCATCAAGTCAGACTTCCTGAAACCGACCAAAATTGTAACCTTGATGAAAAACAGACTGAAAGGAAATTGGGTTAATAAAACTGGGGAGGGGACAGCCAGCAGAAAGTGAGATGCTAGAGATTATTTTATTAACCCTTTTTTTTTTTTAAAAAAAAGTTCCTTCTCTCCCTGTATTTTGCTTTTTAAAACATATAACCTACAAAGGGGAAATGATATTTTTTAGCCTTGTGTATGTTATTTCTATTGAAAAGCTAAACTGATGCATTATGGAATGAGTGGTTTTAAAGATCAGAGCAGAATTCCCAGCTTCTGAAGGGTAATTCAGAACTATTTTTCCTTTTCACTAATGTAAATAAATAGAAATGTCAATTTCATATTTCCTTTTTCCCCTCAGTCTTTTATTTTCTGCCTTGTCTATCTTTAGCCCAAAGAGAGTGATGGCAGGTGTATGAAAACCGCAGATGCCATAAATTCAGAGACCTGCTGGAAGATGGCAGATCATACTGTACCAGTTTTAAACAACACATTTGGATCTGGATGAGTATTCCTGATTTCTGTTATAATTTTAGATTGTTATATTCCTTCTATAAAATATGGAACTAGCAACATCAATTATTATGTGATTTCATGTTTTCTTAAATTCTACGTAAATTGAAAGTCTCTCTGTTCATCTAATTTATGCCAGAAAAATCCAAAAAAAAATTCTGATGAATGAAATCCTACCTCTCTCCAATTCTCCAGCTGAGAGAAACAGTTACCCATTAAAAGTGGGAATAGCAGGCATATAAAAGACATTTAATGTTAGAAGAATCATTGCTCCGTCAATTCAAATGGCTAGATTTAATTACAATTGCTTTTTTTTTTTTTGTTAAAATAAACTGATGGCTTTTTCAAATATGAATTTCATCTTGTTGATAAACCATCTTAATTTTACTGCCCTCAAATTTATTTTTATAGACAGTAAAGACTATAAAATATTTAATGCATGAGTGAGAGATCTGGCTGTTTATAGAATATTTATTAGGTGGCATTAGAAGTTATTCTTTGTTAGCGTCTGTCTGCAATCATAGCCAAATAAATGTTCCATTTTTCTAAGGGGAAATATATGCATTGAGAGAGGCTTTTTCATGCCTTTGGGAGACCATAGGTGTACAGTGAGATAAAATCCACCACTGTGCAGAGGTGAATGTACCGTGTGAAACCCCAGAGTTAGAGGCTGAGAGTCTCATAAGATACATCTGTCCATGCCACCAGGATCCTGAATATTCCCATGATTTTTTTAAAATTCCCCTGGTACATTCTTTGTGGATATCTCTTTGTGCCTTTGGGAATTATAAATCCTTTTTTTCTTTTTCTTTTTTTCCCCCTGGAAATAGAGATTTTTTCTTCTACTAGGGTATTGAGTCCCAAGGCTAGCTGCTTTTTCCAATTATCACATATGCTTTTTAATTTAAATATTAAGCTACTGTTGTTTGTTTAAAGATTTAATTGTAGCTTTTAAAGGTAGGGAGCAGAATCTTATTAATTTTTTTTTTTTTACCTGGATAGCCTGAGGTTCTGATTTGCTGGATATTGCAGGAAAAGTATGGTTTAATATAATAGCATGAGTCCCTTTTCCTTTTAGCTGAGTCCTGTCTGTTAGAACATTTGATATTGTTGAAATTCCTGCTTTTTGCCTTCTTGAGAAGAATTTGTACAAGACACTACAGAAATAGTTGGCAGATGCATGCCTTACTGATAACGATGTGATTTTCTAGCAGCCTGCATAAGATTGCTTATCAAGGATTTTCAAATAAGCCATTAATTTGGGAGAACTTTTCCCTGTGCTGTGCTTGATAGATACTGACTGCCAATTTAGCCAACAACAGAGTACTTTTCTTGAAGCGCACCATTTCCTTCAAATCAATCGTTCTTCAAATATTGACATTTTATTCTAAGAAATAAGGGTAGGTATAATCTCAACGTAAAATGTTTTAATCAATGAGAAGTGATTTGAAAGTACTCAATCCCAACTGTGAATGTCATGTCTGTATGTAAGCATGTGAGCTTTAATGAGTTTTTCACAATCTCGAGATAATTCTGCTTGAGAGAATTCCCAGGCAGCACAGTTCACTATAGAAATGAAAGAAAACGAAAACAAAGAGAAGCTCGTTTGTGAGTTACACATAGTGGTTGCTAATGTAACTTGCCCCTTTCAGATTTAATAACTTCTGTTTGCTGGTTTTATTCTTAAAGTTTGTGTTTGACTGTGGGATAAAAAAAGTAGCTTCATACTGCCTCAAAATGCTGTAAAGCATTATATAGCTTTAGAACTATTTACTGCAATCCACATGTTCGGTACAGTAAAAGATCAGACTGAGGACTGTCTGCTGCCCAGGTTGACTTACAATAAAATGCATAATGTCATAAGAGATGCTAGGAGCCTTTTCTTTTGTGATAACAGGGCAATATCATGTAACAGAATTATCCTGGGCTATCTTATGGGACGGCTAAAATAATACATAACTTTTTTATTCTTATTTGCTTTTAAGGACCTAAGAACCCACAATTCTCATTGGATTTTGTTGTAAAAACTGAGATCTTTTACTGCATATGCAATTAAAAAAGCAAATTTTGGAAAAGGGTTATAATTGCCTATCATAAACCACCTTACTGCCAAAGGGCAGACTGGGTAACAGAGGTTATCTATTGCTGTGGCTTTTTGGATAGCAGTTACTTTCTCTGCAAATTAATCTGGTATGTCAAATACTCAGCATTTTATCTACCTCATTTCACTGCTTGCCACAGCTGTGCTGTTGCACTGGGTTCTCATAGCACTGAGCTTCTGTATCGTGAGCTGGTGACCTGTGCCAGGATTATGAACTTGGATGCATCTAGCAGAAATGGAGACAAGTGCAAGGCTGTATGAGTGTATAAAAAATTGTTGGTCCTGGAGCATTTACAACTGTCATTCTCTGTCCTGAATTTTTCTTCATTTATAGGGCAGAAAAAGCAGAATTGGCATTTTTGGCTGGGTTGTTTTTTTTTTTTTTCCTTATGATTATTTAGCTGTTGTTTGTCTTGCCAATGCACATAAAGAGCCTATGTGCATTGCTGTTACTTTTGTCCTCTTTTCACATCATCTTTTATCTGGGTCTTGTGGTTGCTAATATGTGCTTTGCTGCCACTGGGCAGCTTCCAACGAACTCCATGCCAAAGCTATTCTGCAAGCTTTCTCTTGACAAGTGCCAGAATTGGTGTGGAATACATAAAACTATTCAAGAGGGAATTCCTAAATTCCTAGTATAAAAAAAATAAATAACAAAAACTTTATTTGGCATGTATACTTTTTAAATTACAGATTCCTAAAGGTAATTTTTAAGCTTCTATTTAAAGAGCATTCAGTGCGCTGTAAGTTCCCACTCCCACCTACTAAAGCAATGTTTCGAATTATGGCACCATATATTAGAATTATTTTGCTATTTCCAGTCATTGTTCCAGACTGTTGTAGCTTTTTCTTTTGCAAAACTTCTCTCTTCTACTATTACATATAGTATTTCTCTAAGACTGCATTTCATGTGGATGCGTGGTATCTTCCATAAATTTGAGCACTAAACTACTGTAGGGAAAGGTGATTTCACACAGCTGGATGAGAGCAGCAAGCTGTGGAATGGGTAATTGACACAAGCCCTACCAGACCTTAAGGAATGGTTTCAGGACAGCTTATGTTCATGGGTAACAAAGGACTCCTTGCCACCTCACATGAAAGAATGTCTTTGGGTGAGTCACAATGGGATGTGCTGGTGCCAAGAAAAAGCAAGACAACTCACAACACCCGTACACAGCCATCATTAAATCAAGATCTATTAAAGTGTTATAGGTGGCAAAGAGAAATGTCCAAGTGGTGTCTGTTCCTCCAGGCATTCAGCATCAGTTCCTATCAGTAGTAGGGAAAGTTTAAGCACTGATCCTAAAACAGCTGCCAAGCTGTCTTTGATACATGACAGCTGGAAGAAATATCTAAAATAAATATCCACTGAAGTACTTAAAAATAAATAAATAAATAAGGAAACGTTCAAAGGAGATGGAAATAGATGGCCAGAAAGGTGCGAGCGTGGCAGGAAAAAGGACTGCTGAAGAAAATTAAATGAACTTTGTGTGACTCTAAATGACAACTGTCTGGGTAGCAGACGTTGGCTGTCATAATTCATTTTTCTATGAGACGCATTTTGCTGTGTTGGGTATGAAGACTGCATCCCATTCATACTGAAGACAAATTCTCAAGCTAGACTTTTCTTGCCGTAGCGTACCTAATAACTAAGAAATGCAACTTTTCTAGGAAGCTTTACTTAAGGAATAATTCTTGGTATATTTGTTGTTGTTTCTCTGTAATGAGTCTCCTGTGACTGCTAGAAGCTTATGTGGACTTGGCAGCTAGTGCTTGATAAATTAGTTGTTTTGGCCTTATCACTTGAAGGAAGTTTAGGTCCTAGTGTGCTTTTACCACATACACTGCATGGTAAGCGGTGCATATTAGACAAGCTTGGATTAATGGTGACTCATACTCCAGTAGGAGTCCTTTTTCCAGGGAGATTCTAGTTTTCCTTCAAAGCTTGCTGAGAATTATTAGCACTGAGCGTCAGTTTGCTATGCTCTTTTACATCACTGCTGGTGCTGGTGCAGGCAGGAGATGTTTCTGAAAGCTAACAAATAAACCTGTGAAATGATGGTCAGGATATGTATTCTAAATATGCCACAGTACCTATTGCTCTATCATGAACTAAAAGAAGAATAACTTAATATGAAATCTTTACCATTTTCCAGCAGTTGCCCAGAAAGTTTGTGATAACAGTAGTACACCATATTGTTTTATTGAATGTTTTCATACCAAACTGTGTCATGCTTCAGCTGTGAAAATCTGAGCTAAATTGATGCAGACTGTTTTTGTATTTTTCTGTAGGTTTGCTATTTGGGTTTCCAATTCACAACTCTGTAAAATAAGTTGTTGAATAAAAACAATCATGCATTTGATCGCGTAAATTCTCACGTGAGAAACAACAAAGATCTGAAAATGCAGACTAAAATTTTGTGTCTGAAAAGACAAGTCTTTGGCCTTAGAAATGAATTTGAAATCAATTAGCAATCCTGCATTTGATGCATATTTTTAATGAATCCTTCTATGATCCTGTGAAGCTGTGTAAACATTGCCAGTGTTTAGAAAATGGAGTTTCAGATAGGAAACTGTTACACTGGTGGGAAATTACAAACTCACATGGGTAAACGTGATTTCATTGGCATTTTGAGAGGATCATGAAATCATGAATATCTTTCTCTTTTTCCCCTAATCCAGCAGGAATTGTAATATTCTATTAAAAACTAAAGATGGCCTGCGAGTCTCTGTTGGTGTTTACCTACTGATATTCCTACTCGTTTAAACCCAAGAGTTTTTTTATCCTTTCTTTTACATTACTGTAGCAAAAGATTTTCAGATGAGAGAATGGTCACTTTGTTACACAGAAAAAACTACTTCACAGAAAAAAAATTAATTTTCAGCCAAGGAACACAGACTGGCAGAGGACAACCATGCACAGGACATCCTTGCACTGTGCATTTCTTACTTGCTAACATTTTCACTCTGTCACTTTTTCACACTTTGACTTTTTTAGTGCTAGAGAACAGTGAACCTGAGAGAACAGAGAATCTGAGTGGGCTGCAGCTCATTGCTGTGTTGTGGCAATGTCTTGTAGACAAACAATTTTATTTAATGAATCTCTTCTTATTTGAATTTTTGTTTACTAGCATCTAAGATCTTAATGCGTAAGGGGGCTGCTGTTAATCCTTGAGTTTTTCTTCATCATTGTCATCTAAAATACTCTAGAATTTTACCCAGAAAGTAAAGGTGAAAACTTCAAACTTCCATCTTAACAGTGAAGGAAATAAGGTTTTAAAGGGGAAAAATCTTTTCTCTCTGCAAGAAACTACAATACACTCATCTCTAGCTCAGCAGCTCAAATCTGGTCTGTGCCACTAAAGCATGTGTAGCCGATTTGGCATGGATCAAAGAGCTTGTTATAGAAGCATCTTCGCAGTGCAGTAGTCACAGTTTCAGTAGGACTTAAGAAATATATTAATTTCAATTATGTACTTATTGTCAATATTCTAAATGAGATTAAAATACATTGATGTAGTTTTGATGTAATACTTGTTCGTAGATTCTTTTTTCTAATGAGTGAACAAGAATTTAGAGTGCTGTCAATCTGCCACTTTTAATAGCATGTTATTCATTTACAAATTTAAAATAAAATCCAAAACAATAAAGTTAAAATAGAATACGGGTACTGTGATTAAGGTGTTAATTATTCAAAAAAACAAAAGGCATAATTAGGGGAAAAATAAAGAATTTCAATTAGATAGTACGTAAAAGCTTTGTTAAAACTTCTTAGTTAAACCTTGGTATCTGTTCAGCAGCCAGTGGGTTGTCTACCAAAGGACATTCAATTTTTTTGGAAAGCCAAGATAAAAGGTTTGAGTGATTTTTGAGTGTCTTGCACACAGTTCTGCACCTATTTTACTACTCAACAAAGCATCACATAGGACTTATGACCAAAGAAACAAGATGTGCGACACAACAAAAATCCAATCTGCTGTTTAACTTTACTTAAAAAAAAAAAAAAAAGAAAAAAGAAGAAGGTTTATGGCAGATGCTTAGTGCACTTGCTATGTTGAGGCTTACCTGTGCAAACTGTTACAGTTATTATTCTCTGCGTGCTTTAGGGATGTTTTGTTAATGAGCTAAGCTCCACAGCCTAGATAATTGAAGAATAACCTGTCACACAGTGTAGCCCATGGGATATCAGTGGCTTCTTATGTCTTTACTTGTAACTGACACACACACTGCATTTCTGTTCAATGGCAAGGAGATGAACACTGAGCACAGAGATGTGGAAATGTGTGCTGTCAGGGAAGGAGATCATGTATGTGTGCCCCTGATGGTGCAATGGCTGTCACCTCTGCTGGATGGTGTTCTTGGTTCCCAGCTTCATTTCCGAGGGCCGTCATCAACATTTCTCAAGTCCTGCTGCAAAAACCATGTTCTTGTGCTTCTCACTGTCCCTCTGGGGGTAGCTTTGTCTGTGTACAAAGCTACAGCAGTTCGTGAATTAACACCTGCATTTGAAAGAGTTTTTTATCTGTCTCAAGCAATAGGAATCGTTTGGACAGTGACATTAATCACATTACAGTAGAGAGCTGAAAATATTTGGTGTGTTGTAACACTGTAGTCTGTAATAAATCTAACTTTCACGAAGCTCATATGTTCCTGTAAAATGATTTCCATAGTTGTATTTGCAAACTTTACCATCTTTTACCATTTACAAACTTTACAAGTTACAAGATTTTGAAAATGTAACCCTACAAGACTTTGCCAGTGGTTGAAGTTATGAAAAGACAAAGTGCTGGTGGGAGTTCCTCCTGAATGTACTTACACGTCTGCCATCACTTTTTTCACTTACATGTGAAAAAAATAGCAAAACTAGTTACCATCTGAAATTTTAGGGAGGATTCCTCCTAAATGAGAGAGGTAGATAGGCAGAATGGAAAAGAAACATAACATTTTTATTAGATTCTAATAGCTGATGAGATCTGGAAACACATAATTTTCTGGCTAATAAGAATCTTATCAAATGATGAGAAATGTTACATTATTAGCAGCTGAATAAGCACTTTTGTACACAAGCACGTGTGTTTCAGTTTGATTCCTATTTGTTACAACAGAGGAACAATGCAAGCAATACCACCTTTGTATATCAATTCTACATGTATTTTGTTGACAATTTCTAGTGTAGATTTTAAAGAAAACTGCTCCCCAAGGGAGCAAGAGAGGAGAGGACAGCAGTACATAACAAGCTGGTAAGTTATTTATGAAAGGAAATGTTATTGCCATAGAAATAAATGTCCTCCTTGATGAGCTTTATATTATGCATGACAACTATTTGCAGAGGCAGCACTGACAGTGAGTAAATGAGGGAAACAGAGTTTTGTGATTCAGAACAATAGGAATGCGTTGGGGGAGAAAACCAGAGGGGCTGACACATTGATACAGTGCTGGGGAGGGAGCAGAGGCTGGGAACGAGTAAGGGATGGTGTGGGGAGAAAAGTCCAAATTAAATCTGCCTTGAAAATGCTCCCCATAGACTTTTCGCATAAGCCAAGACTTACCCCTTCCAAGCAAGATTTCTGCCCCCCAAAATGACCTGAGTGCTCTTTCTCTCTTGCTCTACTTACTGTTTAGAAAATATTCCCAAATGCAACAGTGTAAGCACCAATAAGCCTGTGCCGTGTCTGATATGGGAAGGTTCACAAACTACAAATGCTCTCACATGTCACATCCCAGAGCAATTCTTAATGTGTTAGAGCTTAAATCTTGCAGTGTGAAATATTAAAACCTGCACATTTTAATTTTCCATACAGATAGAGAATTTAAAATGTCCGTTGCGCCCTAAATCTCTTCCCAAGAGGGCATTTGTTAAGGTGAAATACAAAGATGGTCACAGGAAGTGCTGCAGATCAATGTATCAGTTCTCTGCCAGAAAATAGACACTCAAATAAGGAGACTTGGCCACAATCACAAAAAAAATATGTGGTGAGGACAGTAATTAAACTTAGGTCTTTATAGACCTATGATGGTCTATGTTGCCTATTGGCCTTCAAAGAAAATGATAGAATATGTCTATAAAAATGAGATGTTTTGGGAAAAAATATCCTTAGTAAGACTGGGAAAGGGTCATGCATTAGACATTATTTATTGCAGCTTTGGATCTTAGGTAGATGTCCATTTATTCTCAACATTGAATCTACAACTGCAATGATTTTAAGATCACTTCGTCAAAATGTGACCTTAATTTGGAAAGTGTTGTTACCTTAAAAAGTTTGCATTAGATTATTATGTTTCATGCAGTGGTATATTTTTTGATACTCAAATTTGTAGTATTTCTCTCATAAATCTAGTTGAGCTACTTTATAAGCTGGCAAAAGAAGACACTGTCTTCCACATTTTCTATAATACTCTCGGGTAAGTAGACTGCAAAGCAGCATGTAAAAATAATAGATTAAGAAAAGCAAGTTGTTTTAGTAAATTGAAAGTCTTTTCCAACTAAAGATGTGATATATAGTGCCAAAATGGATTAAAGGATTCTGTATAAACCATTAAACCACTGTGGAAAAATGTCAGTTTCATAATACCATACAGTTTTCTCCTCTGTGCCTTTTAGTTCGCTCAGAGAAACAATATAATTGCCGCTTGTAAACTGCAGAGTAATTTACTTGTTGTCAGTTAAGGTCATAACAGAAATCTACGTTGTTTAACAGCTCATAAATCTAATTTTTTTTTTTTCCTCCTGTTGTTGTGTTTTCAAGGTAAGCACTAGCTGGTAAGTTGAGAGGAGAAGAAACAAACCCCCAGAGCAACAACCCCATGCTGCTCCATGTAGCTATTTTAAATTAATACGTGTTGTACAATATATATGCTGAGTGCAAAATGTAACTTGCAGGAGTCTGGCCACCAGTATTTAAATGTCAGTTTTATATGTTCTACACATACACAAACAGATAAATACTATTTTTATTCTAAAATCTTGACAGTTTTCAACTGTGTCCTGTTAAAATATAGCATTTGGTATTGTTACCGGAAAGCTGGAATGCACTGATTTAAACACTTGTTCCACCAGTCTATCTGCCTTGGGTAATGTTTGTTTTCAATGCCTAGTTATGCTCTTTATTTCATTTAAATTCCAAATGAAATTATTATGCATATTTAACTGGTAAAACTTGAGTGTCTGAGTGGATTAAAAAAAATTAATGACAAATTAGATTTTAAATCACAGGGAATTTCAGTTTCCAATCTTTTCAATTCCACATGTGTAGTTTATTATATTCCTGGAGACAAATGCATTTAACATGCTGACAAGTTCAATTTCCTCAAAGCTTTATTACACAAATTACTTATTACAAGTAAAAAATGTCAAATGTCAACTTCTCTAAACTTTGAGAATGCCTTCTGAGCAAAGCCACAAGGCTATTAGTAGAAAAATCTAGTGGGTTGGTTTTGATGCTGGCACCAGCAATGCTATAGCTACTTTTTTTCCCTTCCCCAGTTTGTCTCACTCCTCCAGTCACTCAATGCAATCACTCTTTCTTCTGTTGCTTGTTTAGGATTCATTGTGACAGTTTCATCCTAAAATATGTAAGCTGTTCCTGGATTTTCCTTTGCCCATCAATATCCTTCAGAAATTTGCCTTAATAACCATCTGTCAAATATAACAAGCAAAATTCACTAAGGCATGCCATAGTTGCAGGAAATATGTATTCTGTCACATACAGTTGGCATGACTAGCTAACTTCTGTGGTCATCCAACCAAAGTGAAGAAAATATCAAATATTTTTCAAGGGTAAAAGTCCCAGGATGGTTAATGCAGGCTGAATAGCGTATTAACTTTGGAATGATGATTTGCCAGAGTTGTTCGGGTTCATTGTGTTGCTGTAAATTGATTTTCAACTTCAGTGTTAACTGATTTATTGTGAAAGTTGTATGTGGGTGAGAATCAGGTATTGGATATTTTTGGCCTGGGCTTATCCTGAACAAACGAGACCTGAAAATGCATCACTGGGTGCTTTCCATTGGCAGAAGATTTTGGACTTAATCATCTCCTGTTAGTTTGCTACTCTAATATGACAGTAACAAAACACACCGACATTAAAGGTGTAGAAACAAAAACAATTATTTACATGCACAAATTTAGAAGAAAAAAATCAGATTTATGTCTTTGTTACCTTGTTATGTCTTCTTTACATAGGCATAGCCTACCTGTTGTTGAATCAAGGCTTTATCACCTGAAGAGTATAAGTCTCATTTAATGATGTTTTAGTTAAAATGGAAGCCTTATTTCAGTGAACAGGTTTCAGCTTTGATGCTTGTATGGAGGTAAGCTGCTGCTTTGTGTCATTTCGGAGTAAGATCTACAAGAAGTGTTTTCTTCAGAGTCCAGAGAAAATCCTGGCCTTTTAGTGAAGTCATATGTAATCAGTCAAGATAATTCCTAATGTAATGGATTTTTTTAGAGCAGGTATCAGTTAAATTTTCCTTTATCTATCTCTCCTAAATAAGAAGAAAATCTACTTCATTTTAGATCCTGGGTGTTCAGTCATTGTGTTTAACTGGATGGTTACTGAAGTATACAAATATAATTTATTTTTGTTTCTATTTAATTGCACTTGGAGTTTTTCCTTTTTGTTTTCGTCTTTATTCTTAGTTGATAATATAGATGGATATTTTGTAAACAACTGAATAGATTACGGATAACTGAAAGAAATATCAGATTATTTTTCAATTTTTTAAGAAATCAGAGAACCCAGCGTTCGTATCTTGTTAAGTTAGAATCATTTCCACGTTATGATGATTTGTGTATGTGTATCATATTCTCAGATGTTGCTGAGCTCTTTGTAAGCATAGTTAAGAAGATTTTAGAAGTTCAAATTGCAAAAAATTATATGTCCTTTGATCCAAACACTGGCTCTCTCAAGTAAGTTGCCTTCAGAAATGAGCTTTTGTAGTTCTGATTGCCAGCAGCAAGAGCAGCCAGCACAGAAGCTTAAATACATCTTAATTGTCATGATTATTCTCTTCTGAGTTAGGAAACTCTTGTTCCCAGTTATGTTCTGTTTAATGTGGCAGAGAAACATCTTCCAAGTGCTTTAAAGCATGAAAGAAATGCTGTTGGTGGACTTCACGTCCCTAGCTTGGATCTTTCATGACTGATACTTGAAAGTGGAGGCTACTGAGGGCAGTAAGTTAAAATGTGCATTTGCAGCTGCAAGTGTGTTCAAACCTCTCTCATCTTTGAGCAGATATGAGACAGCAGACAGCAGCCTCACTTGAGGCACTGGATGCCTGGATTTAACCAGGGGAGTTCCAGCAGAGAGTATAACTACTCTGAACTTCCAGCCTTTCCTTTGAACACCTATCATCATTCAGAAATGGCTGAAAATTTTAACATTGTGGTTCCCGTAAAATGTCACCATTAAAGTCTCCAGAGAGGGTCCCTTTGCTCACTTGGAGCTTTTGAGACCTATTCTAGATACAAAGATTTTATTGATGATAATTTTCAGACAAGCTCCTGGCTCTCATCTCTTGTTTCACTCTCTCCTGCTTTTTGGATTCAACTTGCAGAAGGAAGTGAATGTGTTCAAGCCCCAAGTCTGTTTCGCCTTTTGGTGATGCAGAACCAGAGCTGCTGCCTTCAATGAAGTTGAAGGGAACTGACTCCATGTCTTGCAAATATGTACATTCAGATGGTGGCTGATGAATATGAAAAGATAAGAAGTGTCTGAGCATTGCAGCAAGCTGCATTTTCCTCTAGTGTTTTTATCAGTATTCTATGGCAAAATTTTACCTTTCCATGCTCTAGAATTGTGTCATGTTTATGTACGCAGTTCCTGGTTTTTAGTCTTTTTTTCTTTTTTCCTGTTGGATTTCTTATAATGGTCTCATTTCTCTACTTCGCAGTTCATACCAAAGACATTCAACCACCATACACTGAAATATGGAAATATGAAATATATGACAAGAGAAATCAGCATGATAAGACCCATCATTTCTTTGAATACAGCAAAAGTACAAATTACACCGTCATGAAGCTCTGGTTATAACCCATCAGTGTAGTGTCTCTGTCATCTGTGCTTCCTTTTTTTTTTTTGTTTATCTATTACAACCTTTCCAAAACGTGGTTGTCTTGATACTTCTGACTTTGTTTTCTTTGGAAAAATGTATGAAGGCATGCCATCAAACACTTCCCTTTTTTTTTTTTTCTTTGTTTTAAACGTTTCCTTCTTATCACGTATTTCAGAAAGGATCTTGCAATGCTTCCCTGTAAGACTGACCTTTCTGAGCAGTGGCTGGCAGATAGTGTTCTTTGATATACTCTAACCTAATAATCCAACTGCCCAAGGTGAGTTTAAAATGAAATCTTGGTTCCAATAATAGAATTGCTACTTTAAAATATGCATGAATAGGCCAAAGATTCAGCCTGGAATACCATAGAAACTCAATACAGAATTCCTTCTTGTCTCCTGCATTATTTTACTCCTCCTATCTCCTTTTCCTTTCATATTTGACTGTGTGTTCTAATAGAACACAAACAGTGGTGGGAACACTATGCCGTAGTGAACAGCAGATTCTTATGTGCCATTTGTGAATATTGATGAAATTGCCTAAAAAGTTGAGAAATTTCAGGAAAAATTCACTAATTTCACCATGGAATAATTGAAAAAATGCCTAAGAAGCAGAAGAATAAAAGATGCTGAAGATGGATTTTCAGTATTTTTGTTGGGTTTTGACCCTGTTGAAAGATGTACACTTATTTTATTCATTAATATTTTTCTTCAAATAATGACAAAAATGTACAAAGGTTTAACTCAAGATCCAAAATAAAAATTGAACTACAGTAGCTATGATGGCAAAAAGCCTCCTTTTTTCATTTAACATGCTGTATTTTTTCAGTTATTGGAAGATTCACAGAAATGGATGATCTTTCTATGATGTTTAAGTAAACAGCTTAGACAGCAATGTTTGGGAGAGCAGTAGAGTTACTAACGTGTCTCTTTTTTTTCGGTGCTTCTGGGGAGCTGCATTTTCCTGGATTGTCTTGTGATGTGTGGGCCAATGTTGACTTTCCTCCATTTCATAGAATCATAGAATCATGAAATGGTTTAGGTTGGAAGGGACCTTAGCGATCATCTTGTTCCAACTTCCCTGCTGTGCGCAAGGATACCTCCCACTAGATCAAGTTGCTCAAAGCCCCATCCAGCCTGGCCTTGAACACTTCCAGGGAGGGGCCATCCACAACTTCTCTGTGTTTGTTTTGGATGTCAACCTGCAAGCAGCATTCATGTTTTCCCACCATATGGTTTGATGCTGCCTTGGCCCCACGTGTTGCTCTATTCCAAATCTGTTTGGAAACCATCCTTCACTCAGACTTTTGCAGTCACTTCAGGATGCCTGAGCATGTGTAAACAAGTTACCACTTCTCAGCTGGGTTTCAGTAATGACCTTTAAGAGGATATAAATGAAGCCATGTGGGTCACCTTGCCTTTCTTTCAGTGCAGTGCAGCAGTAACTGAGCAACAGCTTTGTGGGAAAAGGTTACATTTACCCTTACTCCACGGTAAGCAATTTCTCTGTCTTTCTTTATGTGAGATTTACCCACCTTTGTTGGCTGCTCATTGTTTCTTAGGTCACTAGAACTAATTTCTAGAATAGTCTATTATAATTCAGCCTTTGAGATTTGCATTACCTTCCTCCTTTCTTCCTAGCCCTTTAGAAAGTGGTTATTGGCAGGTTTTGTGCCGAATTCTAGACAACAGGCCCAGAGTCTGTTGGTTTGTTGTTTAATCCACTGTTATGAATCTGATGTTTTATTTGACTGTGTTGGTGGCATTGTTTACCATATTAAAAAACAAAGTCAAGGGCTTTCATAGCGCTTTTTGGGTTTCACGTGTATTGAAAGAGCAGGTAAAATCACATACAGAAAACACTGTTACTTCACAGAAAATTGTAAACAAGCCCTTTTAGGGACTGGTAATTAGCATCGGACAACGTGGCAGGAAGTAGGTAAAAGAAGGGTACTTGCCTCCCTTATTCCATGCATTTGGATGAAAGGAGTGGAAACTTCATTCTTAAATTTCAGATGACTTTTCCAAAGACAACATCTGTTCCCACTCATTTCTAGCAAAACGCATAGGACACTGGAGAACTGTATAAGCACAGCTCTACTGCGATGTGTTTACTTTACAGTCACTGATATAAGTAAGAGTTTGTGCCTGTCTTTAAGGGAAAACAACAGACACCTAATCAGCTAATTGGCAACTTGCTTAATGTTTTGCCTGCTTAACTCCATTATTAGGGAAAGGATTCCTTGCAGTGTGTATTGATGTGTTTAAACAATCAATAAATGAAACATCTAATTTTTTAAAAATCCATTTATATGGCACACAGCAATTTGATTAATTATAATTAGGAACTGATTGGGATTGATTAGTGCTCCTCATACTTAATGTTATTTTCTCTTGTTAATACACAGTAATGTTATTGGGAAAGACTTTTTTTTTCTGTCACTCTAAGAAAAGAAATCTTTCCAATAAGTAAAGATTTACGTCAAAACTCTGAAGAGGTTAAAAGTTTCCTATATTGCATTTCTGTAAAATGTTCAAGAGCACTGTTTGTGGAAGTTAAGCATAAAAAATTTGGATGTAGATTTCTTTGAATAGTTTATATGTCTGTTTATTCAACAGTCCAGCAATCCAAAACAGTTGTATAGGGAAATAATAAGGGAAGTTGAGAGTATAACACATTTTATAATTTCCTGTGTGTTAATATATTATAATACATGTTACAGTATATTATATATTACTTTGATTCCAAAGCCAATTACTTATTTAGGCTTTGATTTCAAGCATGGCCTGTTCCAGTGATATTTATCATGCTTTATCTAAGACTACTTTTAAAAGATACATAGTGCTTTAATGAGTTGTGTTTTAATGTTCTTTAAATGCCCATCGCTATAATTTATTTGAATATACACTTGGTTAGCTTTCAAGTCAGAAGAAAAACACATTAGGCTTACTGAGTTCTTATTCATGTCTTCAATAATGAAGTACCAATCTATTTCTTTCAGCTTTCACAGCCAATAAAAGTTCAACATTGTAGGCCATGTACTAAATGCTCATTTAAGATCCCTGCTGCTTAAATACAAATTCCTGATTTTATTTCACGATGCTACTACACTATGTTGATATTCTCATTATTTGATGATAGCAGATTCACCAGGTGTGCTTATGCATAACTATATCTTTTTGGGAGGGTGGGGGAATGAATAGAAAAATTCACTACCTGTTCTACAATGTATACTGTAAACAGCCACTGGAAAAATACAGTTGTCTTCCTTAGTACTACCTGGAGAGATCTGGGAAAAAAACTATTCATAGCAGTTTCCTGTAAAATTCCTGTATCTGATTTGTTTATTTAAAACTGCAATATAAATCAATGAATTAATAATGAAAAAGGATTGATAGCCTTTAATAACTCAGTCTTGGTTTGGTACTCAGTGGAAGCTTTCACAAGAAAAACTATTTATCTGACTGGGAATTTGGAGGAAAAGACTAAAGCTGCGGATAACTTTGGGGTGTGTGTCATTTTATTAGCTGCAGTAGGTAACTGTGGTCAGCTTCAATGCTCACTCCATCTATCCCTAAACTGGGGAGGATTACATATGGTTTTTCTTTGAAATGTTTTATAAAGGACTCAGAAGGTCACGTGTGTGCTTTTTTGCCTTGCAGGGTTTTTGTAGGAGCAAAAGGTTTTTTCGTCTTTAAAGCTATTAATTTTAATTGCATGAGATAATTGAGCTATAAAATAATACCCACATAGGATTGATTTTTCTTCAACAACATAGAGGGAACAAAGAGTTTCTTCATATTTGTTATTATCAAATTAAATCCTTTTGCAAAGTAGAAACTTCTTCAGTGCATGCTACAGCGTGACATTGTGAAGGATGCAAACTTATCATTATGATTAGAAAAAGATTGTATTTGAAAATAAACTGTTTTCTAGAGATATACTTTCAAAATTGATTTACATTTCTTCTGCATCCTCTGTGTAGATCTCAAAAGTATAGTTTTTGATGTTGGGTATCAGTTATCATTGCTGATTTTAAAGCAAAATTTTCATAGGAGTAGGATTTTTTTGATGTCTCTGAAGGGCACTGCATATTTACAGTTCAGCAATGAATAACTGATTCTTAATAATCATATTTGGCATTTTAAAGTGTGCTGAAGATAGAAAAGATGTAATGAAAAAATCTTTGATTACAGTGTCCTTATAGTTCAGCAAAATATAGTAGAAGATGCTTTATTGAATTTGCTATAAAAATTTTAAAACATGCATTAAAATTAAAAGTAGAAAAGAGAAGATTTGTTGAAATGCGTACATATTCTACTGAATGCAAGTATAGAATGTATAGAATAGAAGAATGAGCCAACATTTCTGCAGGGAAGTGTTTTATCTTAAATTTCCTTTCAGGGAAATAGACCTTAACAATATATTTGACCATTTTGAATTTTATTTCTTGAAAAACACATCACTGCATCTGTATATATTGAATTATAACAGTGGTATATCCTCAGTTGAGTTTGAATTTGTTACCCCTTGATTTTGGTGTTTGGCAGAAAACCTAGACCAGCCACCACAAGGTATTTATGGCAGTGGGTGCTGGACCAGGCACAGACACGGGGCACACTCAGTCTGCCCCCAGGAGCTGATCTAGACCAAAGGGAAACCTCCAACCAAAACCTCCCAAAATAATTTTGCAACCACAGTGGTTCTTTGACTCTTTTATGTAAATACCTGTGTCTGTACAGAGAGGACTGCTGCTTGACTGCTCAGGGCTGGCAGGTGCTCCTGCTGAACTAGTAAGCCATGAAACCATAGGGTCTAGGTACTAACATTGATCTATAAATAATGACAGATTAAAACTGTAACCTCAAGGAAGTGGGTACTCTGCATCCCCTTGTTCATTGGCTTTCTCTCAGAGTTGGCATTTTTCTGCTGGATTACGACGGCAGCAGGACGTATGTTGGCACAGCACCTTGGGTGAGGCCTGCATGTGCTGCCGTATCAGATAGATGCAGAAGTACTTGTAATGCAGCTTTCACATAAAGCTTGAAGAATGTGAACACCTTTATGTAGAAGTGGGTACTAAATACTGTCAACAACACTTTTATGTTGCTCTGTACCTTGGTTAATATATTTCCTGCACCATGCTGCACAAGCAGGCTGTACTCTGTCTGCTCTGTGTTTCTAGCTGGGAGGCAGTCTTTAATTTTGCTCTGTTTCTCCAAACTTTCTGTAGCAGATGATTTTTATTATAAGCTGGATCCTACTTGACACTGAATTCATCAGCAATCTGACTTCAGAGACTGCAGGATACAGCCTTATGTTCTTCAATTAGGAAAGCGCTTGCTCACCTTATTGCCTTCAAAACATTGTGGCAGAAGGAGTCTACTCAGCATTTCTCTGCCTTCCAAAATGATATTTTTACTTTCCATTAGCCTGCTGCTTTCCCTCCAGCCCAGGTGATCTGTTTAAATGATGAATCTTCTTGACATTTACCAGAAGAGCGTTTCTCCTTATGTCTCTTACTGGGCAGGAGGCTGGTTATGTGCCAGCTGCTTAGAGAGGCCTGGCTGGCCTGGGCAAAGCGTGGTGACCAAGGGCACAATGCTCTTGCAGGAATCCCAAATGTGCTTGTGCACTTCATAGGATGTTCTGAGCTAACCTGAGAGCAGTGTTTCATGTGTTTGAGCGGCATGATGTGGCTCAGCATAGAACGGCCCGGGCTCAGTGCTCAAAGAACGTTGCTAAACACTTGTGAGTGGGCTTGTCTCAAGATTTACTGAAACCTCCGTAGAGGTTTCTGTGGAGATTTGTTTCTCTATGGAGGTTTCAGTGAAGCTTGAGATACTCACTGAAAATAGGCTAAATGCTACCAAAAATAATTGTAAACAGTCGTAACGAAAAGCCAACATTGATTCATATCTGTGGCATTGCATGCTGGAGCTATATTTACAGTAATCTGCTGTGAGTTTAGTTTACAGGCAAAAAGCAGCAATAAGAAAGATGCAGCTGGACTCTTGGTGCTGTATAATTTACTCTGTTATGGTGAAGACCATCAGATATCCATGCGATCCACTGGAAAAGCAGTGCACCAAATAGATCTTGGTAAAACTTCATATCTCATCAGATAATCATGCACCTGTTTCAAAACTTATGTTCTCTGACATCCCAAGATTAGATTTAGTATTTCCAGCTGTACTTTTTTTGGTAGGATTTCTCACTGAGTGCACTAGAATTAAGCAGAAAAGATTTAAAATGTTAATAGAGATAAAAGCTAAAATTACGTTCATAGCAAGCATAAAATTAACCTAGATATGTACAGAAGCCAATTTTATTACTTGTTTCTGTACAGAAAATACTAGTAAGTGTAGAATGAGTAAATAGATTTCTAAATGCTAAAATTATCAGTTCTGGAGAATGAACACTCTTTAGGGCTCAAAAATTGATAAAGTATTTCCACATATGTTGCATATATTAGGAGTATTGGGGGCTTTTTATAGATAGGTCAAGTATTTGTGTTTTGTGTATAAAGATAACAGACAGAACAAAGGGAAACAAATATGACAAACATGGCAATTTACAATGAAGAGAAAGTATAGAAACAAGTATGCTATCTGGATATATCATAGTTTTTTGTCTGTTTATTTTTGCTATGGAATTTTAATAACCAATAATTAACATCTTTTATTGCATGATTCATTTCTTGCTGTTTTTTTGATATAATGATAGTATCTAAAATGAAAACCATTTTTTGTTCATTTTCAGTGGTATTTTGATATTCAAGTTCAGAACTTTGGCTACTAAATCTATATCTAAATCTTGCCATGCTGGTAGATGATATAACATATTTTAGTCTTTTATTAGTTACATAAAGAAGAAAGTTGAAAAAGTAAGGCAGAAAACATAAAATAAGGTTTTTATTTTAATACTTTCTCCTCTTCAACTTAGCTGCATTTTTTTTTTTTTTTTAATACAAGGAAAATGATAGTTTTACAATGTTTTTTTAAAAGATATTAGAAGATGTGTATGAGCTATGCCTTCTGGGGGAAGAGAAGTTCGGCTGAGTTGAAGCTCTTGTTAAAAAGCTGACAATGTTACAATATATTAGAAGTCAAGTCTAGACACAAGTAGGAAAAAGAGTAGGTTTGAAGCACAGCTTGCTCTTATTTTCTTACTCATCCTGGGGCAGAGCATAGTCAAAGACTTTTCATTTTGTATCTCATTTCTGCTGCATGTACCAGATGGAACATATAGATACACACTCGCTTTGAGTTGTTCCTGTTGTGCACTAAAATCCACCCACCTTGGGGGTGAAAATGCAGCAGATGTTCCTCACTGGTATTGCTACAGGATCATTTTGGAGCGCAGACAGGCTTGGGGAATATACTGTAGTGTTCATGTAGCTCTTCCTACTCTGCCTCTGTGAAAAAAAAAAAAAGAGGACAATCCTTCAGAATTAGCTGTGTTTGAGTGAATGCATTTTTATAGCTACATTTCAGATTATGCAAGCGTAATATCAAGTTTTTCAAAGCGCTTATTTTCTTTGTGGAAATCTTGATACCACATTTCAAATAGACATCTCCTTTGTATTGAAGCACGGCAGATGTATCATATACACCTATCAGATCATCCATTTTACATTATGTGCTGAGTATGTCTGATTCTTCCCACAACAACTTACTGCACTGCAGCCCTGACCCTCCTAGAGAAGCAATTGATTTGGCAGTATAAGTGCTATCACCTTTCTTTCTTAAACCAAGTACTTCCTCCTTTCCTTTCAGCTTTCAAATGGTTTGTACACTGCATGGGAGGACCATCTGAGGGTGAGAGAGCTGGGGCTGTTCAGCCTGGAGAAGAAAAGTCTTCAAGGTGACCTGATAGCTGCCTTTCAATATCTAAAGGGGAACTATAAGACAGAGGGGGACAGACTCTTTAGTAGGGTCTGTGGGGATAGGACAAGGGGGAATGGCTTCAAACCGGAAGAGAGGAAATTTAGGTTAGATTTAAGGAAGAAGTTTTTTACAGTAAGGATGGTGAAGCACTGGAGCAGCTTGCCCAGAGAGGTGGTGGAAGCCCTGTCCCTAGAAGCATTCAAGGTCAGGCTGGACCAAGCTCTGAGCACCCTGATCTAGCTGTAGATGCCCCTGTGCATTGCAGGGTAGTTGGACTAGATGACCTTTAAAGATCCCTTCCAACTCTAAGGATTCTATGATTCTGTTCTATGATTACCTTTCAGCTGATTAAGTAGAGGAATGATTGTAATTAAGAGAGAATGTTTTACTGAAGTCAAAATAAGGAAAAGAGTTGATAACCATGGGCAAAGAAGACTGTTGAGGGAGCATTTGCTTGGAGAGAAAGCAAGATGGACATTTTAACTTGGCATGATCTCAAAGGTTGACCTCAAAGGAAAGATGAAATGTGGTTGTGGAAGAGTATTTGGAACACTTAACTGTCAGCTGCCTGCTCTAGATGTCCTGCTGAGCTTCTTTCAAGTCCAAATGATTGTCATATTTCTTGGGCTTATTTTATACAATAAAAGACGTAGTGGTTAATACTACAGCGTGCTGAGCATTCACAGTTCCTCTTGTACTTGCTTGGATTTCAGAGTACCTCTCTATTGATTTTTCTTTCTTGTCCAGTGTTTTTTCTGAGTGAAATACTGCTTTTACAAGATTAACAGAAGAGTCAAAAATACCATAAACAGTACAATTTCCTTGCAGGTTGAACCATGAGAAATGATGTAAGATGCATTACTGACAGACTGCAACACAGTATTTATTGCTTCTTAAACCATGGCACTGGGATTTTGACATAGATCGGAAGTGGTGAAAAACCAAACTCGTTAATAGTGTGGAGTTTAACATGTGGATTTTCAAAATGGGAATGTCACTCAAAAATCTATTTTTCCTACAACTGTGCTACAAAAGAGAACTGACTGCTCCCCCAGATCTAATTAGTGTGAGTAACCATCTGAAGCAGTTTGAGATGATAATGAATGGAAAACTGTAGCCAGAAAATATTTGTCTTTCTGTGGAATTTTAGGATTTAGGGCTTTGGAATAAACAGTTGTTTTATTGAGTTTTAAGCAGTAATAAGGTTATTGTTTTGATATGAAATACATTAGGTAAGACTCCAGTGTGTTCTACTAGGAATAATGACTAAATTGTGCTTTTTACTTTATAATAAAATAAGAAAAAAAAGATAACATTGCTGGAAAATGATTGATTGCTGGAGAGTTTCTGTCAGTATCCATTACCACAGGAATCTTGCAATGAATAAATTCCCAGTGCAGGGAATTTTGCCTATAATGGTAAAATTTAAATTTATTTGACAATGGCAGAGGAGACTTGGGGCCTTCCTTTATTGTAACCTTTATATCTTAATTCTTTCCAGATGAATTCAAGGTTTAATTTAGAACTTCCTGAGCATCAAGACATGCATTTTTGTTAGACCTATGTGCCTGGATCTAAGGATGCATTTTAGTATTCAGATGCTGCTGAATGAAGCTTTCACGATTAAAACTGTTTGAGGAACAATTCCTCTTCCCTAGGGCTCTTGGACTGTGGGATCTGAAGGTAGAATCAGTGCTGGAAGTTTTGGTTTTTATATTTGTATCTCTTTGCTTTTGTGACGTTGTCTCCTGGGAATGTGAACAGGAAGCAACCACATAATTTACTCAGTTCTGTTCAGTGCTGTGATGTTACTAGAGAGGGAACCCTGTGAATGCTTCACTTTTCCATAAAATGGATTTTGACAAGTGCCCAGAAATATGCCTCAAACTTTAACCTTTCATTTGTAGGCAAAGATAGATACCAGCAGTACAGATAAAAATGAGATGGTTGCTTTGAGCAACATGACAAGAGACTGTAAATCTTAGGGTTGGCCTTGTGCTGCACAGAAAATTGCAGTCTTAATTAAAAAGTTTTTGAGTGGCTCTCCAAGCAAGTCAATGACTCTTACAGTTCTCGTGCATTGGGACATTTACCTGGGAAGCCCAGCCAGTCTGTCCTAGACTGGAATGAACTCTAAATGAGGAAAACTTGTACAATCTGAGCATGTGAGGAACACTTAAACCTTTAATTAGAGAGCAGCTGTTTCACTAGATGTGGGATTCAAAGCCATGTTTGACCCTTGAGGAATTTATGTTAACTGCAATATACTTTGCAGTGGGGTTGTCTTCACTTACTGGGAGCAAGCTTATTGGAAAAATCAGGACAAGGTTTATTTTGCCTATTGTGTTTGTGGAAGAAAAGTGAGGAGGAGATTTAGAAACATACCATCACTAATTGCTGAGAAACTTTATGGACCTTAGGTTGCAGAGTAATTATTATAGCATAAGGCTGTTCTTTTCTCAAAGTATTGTGTTCTGCTTCTGCTGAACTCAATAGAGGTTTTACTTTTTTCCTTAAAACCACCAGGATTGCGTACCCTGCCTTCTCTAAATCTGTCCTTTACATGCAGAAGTTTACTTTGCAGTTAACAGGAAAGTAGGATTTTTGTCCACCCCTCTTCCAGATTAATAGCAGTTCAGGCAGAGCATGCTTCTGTCATGCAGTTTGGCTGCAGAAGTGTGCAGAGTCCTGTTTAGAATGCTTGTCCATTAACTCCAATTTTGGGATACCCTTGCAAAAATGAGGTAGCATCTGTTGGGGATAGAATAAGTCCAGTATGCCATAGCGCAATTTAAAAATTATTTACATACCTACTTTTAAGGAGGAGGGAAAAAAAAGTATAATCACATTGAAAACTTTTTTTTTTTCCAAATTCAGAGCTGCAAGCCGACCTGAGATATCACATGCAGTTAACTTTCCTTTATCTTATGTTTGATCTCATACCGATTAAAAATACTTATTTTAAAAGGGGAATTATTTTGACTGGCTCTGCTTGAAGAAATGTGCTTTGGAGCCTATGGTAAAGATGATGTGAACTAAGTTGACACATCCCCTAAATGTCACCCTGAGATATTTAACAGAGCTTTGACACCCTGAGAGTTTTAACGGAGCTGAGAAAAGAAGTCAAGGAGAAAATGGTGTGAGAGGAACATACAGGTTATTTTATACCCTAATGCTTTGTGGCACTGATGACTACCTTGTGCTGTGGAGCCAAACACTGCAGGCTTGAAACAGGACATGCACTTTTACCACTCTCCAGGTGGATTTTAGCTAGTACTAGAACTTGTCATGCATAGCTATTGAGGTAGCGGTTAGACGGGGCTTTTACATTAGCGTCCTTGTGCGTCCCTTTCTTTCCAGGAGCTATCTTGCCCGTAGTATATAGCATAGTTGCTTATTGGATGGTTGTGAGTTAACATTCCACATCTATCCTTCTGTTTTTCTATTATGTGCATTAAGTTTTATACAAAATCCAATGAGCCCGCTAGTTTTCAATTCAATATTTTTTCTTCTGAGGATCATTTCAAGTGGTTGCTTCCATGTTACACCTCTCTTATTTTAAGACTGTCAATAGAGTCTAGCACTCTTTAATGGATTCTTATGTTTGAAAACCTATTTAGACCAGTTTAAGTGAATATTGATAATTTGTTTAAAATTGTTTTGTCAGTTGATTACTTGGGAGTCAAGACAGAATAACGGCTTAAATAGTTTTGGAAGGCTTAACATCTGATGTTGGACCACAGCTGCACTATGACTGCAGCATCATTCTTGACTAGCTTTGATCTCCCCACTGTTCCTTCTGCTGTACCTTTCATCTATAATCAGTCTGTATCGTTGGTATGTAGCTATGTTTTTTGTGTAGGTCTTCGAAAACTACAACGCTTTTCTGAAATTAAAGGCACTGTCTGAGGTACTGCAATCTAGGAAGGCTCTTTGTAAAGTGGAGCTTCCCTCAAAGACCCAATTTGTAGAACCAACTTCATCCTCCTTAATAGTTTTTCTCTCTTCCACTAAGCTGTCAGGCCTGAACAAAATTGAACCAAAAGCCATTTCAGAGTTTTGGAAATGAATACCTTAACTTTGTTGTTTCCTGTCTTCCCACTATGTACTCTAATAATACAAGTAGCATGACTTTAGACATTTGTTTCTGGCAGGACAATTGTTGCAGCAAGGTGAGATGCTGACCTGGAAAATCTAATTGTGCAAGGTTTAAAAAAAAGAAAAATAGGTTTTTCTTCAGGATCCCAATGTCCAACAGATTGATTCAAAAAGCAGTTCCTCACTGTAGCTTTCAGTAAAGTTCAGCCTGAGTTTTTGTAACTCTAGAAGTACTACAGTTATGGCAGAAGCAGCAGGTGTGAGTTTGAGATACAGTAGAACCAATCACTGTCTGGAAATTAATAGACATGGTAGTATGAAGGAATGGAATAGAGAAACTCAAATTATCTTCTGAGGGATGAATTAATGACAAATATCATTAGCTCATGTTGTATGACAAATCAGAAAATGTATCTCTTGAATTTCTAGATACTTTGACTATTTTTTATAATTTTGTGATTTTTTTTTAAAGTTTGTAGACAATAACTCAGATGATCTTGCTATACCATGTTGTACCAAATGATGTTGGTACTTTATTGTCTCAACTGGAGTTAATTCTGCATGCAGAGGCCACGTTTGCTTTGATCATCACATAGTTGGGATGTTAGATTTGCCTAGGGACTATATTCTCCATATTAGTATTGCTTGAATAGTTTATTCAATGAATACTCTGAGTTCTTATGTATGTGCATCTTATTACTTGAAGGAAATACCTATTTAACATGTAATAAGTTTGATACAGCTGTCAAATATCACATTGCTAATTCAGTTCCCACAATGGCACTATATTGGGAAAATTTTCAAAGAAATGATTGAACTTAGCATAGATTAAGCTACAGTGAGAACACCACCAGCTCTGAGCAGATAGACTAATGCGCTTTTTTTGGGGTATAATTGAAAATGCAATTTTTAAAGCATACAGCATTGTTTTGTATGGTATACAAGGCTAGGAGGAAAGCTTTCGTATGTTGAGTTTGTTTCTTAAATGTTCAATTAAATATTACAGGACTAAAGATTAGTTTCTTCCCACAAAAGGTTCCCTGGATGGCTGTTTTACCAAAAGTAAACAGTATTTAAGAGAAAGATCAAATCGTAGCTGTTACCAGGATTCCCTGATGGATCTGTATGTAGATGAACCCTAAAATACATACGATAGCTGAGTTGCTAAGGGCATATGCTTAGAAAGAAACAAGGAGTGTTGTGTGCATGTTCAGAATTGCAGATCAGTTAATTGAGTGCTCCTGGCTACAGACAGAGAATACGTGAGAATTTAAATAGAGTAATAGTGCAGTGAGTGACCACAAAAGCATAAGGGTAGAGAAGCAAATCACTGAGAAGCACACAACTCTTACTCATATCTCTGCACGCAGGAAGGAAAGATATAACCCAAGGCTGAGCAACGGCATGTAGTTGATTTTAGAAGTTCAATGCCAAACTGTATGAATGGCTTCTTCTTCTATTTTTCCTATTGCTCTCGTAGTGAATACAAGCTTAGCTTAGTTTGCACTGAAGACAAGTTGCAGCAAATGTGAAGTTTTCTTTTAGAGGTGCATTACTGCTTTATACCATCATTTATTTTCAGTTTTTGTCATCTGTCACACAGGTTAAAAATCCTGCTACCTTAGTGAGAACTGCTAATTAAAAGTAGAAATAATCTGTAGCTTGATTAGAATGCTTTTTATCTGAGCTTGTACATATACAGTAACAATATTGCTTTAGAGTGTCTTGTTCCAAGAATTCAAAATGCTCTGTATGAAGTCAATTAATGGCATGTGATACACCTTACAAGTAGGTGAGGCAACTTACTTTCAGTTAGTCAGAATGTAAATGACAGTTGATGAATGACCACAGATGTGAAGATACTTGGTTTCCTTTCCCTCAAACTCTCTTTCTGCATTTGGTATTACTTGACTCAAAAATTAAATAACAGTATTTCTGGGACGCAGCTAGGAACTGAACACTTTGGACGGGAATACAGCACCTCGGAGAGCTGGATTAGGAAATGTGGACAGATATGGTTGATCTGCACACAGCAGAAAGTTAAATCAGATCCTCATGGAGTTAAAGCAACAAAGGAAGTATTTTGTCCAGTGCCAGAACAGCAGATGATCCTGAGGGATGATAATAACTATTGGGGTGTTGGGATGTTCCGTGCCTGTACAGGACATGCAAGAGGCCAGTGTCTTGCTAATTTAGAGAGAAAAATTTTCCCTTTTAGATAAGTGACTTCACTGTGGGGAAATATTGTTTCTCAAATCTCAAAAAAAAAAAAAACCTGAAAATCCATATTTAATGTGTTTAGTGTTTGGGTAACTAGCATAAGTACTATTCCTATGTTACAGCATTAAGGTGCATCCTTTTTTTTAATCCTCCTAGTACCCATTTCTTTGTGTGCTTATAAATGCTTTTTGTATTTAAAGAGAAGTTTTAATGCAAGAAGTGTTGGCAGGCAGAGTCTGCTAATATGTAAATACAAGTATACAATTTAATCTCCATGACTAACTACTAATTTAACCAAGATAGATGTACTAAATTGTTGTTGTTGTCTTACACCTACATTACACCTTACAACCATCCATCTTCTCTAGATAAATATTGAAGTACTGTTCCTTTCCTGTGTTTACACTAACAAAAGTAGAAAAGAAAATGTGCCCAGATCATCTGCTTTTCCTGGAGCAGAGCGCTTTTCTGTTGCAGGTGCTGAAAAGACTAAAGCACAGTCATTTAGCTGTTATTCGTTACTGTGTTTTGGGGAAGAGAGCACTCCTGGATATTCAACACAAGCTGGAAGAAAGAAACTCTGCCTTCCTTTGTCCCTTAAATCACAAATCTGAACGGAAAGGGAATTACCAAAAGCTGCTGTCAGTTTAAATCTATTGGATGAATTCATAAGTATTAGTTATTAATGCAGCTCTTTTGCAAGAGTCTGTTTAGCATGCTTCATTTTTATTAACTAATCAGACGAATACAGGGAGTAGAGCTGGATAGGAGATTTAATGGCCTGGTCTCATCCCCAGCATTCAAAAGAAAATCTTTCAGGCTGATGCTGGGTCTGGTTTCAATATTACTTGTGTAAGCTGGTGGATCTATCTCAAATTTTTACTGATGGCTTTCTAGCCGTGTAAGCTTGGTACTTGACTCTAAATATAGAGATTTGAAGACAGAACACGGTGTTCAGTAGGTTGTTTTCCAGCATCATCTTGGGGATATTTTCCTCAAACACTGTCTTCTTGGGTCATAGAAACCCTGTAGTTGCAAGATGTTTTCATGTAGAGGAAATCTTGAGTCTTTCTGGCTATTTACATTAAGATTTGACCTGACCACTGGCAGGTGACATGACCTGGGTTTCTGGAGTGCGGTCAGTGGTTAATGTTCTGTCAATGCACAGGTAATATGAGGGCTGCTCTGAAAGCAAAGCCTAATTTATCGTGTTGGCACGTAATGTTAGAGGAGGATGGTGGTTATACATGGGTGTGTTGGTGGGATGGCATTAGAAGTTGAACCCGCCCATCAACATTCTGTTCCACGTTGTTGCAGTCTGACAAAATGGCATCTGACGTAGAAGTGTAGATGAAGCAAAGGTGTGGAATTGAATTCCTCCATGTGGAAAAAATGGCACCCACTGACATTTACCAGCACTTGCTGAACATTGATGGAGACCAAACAGTGGATGACAGCACAGTGAGGGGTGTTGGTGTGTGTCAGCAGTGGCAACAGTGACAGTGGGGCTGGTGCAGACTTTTACATGTGTGCCATGCAGGCTCTTGTTCATTGCTGGTGAAATGCCTAGCTGATGGTGGTGACTATGTTGAAAACCAGCAGCTGAGAATTTGGTCTGTTAAATAGTGTTGTTATAGCTGCTATGTTCCGTGGATATTAATAGGAGGCATTACTTCCGGATCAATCTACGTATTTCAGTAAATTGCAGTAATTTAGGGTATCAAAACCACTTTATGGATTTGAGTATATAACCCCTACAGTGTGCTGGACTGGGGCTGACACCTTCCATTACCCTGTGTTTTTGCTTCAGAAGAATAGGAGAAGATCAAAAAGAGAATCATGTTGGGTGTTTCATATTTTTCTGAGAAAATGGAGAGAAAGAAAGCAAGCTGTCATATTAACTTTGACTTTTTTTTTTTTAAGTGTAGTTGGGCATCACAACTGGAAAGTGCAGTAATAGAAAGGAAGGGAAAGAAAAGAATGAAAGTAGACAATAGAAACACAACTCCTTAGACATTAAAAACTTTTTTTCTTTAATAAAAAGCATGTAGAGTGCTATAGGCTGTACCCTTTGCATCCCCATATGCAGATATCTTTAACAATACCTTGCAGATAACTACCTGTTTTACGTGGAACTGACTTTTATGGGTTTATTTTAAAGTGCAGTTTTATAATGGGCTATTGTTCATATTCAGCTTGTACAGAAAGCTTCTCCTCACAGAAGAGAATCTCTGTGCAGCTTCTCACTGCTGCTGACTTGCTGAGATCCTCCTGGGGATCACCTGGGTGATGCAGAAGGTGTTGAGAGTATCTAGGAAAGATGTCCCCATCTGCTGGGTGGGCTTCCTGCAGTTGTGAATGCTGAGTCCTCAGATCCTCAAATATCCAGCAGATGATGAGTTATAAATGTATAAATTGCTCTGAAGTTTGAAAAAATGATTACAAAAAACAATGTTTTCTCAAATGTGCAATTCTTGCTAACTGGTAGAGTGAGCTTACTGAACTCTGTAACTTCCATCTTTCGTGCTCAAAATTATTTTTTTTTTTAAGCTTTTGTTTCATAGTGATTTCTAAGAGTAAATGATGTGGAATATTGTTCTTATTCTGTAAGTGTGGCCATCATGTGAAAAGTTATTTGCTGACAGTTGCTGCCCCTCCACAGATGTGCATAGTTATTTTCTATTCTAAATGTAGGGAGTATGTACATGATTTTTTTTCCTAATACTGGTACCCAGTAATCATAGATAAACACTATCTGTTTTCTCTTTGGAAATTCCACATCATTCAGAAATCTCAACAGGCACAGGTTTCAGCTGAAGTCATCTGAACCTTACTCAGATATGTGCTGACCACAAACAGCAATGAAAGAGAAACTTTTGGAAAGAATTTGGGGAAAAATACACACCTGACTGATAAGAGCTCCAATTGTGTTGTCCTTGGAGATAAGAAAGAAACATTCATGGTAGACTGGTTAGACTTGCAGCTCAAGGTAGTGGCAATGCCCAGCCTACAATTGGAAGGGGTTTTTTGAGTGTGGAGGTGGGAAGGTGAGGGTAGGGGAGGAACAATTCACAGAAACAATGGAAAATTGATATGGAGAGAAGGTCTGATCATGTCATTGTTTTCCATTTTGATAGTTTAGAATGAGATCTCCTTATTTTGAAATGTTTTGAACATGAAGTTTTTTGTAAAAACTAGTAATAAAAAGAAGCATCATTTCTTTTAAATGTTTTCTTCCTTTAAACATTAAAACTCCTGAATGGAAACTTAAAATAAATCGTGGTTTTAATTACAGACATTTTCCAAAAAATGCTGATGAAACTTCCTTGATTCAACCATGGTGATGTTTCTTTGTAGTGCTTGTTTTTTTTTTTTTTTTTTTTTTAAAAAGTTTTAGGATTAAGTGTTAGTTGTACATGTGATTGAAATGACTACAGGGAATAGATTAGGACAAAGTGCTAATTTTGAAGATCAGATTTGGACAAGGTCTCATTAGCCTTGTCTTTTGTCTTTCAAAGATGCAAAATGTAGAATGAGTACCAGCAACAACTTTGGAAATATCACTTGATGTAGATTTTCTAGCAAACAAATGTCTCTTCTGTTTCTTCAGGCGTTAAGTGCTGGACTGACTCTGCCTCAGTGTTCGTTATTTCAATAAGCCTCCACATCAAGCATTCATAGATCTGTTAGTCTGTGGTATGGACAGATGAGTAACTGCAGTGTATCATGCTGGATATCCTTAAAGCTTGAAATGCTGTGAGACAAACTCATTTTTACTTAGTGAAGCAAACCGTTGGGTTATTTGGATAAACAAAAGATGTATTTCTCTGCATGTTTCCCCTGAGGTAACCTACAGAGTAGTGATGATAAATTCAGAGGAATTCAGACACCTCAATACTGAATAGGGCATCATCCAGATCTTTAGCAAGAATGGTATCTCTTAAAACAACTGTGATATCAAGTATTAGGAAGGATTTTATTTTAAATACCTTTTTCATTTTCATTTTATTTTATATTAAAGTTTTATAACTTTCTGTGGGGATAGTTGTCTAAAAAGCTCTTATCAGGGGAAAAGAAACAATCTTTTTGCATTTTATTTTCTTATGATTTAGTCCCCTTTCACATACAAAATTAACTTCATTTCAGGGTAGAAGTTAACCTTTTGTCTTTAGAGAAGCTGAAACATTTCATACCAATTAAAACACCACCACAAACAAACCCCCAAACCGTTACTATCAGATGCAATCAGACAGACAAATGTTTTAGACCACAGCATGGGATCGTTTCAGCTAGTCGGTGCGTTCCCCCAGTGCCTCAGACAGTTCTATGCTGTAATTCCTAAAACTTTCAATCCAACTGAGAAGTAGTGCCCTGATGGTTTGTATTTGCATTTGATCAATAGGCATCATTCTTCTGTAATTACAAGTTAAAAGCAAGTTAGACAATGGAAAACGTATCCTATGAAAGTGATTTCTCAAATGTTTTGATGAGGTTACGTTTCCCATATGATTAGAAGTCTAATTTGACTCTCATTTAACTTCGAGGAGAATCGTGGAATGAGAGTCTTCTTGCTCCCCCTACCTCCAAATAAAATCAGGCTTTGCCAAAGCAGAAATACTTTGATTTTGTTTTGTCTCCAATTCCTGATACTCAAAAAGTGTCTGAAGGATGTTTAATAATCTTCAGAATAACCATGGTGCAAATCCACTGAAAGCAAAATCATTCTACTGTTACCAGCCTCACTGAGACTGTTTGCTAACGATGCTCAGACATGAAATGATATTTCTACATATTTCTACAGAATATTCTATTCTGAAAATGTCTCTTAAAGATACTAGATTGTGCTTTGGAGTACTTGCCACTTCTGTCCTTTCAGGGCTGATAAGCGTGGAGGAATTTGATAAATTATACAAATTTTGCCTATGACATCCTGCTCTTGGGCATGGTACAATACAGGCTGATATTTTTGATGTTTTTCCTCAGAATCCTACCATGCTGTTAAATCAAAATTTAGTGTTTAGCAGGTATCAGTTCCATAAACTTACCATGCTTGACAGAATTCAGCTCAGAAGTTGTTTGGATTTAACAGACAGAAGAAATCACAAAACAAAGAAAACTAAACTAAACAACTTTAACGTAATGGGTCCAGAAAACCATAAAGTTGACATTCCTAAATAGCTCAGATATCCTTAGAGATAAAATATTACCCCTTTCATTTTTTTATATTAGGTACTGTAATTAATGATTACTTTAATTTTTAAGGGAGGAGGGTAAAACATACTAAGCTTACCTCAACGTGGTTTTGTGGGATTTTTTTTCTTTTTTATTTTTCTCCCCCTTTGACTTTTAGGCAGGGTAAAGGAGGATAGAGGGGAATATAATGAGAATGTGAATTTATGAATAATAAGATCTAAACTTGTTCTGTTAGGCTCAGTGAGCCAGGGTGACAGATTCACCAAGCTGCTGTTGAAGATGCGTTCCTGCCCGTAAAAAAAAGCCAGATCTGGTTTTCTGCAGTGGCTTTATTGAAACTTTGTACGAAGTCCTTTCCATTGGTGGCTGTGGGGCAGAGCCTGAGCCTCCACAGCTGCCCTCTGGTTCAGAGCTGCAGAGTATGTGCAGCAGTCGCTTTAGAGATGTGAAACACCATTTATAAAATGAATGATGCATTTAAATGTTCAAAGAAAATTGCAGTTATATTAAATTTGCTTTATATTTAAACCTAGGAAAAATACAGAAAAAAAGAAAAAGGAAAGAGACATCCGTTGTACAATCAAATTATTTGTCAGAACATACAATTTAAAAGTAACAGTGTCTACAGCTATGCTCTGGCCAAGCGGTCTGAAAAGGGATGTGAATAGATGTGAATATATAAAATTATCAGTAGGGGTTTTTTTGAAGATCCAGTGCTTCAGAAGAATGTGAAATTGAGATAATTACAGCAATAAAAAAATTCCAATGTACTTCAGGTAACTGCTATATCAAACAGCTGCATTCTTAGCAGTAGAATGAAACTGGATTTATAAAGCTAACTGTGGCTTTTTCTCAGCAGCACTGAGGAAAATGAAGTTTATGGCTGCAGTGGAGAAGCTGACAGGTGCTCAGTAATTTTATGCTCTGCTTAGCAGTGGGAAACAGTGGGACACAAGATTTACTGCTGCTGACTTGTTTAAATATTGGGGATTGTGTTCAGTTAGTTAATGTGAGCTTAGCAAATCCCTTCTGGGACTGATGAAGAGGTCATAATGTGAGCAAATGTCTCCAATTAGAGGTCTCTTGCCACCTGTATCATTAGAAACATGTTGAATAGATGCTATGAGAGTGAATATTTTTGTAATAAGGCAGTAGTTACATAAAAAATCGTGTGTGCTTAATAAAATACTGAATTATGAGGTGAAATTGTCTGGACAAATTGCATCCAGGTAGCAGCTGCAAGACTGTGAAGTCTTGTCTTGCGTCCCAAGAAACTCAGAAATCTCTTTGAAGGTTTGAGTGTGCTCGAGCTTGTGAAGACAGAGCTATTGAAGATAGCAGCGCTTACTCTGGGTCACTGAATTTTCAAATTTTTGGAACATTTGCGACAAAACAAACAAATAATTTGAAATGTAACAAGTTATATAATTTAGCTTTCTGCCTTTGGTACTTTGATGGGAACTGTTGTCTTTCAGGTGCTGTTTGTGTTGGGCCTGTTCTTTTCTTGCTGGGCTGCTAGATGAAAACCAGTCTGTGTTGGTTATTAATCACACACAGCTTTGCTGTAAGCCTTTAGTTGCTGTGGAAATGTTGAAGATAGCTGAATTAAAAATTAAAACAAGCTCAAACAGATTGAATAAGCTTAATGTAAGATAAAGACTGGGAGGTTTTCCAGGATACTACTCTGCAGTTTTGTACCACCATGGTGAATGTAACTGAACTCAAACATTTTGAGAAATGAAGTTATAAATAACATCTTTATAATCTGATGGTTTTCAGGCAGGAAACACTGTGAACACAAATTGTTGGAAAAAAAAATAGTGGGTATTACACAGACAAACATACAAAATGGTATATTTTCGGAGTGAAGTACAATTTTTTTTATTTAGGAGCCAACTCTTTCTGATCCAGTTCACTATTAATGTGTGTCATGGATTTATCTGTGCATATGCATTAACTTAGGCAACTGGTTTTCTTTTGAAAACTTTACCCTTGGGAACATCAGTCACAGTATATTTATCGTATTCAAAAATACTTAATCTGATTCAAGCCCTTGATATCAAGGTCGTTTTGCACTTCCAGTCCCTGTCTCTCTTGCACCCACACATGCACACACCCCAACTCAGGATGCCTCTGATCTCGGAGAGCTTGTTTTCAAAGAGTCGGATTTAGCCAGGTACAGTGTGACTGTTTCAAGCTCTGGATTCTTGACAGCAGCTCATCTTTCTGTAACACGTTACATGCTGCAGATACTGACAGAAGGAGAAAACAGGAGGAGGAATATATTGTATCTGTGTGTTCCCTGGCAATGGTAATTTTTCTTTTTTAACGTGTAGGAACACTGTAGCCAGAAGCCACTCTGTGTAATATATTTCTTTATTGGAAGGAGCTTTTCTTCTTACATCACTATCCCCAGTGTCTTCAGAATCGATACAGACTATAATTTTTTTTCCTTTGCCCAAGTATTTTTATGAAAAGAGCTATAGCTCTTATTTTATAGCCTTAACTCTCATATGATCACCAATTGCTCCAACAAGATGTTAGAAATGTTGTGTGAAAGTCCCAACATATACTGGTCTTCACTTGAGTGAACTGCAGCACTTCAGAGGTGAAGTGGTTCCTAGAGAAAATGAATTGGATTTCCATCTCTAATTTCAACCATTTAATGGCATATAACGCAAACTCTCCTTTAAAATTCTGGACTGGTTGCTAACTTGCTGCTGGACATTTGCCAGTGCTGGCATCTGCATTACTTCCCTGCTAATATTTCAAAGTGTCAGCTCACTCAGTGGCCTGAGAACTGCCTGTGGAAGTGGTGTAATCGCTGAGATGTGCAAAGTCCAACTTTGATAATAAAACACGGGGATGGACTGGTTGAGGGAGAGAAAAAAATAGATAACAGCTGGGATTTATGCTTCCAGGATTTAAAACAAAGCTTCTTCATAAGTTCAAAGATAAATAGAATGGTAGCGTGTACCAATAAAAGAGGAGGGCAGTCCGAAGTGAACGAAAACACAGGAGTGCCTCCACACAGTAGTGCTGTGCTCTGGGCTTATGCAGGAATATTGGAGAAGTTCCCTTTGCTAGCTGTATCCTAGCATTGTGATACCCTGCACATTATCCATCCTCCTTTTCTCATGATGCAAGAGCAGTTAAAGATGCCTTTACCTCCAGATAAACACCATTTCCTTTTCAAACTCTTTTCTAGACAAAGATATTCAGTATCAAAATGATGGATTAGAGTAATGCAGGAACTAACTTTATATTGATCACTTAAAAATAACTAAATAAAATCTGGTGAGATGCAGCAGTGGAAAAACAAGGTTACATCCCCAAAGGACCGACAGACTGTTAATTGAAACACAGAGAAAAATCTAGATTAGTCTTAACAGCAAGAGGGTAAGATACTCATTAGCACTCCTGTTGGCTGTTTATTTTAGTTGGACTTTTATTTCATGATATGATACTTTGCTGTTTGTTTCTCCAAATTCTTTATATTCTTGTAAATTCAATTAGTGAAATCTGTTGATTTTTTTTAAGCGTATTTTTTCATTTGTACTTTGGTTGAAGTGACACATATTTATGCACTTTCAGAGTTGTTTATTTTTTTAGACTTGAAAACATGAAGTTTAATGAACTGACTCCTTACTTAAAGAATTAAAGTGAATTAAAATGTCTTGCATAGTACTAGATAAAATTTTATATATCACATCTATTTCAATGTCACTAATTGACCTGAAGACCACTAATCTACTCATTGACAAGATAAATGAAAAATCCTGTTGAATGGTATCAGTGTGTTTGTAGAACTCACTCACTTGCATATTCCTTACTGAAGCTTAGAAAAAAGTATTTCTTAGACTAATGAGACTAACCTATTGTTTCCCTGCCTTAACAAGACCTCCAAAACACTACTTACTCACCATCTCAAAACCAAGTGGGGAATCAAATGATCATCCAAGTTACTCAGAGGGAAAGGATGTATATTCAGACCTAATTTTCAGCATTAAATATGCAAGAAGGCCTAGAACAAAACTGTACAATCCATTCGTTTTTCCATTCTATAGTGTTGCCTCAGTTTATATATATGGGCTAATTGGTTTTCTGTCTTCCACACTTGGCTGCATCAAGGTTACAATATTCCTTGTCTCCTTCAAATAAATAACTTCCTTTGTTCTGGAATTAATTCTAAACCTACATTAGTTACAAAAAAATATTTTACGTGTGACAAAGAAATGAATGTTGAAGTAAAAATGTGGAAATCACATTTAGATCAGGACTGCAAGACGTCTCAGAGCACAATTGCTAGAATCTCTAATTAGTGAGTTGTCATTAGCAGCTGTAACACAAATTAAAAAGTAGTTTATTCTTTTACAAAAGAAACCCACATTAGAATAGTGTTATCAAACAAGGAAGTCAAATCACACAAAATCATAGGCAGATGCCATCATTTCCAGAAGTGGCAAGTGCCTGCCATTCTCAGTAATGTTTCAGGTGGAAGGTTCCTGGGGAATTTTCATGGATCAAAAAGAGAATCTACTTTTTCTAGCAACAAGATTTAAAATCTTGGACTGAGTGATGGTTTGAGAGGACCTGGTATCCCCTAGCTTCAGGATTTTGGCTTCAGCATCTTTGGGGATTTGGAAGAATTGCTACAAAAATTTTAAATAAATGCCAGCTGTGCCACTATCTATCTTATCTCATGCAGATCACTCAGTCAGATTAACTGAGAATTGTAGGAAAACTGTAGGAAAAGCTCAGAGGGACAACATATTTACCCCACCACCCTTCGCATTTCATGGAGCCCTTCACTCAAACTCATCTCTGAGGTTCATCACAGAGAAGCATTAAGTGCATGAAGGTGGAAGTAGACACGTAAATTTGGCACACCTATTACATTCACTTCAATATTTCCACTGCATTTATTGGAAATTTTCAATGTATAAGAAATATTTCAAGGAGCATGGAACATGTTTTTAAAAAAAAAAAAAAACAACAAAAAAAAAACAAACACATTTTCATCTGGCAAAAAAGAACATTTTTATTTTTCCGTGAAAAATATTTTTAGTCCAATTTCAGTCCAATTTAAAACTCAGTGGGATAGAGACATGGAGACATTTTATCATACTTCTCAAATTATCTCCCACTAAGGTAAGCTTCTTAGCGAAGCACGTAAAATGGAACTTCTGAAAATGAGTAAAAGTTAGAAAAGTTTTCAGGCTTTGAGACATGAGAAATATACTTGGATAAATTAACATTTTGTTTCAGTCACATTTGTAACAAAATCCTCATCAAATCGTCTAAAGCTGTGGGACTTTGGAGATCTAATAGCAATTGAATATACTAGATTATATCCCAAACTGCTAGGACTTCTATTTTCCTCAGTTTACCCACAGTTTGTTAATGAAGCTGCTTCCTTGATAAAATAATATTTATTATTACCATAGGTTTGATTTTAGTATACATTTTCAACTCATTTCACAAACCAGCTGGGACCAGCCTCCCTGTGCACAATCTCAGCTTTCCAAGCTTCCAGAAGTGTGAGGGACACCAGCATTTTTTTCCCGTTTCCAGTTGCAGAAAGCACAGCATGAAAGCCGCTTCATGCTTTCTTGTATCTTGTTCTGCTGAATAATGCTCCTAAAGTAGTTCTTGCTTTGTTCCCTCCCTGTGACATGCAATGCTGTGTAATCAAGAAGCAGAAGCCTAATTTGCATTGTTTGCCTTGGTTTAGATTTCTGCCAGGAATACTAAGAAAAAATCTCTTTATTAGAGAGATTTTAGTTTGATATTTAATGTTAACATCACTGAATTCTTCGCTACCTTTGGAACACAAGATTTAACATTTCTAATGTGAAGAGCTCATAAAAATATGTTTTTTAAAAGGGAGTTTTCTGTGACTATGAATAATTGTAAAACATTGTCATTTATGTGCAGACCTGTTTTTCAGCTGATGGTCTTTCAGATGCTGGCAGACGCATAGCAAAGCCATGAAACAGGTGGTGAATTAATTTCGAGAAAAATAACATAAAACAGTGCATCACTAAGTAAATCTTTGACAATCTGTTTGGTATCTTAATTTTTAAAAAGTTGAAATATACCTAACTTTACTATGTAGGCAAATGAAAGTGAGCCTAATTTACATCACTCATTTGGTTACAGGTGTTTAGAAGATTTAATGCATCTTCAAACTGTCCAAATGCCCTCAAAAGTGATCCACCAGCTGCAGCTTATTTGTTGCTAACATCAAACCATGTCCTAAATCACCGTAGCAGAAAACAAAAGCACTTAATTTTGGGCATATGAGTAGTTTATTTCTTTCTCAAAATGTCTAAGGCTTGAACACAAATTTTCCTGTATCCCTCATACAGAGAAATGAGTATTTGTGCTATTGATAGCATGTTGTTGACAGATGGCGAAGATGGCATTGCAAAGCATCTGGAAACAACTGATGTCTCTATTAAGTGGTGTGTAGCTTTGCAAGGGTCACAATTCACTTGTTTCATTTTTTTTCCCCCAAAGTAATATCCTCCAAGAAGATGAATAATAATTTTGCCAGATGCTTTGCCAAACAGAGGAGAGAGGGTCATACATACCTCGAATCCTTAAATATATTAATTAAATAAATCGGTGGTTTTCTTACTTTGTATTTTCTCAATGTACAAGGGAGTAGAAAACATAATGGCATCAGAAGTTTTGTGAGCTTTGTTTTTTTTTCTCTAAAATATCACATACTTATGTCTGTGGAGCTCATTGTGCTGATGGGCCATGGGCTGAAGAATATTTCTCTATTTAAATATGGATTGTACATATTCATGGTAAATAGTTCATTGGTAGTGATTAAAAAAAAAAAAAAAGTCTGGGTACAAATTCCAGCTTAGGTATTCCTTAAAGTAATGATTGTCAAAAACAAAAGAGAGAGTCAAAATTAAAGTATAATACTAAAGTAATCATTTTTGTTATATACTCACTTTAAGTGTATCTGTTAGTTCTCCTTCCTGTGTGCCCACATCACAGGAATGCGTGAACAGTTAACAATAAGTTATTTTCAGCTCAGTCCATTAGACAGCAAAATATTTTTAAATCATGATATTTATTAGGTTATCCTTCCAAATTCCTAAAATGAGAGAAGTATGAATTTCTAGGAAACTGGGATTGAAATGTTCTGCTTTTGGATATAAAATCTCTTCCTGACTTTGTTCAGTTATAGAAAACAAGAGCAGAAGTTTACAACAATAAAAAAGTTTTGCATCTTAAGGTGAACTATTCATCCACTTAGTTTAATAATCATAAAAATAAATCACGTGATCTTTCATGCCTCATCAGCCTATTTATGACAGTATGCCCTTTATTATGACAGATTTTATGATATTTTGTGATGACCAGTCATGAGGGAAAAAAAAGTTTAATGCGCTGACATCTAATTTTATTATCTGTGATACCTGTTCATTTTCTCAAAGCATTTCTTTGAATCAGTGCCAGTTTGAGCTATTGTACTTTGAAAGCTGGGCTATGGCAGGATCGAGAACTAATCTAGTAAATCTATAAGGGAGTCAAAAGACCAATCATACAATCATAGAGACAACTACGTGTTGACAGTTACGTAGAGCCTAGCTAGGCAGTTTTTCTATCTCTTAAATTTTGTTTTTCTAAAATAAAATGATTTTCCAGATTCCATAAATGTATGTTCTAACTTTGCATGATTCTGGTGCATTTTATAGTGATTTCCATGCCCAGTTTGTATGAGAGAGTCTCGTCATGGAGAAGAATTTTTTAATTTTCTTTAAGAGTCCAGCTGATTCTTCCTAGTGTCCAGTGCTTCAGAGAGCTCAAAATACAGCAGAATTGATACTCCACAGTTTCATGCTATTGACACTGTTTTAAGAAAATAATAGGACACCCTCCCCCCAAAAAGTGTTCTGACAATGTACAGATGAAAGTGGGAAATATGGAGGAGGTGCCCTGTGCAACGTGTATCTAACAAGCACTACCTTAACAAAGTTGGAAAGTGTAGGAGGATTATACCGCTGGATTCAAAGGGAAACAATCTGAGAAATTAGCTTTAGTATCTACTTACTATTACAGATTCACGAACAGAGGCTGGACTTGTGTTACAGAGGCTGACAACTTCTGCTGTCAGTGAATGTCTGTGCTCTGATATCCACCTTAGTTCTGGATGAGGCACTATCAGACTTGCTATGGTACTTCTTGAGGCAGATGGAGAGTAAAGATGCTTTTTAATATGGATGAAAAGGGAAGTAATACATTTCTGTATCACTTTCAAATACAATTCAGGTTCTCCTAGGAAGGATACCAAACTAAATTAGCGCAGACAGCCAATGAAAAATGAGTTTCTCTACTCCGTGAAAAAGACAAAATCCTCCCCTGAGTCACCACCACCACATGTTCAGCAATGATTACATGAGCCACTTGAAGCAATATAAAATCCAACCCCAGACTTTCCTGTCCATCCAACTCTGTACAAAATTGCTTGCATAGAGAAGTCATATATATTCTAGTCAGGTCTGTGCATTGTCTGCAGAATATCTATTCATTAGGTGTCAGGTTGGAGTAAATGAATGACATAACCTTTGTAGGATCTCTCCCTCTGTTATTTGCAATTACTTTATGATAAAAGGAGTCTGAACACAACTAAAGTGATTCTTTCTTTGTTAGTCAGTGAATCAAGATGCACTTCAGAATACCTGGAAGGAGCTTGAATTGCTGACCCTGTAAAACAAGCGGTCTGCTGTTGTTACTTCTAGTGCTCTAGAACTGAGGATTGGTTATCCCTTCAGAACTGAAAAAGGAGGAAACCATATTTGTGTTATTAAACTCCAGCAAGTAAAAACAAAATTCAACTAAAATAACGACACAGTGTTTGCAGACTTTGCTTACGCAGTGCTTTTGTGGAGCTGAGGGACATGGTTTAATGGGTAACCTTGGTGGCAGGTGGGCAATTGGACTAGATGATCCTGGAGATCTTTTCCAACCTTTATGATTCTGTGATTAGGCATTACTGCAATCACTGTGTGCTCAAATAGCTAGTGGCATTTTCAGTGACCATTAATGTGAGATTTTATACATATGAGTGAAGCTAAATTTTATTCAAAATGTGCAACTGTTATGCTTATGAAGCTCTGAAAAATCTTTTATATACACAGTGTCTAGAAAAAATTGATTATAGAAGATGTTTTGAAATGTATGTACTGTTTGAGCGTTTTCTGTAGTTCTAATGCTCTCAGATTGTGCTCGCGTACTTCCATACACACTGACTAGGATGCCATATTTCTGTTTAATACTTCCCCTGCAGAAATATGTCTGCATGTGGTGTACAGGTAACCTGCTTCATTTGGTCTATATGTGGCCCTCTGAACTTATCAGTTAATAGCAGCTGTGCTGCTGATAAATCTGATGCTGCTCATGCTTCATAAGACAAACAGTTTTGTGTTTGTTTGATGAAACCATATCTAATCAACTCCAACAAATCCAAATCAGCTGGTTAATTGTGTGTACAGAGACCGTGTACATCATCTTTGCAGTCAGCCTATCCTGTCCTAAACGAGTGGATTTGCCACACGTGAGCACTAAACACAGCCAGGATTTCTGGAGGGTTGGTAATTCAGATGAAATACACATATTCTAGTATTGTCTCTAGACAATATTCTTTTTTTAGTAGAAAGAAAACATCCAGGGAGTCCCGGGTATATTTGTTCTAACCATAACTCAGCTGAAGCTTCTCATGCTTAAAAGTAGCTTGAGGCTCTAGCTCAGCATGACCCTCATTTCTTAAACTTCCTAAATTTGTTCAGTTTCTCATCCAATGTAAACCATTTATTTCAATTAAATTAGCCCCATGTATAGAGACTTGTCATGACTTTTTACCTTCTCTGTAGTCCTCCTAGATGATAAGAGTTGCAGCCAGGTGCTATTTTGCCACACAATTTGTTGTAAAATGGATATTTGGACAGAAAGCTTAACTGTAAACATCTTTCTCCACACTCTGCATTCTTTTCATGTCTCTTCCGTTATTTTAGGTTATTTTATTGAGAGTGTCAGTTCCACCACAAAATAATTTCTGAATATTTCCATAATCTTGTAGTAACTCTGAAGTACTGTGACCCCTTGATGTTACCTACTGTGATGAGATGTTCAAAAATATACGTTTATAAATATACATTCAGAAATAAGTGATGCAAGCTGGAATGGGCTTCAAGAGACGACTTCTAATTTTATACGCACACAAAATATTTCTATTTTCATTGTTCTTGCTGATAATTATGCAGGTGCTGACCTGGATTTTTTGACGATTGGATGGATGCCAAGCTACTGCATATTTAACTACATAGGAATTTATTCTCATTAGTTTCCCCATGACACAGTAAATAATCAAAACTCTTTTATATAATAACAGTCATTTTTGTTCCTGAGTAAGCTCCCAAGAGTAAGATTTTGCTTTCATTTGGCAATCCAATGCGTGGTCTTGCTTTTGCAATCACTTTTGTGATGACCGAAAGGTTAGAAAAGGGAAAGATGCCTGAAACACAAGCATCAAAAAATATTTGACAGAAGTAGTCCTAAGGCTGCTGAAGTGATTTCTCCCCACCGCGCATTTCCTTTGACCTCTGCTGACTTAGTCTCCAGCTGGAATGACAGTAATTCTCTTTCCCTTAGGTATTAAAAATTATGCAAATTCTGATAGATTTACTTGCTTACAAACAGGAGCAGGCAGACTGGTATTTACGTATGTGAGAAGGCCAACCTGAACCTTTTCACACCCAATTTTTTAATTTTTATTTATTTATTTATTTATTTTTCCCACTCTGTCAGTGAGGCCTGCAGATCAGAGGACTGGAGTTTTCAACATCTGAGGTCACTTTTGTAAGCATTTGTTTTTAAGTGTAGTATATCTGGCATAGACAGTCAACCAGTTCTCATTGATTTTAGCAGATGCTTATTATTCTTGAAAAGAGAGTAATTTACTTATGAACTTCATCGTGATAATGATGAACTTAAAATATTCAAGAGACTTGCTAAAACAGTCTGACTTCTGTTGCAACACAAAACTGAAAAGTGGCTTTTCTGAATCCAGCTACTGGTGTATTCATACTCTGTAAGGAGCCTTATAACTTGAATTCTGAACCAAAAATTTTGTACCAGTGTGAACAGTGATTGAAAATCACTCATAGCTGAGCTGGAACTTTGGACCATGGTGTGTGGTTCACGTCCCTGCAGGGTACATTTGTCAGCCTCTTGAAAGTGATTAATGAAATGGTGATCCATTTTGCACATGCCTTAGTGGATTGTTAATATGCTTTAAGAATGTCACAAAATCTTTTCAAGGAAATTGCTGAAGTGTTGTTAAGAGACTTCTCAAGGACTCTGGGGTGCTCCATGGTCAGTAGCAGGCCTTGTTGATGCAGCTGAAACATGCTCTTGCTTTATTCAGCTTCATTAACAGTCAGATACTGTGGGCATTGTCTCAGTTGGAATACTGTTTACCTTCAGCTCCCTCCGGGTTCAAAGTAAACTTGCATGGGGGAATTAAGATACGACTTTGCTTGTGCTTCTGTGCTGCTTTTGTTCTACAGACTGCATGTTTTTGTAGGGATGTTTATGAGGAAAACCTACTGTGCGTTTCCCAGGTGTTATCATCTATGATTTTCCATTTGGCTGTCGTCTCACTTTCCCACTAAAGTTTTTCCAAAATCTGGCAGAATATAACCCTCCACTTTTCACATAAGGTATAAGGTTTTTAAACATTTGCTCAGATTCCCAGACTGGCAGTGTCAAAATTGGTCACAGCACAGGCATGAATTAATACTGAAGAAGGCAACTGTTGGAGGATGGTATTGCTTGCCCTCTAATTAGAAAGCTGAGAGAAATTGTGGCCTCCAGGATATGTAGGGTGAAAGTGCTGGAGGTTATTAATCTGCAGATATGCCTTTTTGCACATTAAAAAGCTGTGCTGTGTGCTAAAGGCAGGACTTAAGAATCACTTTTTGGCATAAAGCAAAGCTGCATGCCTGGCTTGTGACATTCAGTTCTGAAGGAATGTGGAGGGCTATGTTAGAGCATGACAGTTATTATATGGTTGCAATATACTTGGGAATTTCAGGATGAGTTGTCTGGGGACTTGACGTACTCTGTTTGCATGTCAGGTTCTTCTAATTCACTTGAAAATTCAGGGAAAGTAAACTGCTTCTGTCCTGCTTACTGGAATTGTGAAGGCAGTGTTTAGGCAATTCTCACATCCACTGGCTTAAACTGTGGGTGTTAGTACATACTTCAGTCTCCCACTGGGCTTATGGGGAGTCAATTCCAAAAAATTTGAACTCAATGATTGCTATGGGTCCCTTCCAGCTCAGGGTGTTCGATCATTCTATGATCTTTCTGCAATCCCATGGCATTTCTAGGGCATTTCCAACCATTAAAATTCGAGCCATAAAGCTGCAGGAAAATTTGAATGTCATCATAACGGTATCCTGGGCTCCATCAGGAGAGGGGTGGCCAGCAGGGACAGGGAAGTGATTGTCCCTCTCTGCTCTGCNTGGAGCCTGATGATCCTTGGGGTCCCTTCCAACCCAGGCCATTCTATGATTCTACGATAAGGAAAATGAATACCAGCAATGTAGTTACTGATTTCCAGTCTAACACCTGACAGCTTTACTGGAGCAGAGTTACTAGTCCGAGAGTCCTTATCTTCTCCCTTAAGATTAGTTCCTTAATTTACAAATGAGCTATATTCAAAAAGTAAAAAATAAAAAATAAAAAAATCAAGTTTATGATCAAGTTTTAAGCTTGCTTGAGACAGGATAGTTCTAACTTTATCTGAAGTCATGTATTACAAACAGAATAGAAATAGAATAGTACAGCAAGATAGGAGAATATCTTTATTTTGCACCACTGTTGTGCCCTTGGTGGAGAAAAAGTGAAATGGTAAAACCTGCATGAATTTTCTCCAGAAAGACACTGTATAATACATGAGCCTATCTAAGTATGTACTTAGGTGTTTATATATGCTTTTAATCTCACTTCAATGCAGCTATTTTCCATGTTATGTAAATACATTTCAAGTCAGATTTTCAGACTGCTATTGACCTTACAAATTTTACATTCCAATTACACTGAATTATACTTTAAATATTTGTGTATTGAAGACTTTTTAAGAAGCCAGATTTCTCAATCTGATAGATAGATAAATCTTTCTGTCTTTTCTTTTTTTTTTTTTTTTCCCCCCTACCATTTCTTTTCGATTTTGGTCACTGTCCTATATAGTAGATTCTCTTTTGTGTCTCCATATAGCTGGTACCAGGGTACCTTTGAAAAGTAACAGAAGATCCTGGATTTCACATCTGAATAAAGATCATCTTTTAAATAAAAAGCTGAAGTCATTTTCTGCATGGTAGTGAGTTGATGGTGTTAATGGGCAATGGTTCTAAATCAGAGAAAAAACACTTAGAATTAAAAAAGACAAAAAAGTTTGATAAGCACCTGATGAATAATGGGATATATTCTGAGGAAGTTGTTTACTTTCTTCTGTTTGCTTTGTGCCGCTATCTCCTATAAATAATGACAATCCTAGATTTTCATCTAAATAAAGCCATGAATGAAAAAGATTACTTTCTTCTTCCATTTTTTAAGCATTTTTCCTCAAGAACTTTACTCTGTCCAAAAGTTAGCTATGGTATGTATGTAGGTGTAAAACTCATAAAATGAGGATTTACTAAATAAATGCCAATCAGCTCCGCTAATAAATTTATGCACTGTGCATGGGCAGCCAAATTAATTAGAGAACAAAGCATCTATTTACAAACAAATATTTTGGTAACCAGCAGAGAAAGCACGGGATTAAGTTGGCCAGTTCTCTTAATTATCTCCCAAGGAATCAATCTGTTTCTTATCAGCAGCTCAATTTCCTGAGCTATTGGTGTATTTTTAAGTCTATAAAAAAAACTTCAGTAGTCTGTTAATTTTCCCTGGGATGTTCAATGTTCAACTTGAGAACATACCAAGTTTCTTCTATGCTCCATTTCCATGGCTATGCATCCTTCACTCCCTGTTATCCTAGATTTTTATTCTACCTTGATACTACTTTGGTATATTTTCAAGAACCACAGAGACAGGTGTATTTTACAAACCTTTTGAGGGAAGATCTTAAAATGGAGAGTTGTAAACTCCTATTCTTTTGTTCTCTTGAAAATAGCTCCTTGCCAAGAGTTGCCATCAAAATGGATTAGCTCAGTAGATGCTAGCAATCATGACAGTGTATTTAAAATCCACAATCTCTTCAAATGCTGTGGTACTAATTATTTTTGTATTTTCCCTCAGACCAGCTTCATCAAAATGCAAAGCACTGAAATGCTACTGGACAAGCAAAACAAAAATTGCTCCTCTGCCACGTTTGCATTATGGAAATCTTTCCCAAGTCTAGAAACATAATTATTTCTGGATCGTTATTCCTAATTTAAACTTTACCTACATATGTAAATATGATAGACTTGTACCATAAACACAGTCAATGCCAAAGACATACTTAGAAGGGAGTGTTTCTAAGAATCTGGAGGAGATTCTGTCATGCTCCAGTGACTAAAACACCTTTTGCTGAAGGTAAGAGTACCCCCAGCAGCTTTCTGATTTAAAGCTTTGAGATTTACAGTAGCTTCCTGAAGGCTGCCTGTGGGCTACTCTGTTGTATGGAATATACCTAGATTTTCATAATATTTTAACAAAAAAGAGAAAAACAAGGAAGACAAGCAAGAGGCTGTCTTTACTGCAGGACAATTCCTTGCCCCAAGCCATAGCAGTAACAGGTCTAGCCTCTTCTTGCATGTCACCAGCATTTCCCCAGTCTTGCATCACTACTGGCATTATAAAGATGAATGTAAGAATGTTTATTTAAAAAAAAACAGGTTATGATTTTTTTTGTTAACTGAAGGATACAAAATTAAATTTGTTTAAATTAAAGAGTCATTTTGGACGTCTCAACAGCCAAACAGGGGAGATCTAATCTAAAGAATGAGTGGCATTTTGTAACAGGTTAAGATTGAGTATTGCAGGTTTATTAGTAGCTTTAAAAACACCAGGCAGGTGTTGTTGTTTTCTCGTAGGTAGCCAATGCTTTGGTTTTTTGAAAGATGCTGAGAAATCTCTTTTCAACCCAAATTGGAATCAAGACTGCATTGGGGCTGAAGTAAGGTTGACGCTTGTTTGTGCGAAGTAGTGATTTCAGATATGGCTAAAGGCAGAAGTTAAAGGTTTCTCTCATTACTGTTCCACCCCAGCAGCAAGGATCAAGGAGTGCATATGCTAACAGGGAACTGGCCAGGCTTAGGAATTCCCTTTTACAGTATTTTGCGCTCTTACTACAAATTGAACAGTTAGAGCTAGATAGGCATGGTCTGGTCTGTGGAGTAATGCTTTGCCAGGACTGTTGAAGGAAGAATTCCTTGTTGCTTTTGCAGTCACTGTATTTTGTAATCCTTCACACTGACACATCCACAGCTTCCTTACTGACTGCTTATATGCTGAAAGGAGGCTAAATGTAATAGATCATATTCTCTCTTTCGATCATCGTTTGTCTTGACTTCAGGTAAGTGCACAACACTCCTCATCTGTTAGAATCCACATTCCACTGGAATGAACCCAGTGTCAGACAAATTAAGGCCAACTGTTAGACCATTCAAGCACAAGGTTTCCCAGAACCTCTTATTTCTGAAAGGTGCCTTCATGGAGAACACGTCTTAGTTCAAGGAAGGACACTTATGTCAGTGGGAGCTGTTTTTATGAATTATTTTGCATTTATATGGCATCTTTTATTCACTGATAATTTAGAATTAATTACACCTGAGTATCCCAAAGGGGATACTAAAGCACAGCTTTTAGTGACTACAAGATCAAAAGCAGCCTCTGTCTGAAGGACCTTGGAACGTATCACTTTCCAATGACATGTGGGATCTATGAGGGGAGGATTCCAGTCTGAAGGTTGGTGGCTTTCAGCCACTCTGGTTAAAATTTAAATCTGTGTGCCGAAGGACAACCATTTTAAAGCTGCATTTCAAAATTCATCCCCTTAGTAATATGCCCAAAGCTGTATGGAAAATCAGGGGTGAATTACAAAATAGCTAAAATCATGAGTCTGTGACTTTGAAATTTTTCATAATGGCTATGCAGCTGTTCAGGATATGCTTTGATTTAAATTAAGCTTGACATTTGCATCATAGAAATATTTGTTTTTTGCACAGAACAAGAGAAGCTGAAACTTTCCAATCTTTTGTGAACCAACAATTTGGAATTATTTATGAGAGAAAAAAGAAATATTTCATTTTCATCCTTTCAATTAAAGCAGATTGAAAGCAAAGTTGTCCGAGTCAATTCAGTAAAAAGAAACATTCTGACTTGAGTTAAAATAGCTGAAATAAAACCTTCCATTTATTCTATTTGTTTTTTTGTGTCATTGGTGTTATTTCTTTTCTCTAGTAGAAAACACAAAGCAAAAAAATCAATGTTTTCAGTGCTGTTTTTTTTTCCCCTAGAAAATGAATTATTCGTAAAAATACTATCACTGAAAATATTTACCATCTCTAGCTCAGTCCACCTAAAGTTAATGATTCTCCATAGGGTTTTAGGGTGTAAAAGGGAATGCTTCACAGTTATCTACTGCCCGCCTGGTGCTGTCAGTGTGGAAGAGAACCAGCTCAGAAGACCTGTGCCGTGCCACCACTTGTCATTGGTTTATCAATATGTTTTTTTTCCTGCTTTGGTTACACCAACATTTTTAATTAAAAAGTACGTGGTATTTGAAGAACACATTGTTTGCTCAACTTGGAGATTTCTGGGCCTGCACTCAAATGTCAGGGAGTTGATATTAGTGTTCGAGTTTCATATTCTGTTGCATATGTTGAGTCCCATTATGGCTCCCTTTCGACATAAGCATGCTTTAGATATATTCTTCACGTACCATTTTTACAAAGAAACTATTTTCCATTGTTCCCACAGATAAAAACTCCTGGCATAGTTTCATCTCCTCTAAAATGAGCTGCTAATGCTGGATTTGAATTCTTTCCTGCTGTGAGTTGCCAGGCAACTGCCATACAAATTCACCTCCAAGCAGCAGGCTTTGTCTATTGTGCCCTTCCAGGGCATAGGAGTAAAAACTCCACCCAGGCATCTTTGCTTTTCCAAACTGAATGAGTAAAGCCAGCTGAACACAAGCAGCATGGAGCTAGAAAGTGTCAGTGTGCCCACCCAGTGCCTCAGTTTCCATGCTTGGAGAAACAGTTAGCCTGCTCCAGGTGAGAAAGAGAGCCGGAACCAACTGACATTTGTGATTCCATCTTCTGTTCTCCTGTGTCTGAGGACAAAAAAGCTAAATATTTCAGTGTTTTAAGTGTGAACGCAGTTGGAGAGAAATGCCACTGAGCCTGGTATTTGTTGCCTTTTTGTCAAATACATGTGGTTTTTATTTCTTTTTACTTTACTGTAATGCTCCAAACTTCCAGTGGGGTCTGTATATCAACCTGTTTTCAAGATCTAGCCCTACACTGCATTGATTCTACTCTGTAAATCAAGATCTCATTATATAGTGAATAATCACAGCTAATTTTATGAATTACTTTAAAGGATCATAATGGCATAGATTTAATCAAGCATGCTATGGTATTGCTTGCTGTTTAGAATTTTAATATGCCACATTTTTACTTTATTTACTTTTTAAAAACTAGTTACTATTGGAAAGAACAATAGTACTTTTTCCACTGAATAAACGTCTTTTTTTTCTCCTGAAATAATTGAAAAATTCACTCAAATTTTATAAATAAAATATTTTGAAGCATATTTGGGAGCTTTTACTGTACCACTTTTCAGCAACCTTTCATGACATGAAGAACTTGGAGTTGAATATGTGGAAAACATAGGTGTAATTCCATGAAGAAGCCTAGGCAGGGACACTTGTAATTAAACCATAAAAAGGTCACTGGCAACAATAATGTACCTCATTCCAATTAGGTTTTGTTTTTGCTTCTACTGAATGAATAATTAACACTCTGAACTTGTACATCTACTTAGCATTAAGTCTGTGACACAGATTTACAAAAGGGCTGAAAATTCATGCTAATAAAATGGTTATTACACCCTTGACTTCTGTGTAGTGTAAATAAAAACTGCAGTCTTGGTGGAATTAATGGCTTAATCTCAGTTAATTTGAGGCTTCTCACATGACCTTAGAATCACTTCCTCTTGGTGTTCCCCCCACCATCTTCACCTTTCTTGGTGCTACAATTATACTAGTTGGCAACTACATTGCAGCATAAGATGATGCCATTGCATAAATAACATAAATTTAGGCCTTATCCTCAACTGTTCTTTCAGCTTTGTTGTGGTGATATCTCCCTATCACCAAATGTACTTTTTAGTTCTTCATTTTGAGTTACATTGGGGAAAAATTAATGAGACACTCTACAACCTTTCTCTTCTTTTTCTAATTGTACAACTTAATATAGTTAGTTTAAACAAGGGTTTGTGGTGGTTTTTTTTGTTTGTTTGTTTTTGAGATTTTATTTCAGTTACAATAGTTAATTACATGTGGTACTGTTCCAGCCAGTATCACTTTAGATTGATCTACCTTCAAGCTATTGATCTTAAGAAGAAAGAAAAGAGTAAAAAAGAAAAGAATGAATGCTTATTTTTCCAATCAAGGACACAAAAAATAATTTCATCAATGCTAAAAATCTTCATAAGCATCTTTGTTTGAAAATTGCCAAAGAGTAGAAATGTTTTGGCACAGAAAGAATCAATTTTCTGTAAGACTGCAACGTGCAAAGAAAGAATATTTTACATCACCCTTTCAGTTCTTAATTAGATTCATATATGGGGCATTTGTCTCAATTTTGAGCTATAAACTCTAGTAAGTCCAATAATTTAATAATTACTGAAGTTAAAGGTGCTTATGAGTAAGTAAGTCACTCTGGTGGCAGCTGAAGTTCTTTGTTGAGGAGTAGAGGTCACTGGAGAGCATTACTGTAAACGTTCCATTTCTCTGCAAAAAACTGAGGGAGCTACAACCTTTCTTCCTTTTATACGCCCTACTAGAACTGAACATTGTACTTATTTGCAGCTTTGGATTTTAATCAGCCAAGGGAGGGAGGAAACTTTCAGACTTAGCACAGGAGATATCTTATAAAAACGACCTGCAAGGAGAATAGAATAAACATAACGCGCTTTTGTATGGGAAAGTGTCTTTGTTTGAGAAAAAAAAACCAACACAGCTGCATAAGCAAGTCTTCTCAATAAGATATTTTTTGTTCTAGCATTGTGCTGAGACACTCATATAGAAAAACAAAGTTCTCAATATTTGCAAGCTAAAATATATGTCTGTTTGTGTGTATATATGAAAGCAAATATCTGGGAGAGAAGCGTGCTTTATTAGCAAGTTGATCTGCCTGCTTTGTCAGTGAAATAAAGAAACCAGTTAAAATAATCAATTTGTAATATATCACAGAGTTTTTTATATAATTACTTGCAGAATGTATACAAAAGCATTATATATTTATATTTCTATGTAAAAGAGAGGAATCCTTTGGTTTTTTCAAGAATGCAAAGCATCACTTTCCAATGTTAATCTGTAGTCAGGGCTTCTCAGGCATCACACAGGAGTGCTCTAGTTCCTAGCCCACAGGTCCAATTGCAATTATCTACCAAATACTGATGTGCTTTGTAACACAGATGTAAACACAGGCAGTGCCAGATGGCACCTGTGGCTCCTGTACTGGAGAACCCTCCTGGACATCATCTGCAGGACCTGATCACAACATTACTTGGATTGGTCAACGCCTCTGGAGTTCTCTAGTTCTCCCTCAGGCTCAAAAGGAAGGACTGACTTCAAGGTGTGAACTTTCTTAGGGCTTTTTTCCATGTGAGTTCTGGAAATTTCCAAGGGAATTTTTAAAATTAAAGGGTTCTCTGAGGTTAAAATTTGAATTAGTGTAACAGATTTACTTGTGCCTCTGTGTACAAATGTGGATCTTTGGGAAGGAGGGTGGAGTAGGGCCAGAGGTGTTCAATTGTTTAGATGTCCGGGTAGGCAGACTCCAAGATATGTACGAGTTCTCTGTAACCCACAACTAATCATTTGCCCTTCCCATCTGTTCTCATTAAAGAAATGCGTTGTCACCTCAGAGAAAAAGCTTTTCCTTTCAGAACCCAGCACAAGATTAATGTTAAGTGAGTTTATCATTGTTGAAATGCAATATCCTAGGAAAAGATAAGCATGTTATGTTTCTACTTCTGTAGTTCTGAAATGAAAAAGAGGTACCACTGAGAACAGACAGAAGAAATCTGTTTAATCCGTTCACCATCTTTTCACTGGGATATTCTGCAGTGCAACAGGTGTAATAGAAATGCTTTGCTTTCCCAGATATCCACCCAGCCCTGATGACATTGATCATAAACTTTTCAACAGCCAAGAAGCAAGAAATGCTATGCTTTGTCATTAGCAGATATTTGTCTATGTTTAGAGGGAAGAAAAAAGATTTGCTCCTGGTGTTTTCACCTCCATCAGAAAATGCTGTGGGAGCAAGTGAGGGGTGAGATGCAAGAGCAATGGGTAAGCTCTCCAAAGACAAAGTGGGGAGGGGGTGCCACAGGCAAACTTGTTTAAATATGCAATTCATCTTTCAGAAGTCTATACTTTTAGCAAGTTCATTTTGTCATTCATTAAGGTGAAGAGAACAGGTGCAAAGGTTAGAGACTTTCTCCACCAAAGAGGTATTTATGAGCTTTTAAGTAAAAAGAGAGAAAAATATTTTATTAGAGGGAGGCTGCCAGAAGGGAAATTGATTCACTGGCTCTGTGTGAGAAAGTAAATATGTCCCTTTCACCTTAAATCGGTGCATCAGGCTCTGGAAACTCCAATTATCTTGACAAAAATGATTTAACAAATAACTGAACAATAGCAATGGAAGGGAGAAGGCGGAGGTGAAAGGCTCTGGAGGTGGGCGAAGTTACTGCAGGAATTGGGCCTTAGGCAGCAAGTGATGAAAAAGTCGGAGGTGGAACAGAAGACGGTCCTGGAGGACTTTGTACTACTGGAGATTTATTTGGCAGTAGAATCTCTGTGTTTCACATTTAATAATAAGATGTATTGTTACAGTTTCTGGCTTAGAAATGAATTCTAAACCATTTCTGAAGCATAGCTGAAGGCGTATCTATACATTTTAAAAAAGAAACAGTTATTTTTTTCTTAAGCTTTATTGAAGTTACAGTCTTGCCAAATTGTTCTTAAACTCCCCAACCTGAAACAGTGATTAATGGACTGAGAACAAAAGAGGCTATGAGTATTGTCAATGCTAAACGTTTCTTTGCTTTTATTTACAATTCTCTGGCTTGAAAGTGAGGCATGAAGTTGTCTTAATCAGACTGGTAATTAAAGTGCTATTTAGTGATGTCTGCTTAATGAAGTCACCTGGAAGCATACTTGTTGGGCTGAGAAACGTACTAGTCAGGGCTAGCTTGTGGTGCCGGGCTTGTGAAGAGGCACTGCGCTGCGTTAAGGTGACTGTGAGCACCCGGCTGGCTTGGCCTAAGCCCTGGTGGGGCCTCCAGCCAATGATTTGCTGATTACATCTCCTGAAAGTTGCAGTGCTCTGCTGCTGGACAAAAATGTGAGTTTGAGGAAGGAAAAATATTGTTCTTGTTTTCTTTGTTTTTTTTTTTTTTTTTCCTCCTTTTGGAAGGAGGGTGGTATTGCAGTTCAATAGGTTTAGAACATCTAGTTTTGTTAAGTTTACCTTTTCTCTCGATAATGTAACAAAAAAAAAAGTCCACTGTGTGCGTTAAGCTCCATGAGTTTCCAGTTCATAGTGGGAATGTGTTGCTTGAGCTGCTCAAATTCAGGTTGTCATTTGCATGAAGTTTCAGTTAGCTTCCTGTTTCTGGGCATTTCTGACAACAAAGTTGTCATTTCAGAAATCCAAGTGGCTTCTGGGCTGGTGGGTGCACCCATAATTGCCTTGCTTTTTTTTCATATTCTGTCATGTGGTCTGCTAGGATAAATTAATAAGGTAGGCATAATAAGCTTTTGGAGAGCCTGCCTCAGAAAGGTGAAAAATAGCTTGGATGCCTTTTACCAAAAGGAACCTTGTAGACAATAAGTAATTTCCCTGCTATCAGGGGCAGTTGCATAAAGTAATCCTGTAAATAAAAATACTATGATCAGTCTTAAAAACTCAGTTTGGTTTTCTGTCCCCACTCGTTCTACCAGGAAGCTGTTCCACTATTTTGCTATTCTGATTAGAAATCAATTTATTCATTGGCAGTTTGTAAGCAATGTAATAACGCAATGACCGGCAGTATGATGGTTTTTTGAGGCTGTGCAATAGTAGAAGGTATCCTGAGGTACAATTCTCTTCCTTTATTTCTAATATCTCATTTTTTATATGGTTACAAAGAAGTAAACTCTCTTCTTATCAAGAGATGATCTTTTCTCCCTTCTATTGAAGCCCTTTGGAAAAGTTGACTCTTATTATGCAAAATAACATATATTCTAAAATCTGAAAGTTATTGCTAGAATGAAGGTCTTACTTTCCTAATTATTTTTTTATGTTAATATAGTTTTCTGAACTTCTACCCAGCCTCCATGGACTTCATTATACAATCTAGTTGCAAGCCCATTTTATTGCTCCCCAGCCTCCTGTGCAATTCAAATAACTCAGTCATATTTTACCATATATTAGAATAGCAGAGAATTCCTGCTGTGCTTTTTTGTAGTTTTGTGATTGTCAACATATAAGTGTCTGAAAATTAGCATTTTGCGTTTTAGTAATGTGGACAACCTGCCTATAGAATAAATGCACATTATACACCGCATGTTTATTCCTCAATATCAGCAGAGCACAAATATTAAAGTTTCTAGGCTTAGATCTCTGTTTCATGCCAGTTTACCCTTAACTCGCATTTTAAATCAATCTATTTTTTATGCTTCTGCCTTAAATTTTCATTTTAGCGAACTATAAACCTCTGCCAAAATCTCCCCAAAAGGTAGGCAGTATGTATCTCAACTCAGTTTGACTGAAGAGTTGATGAAAGTCAGCAGTGAATCTAGTATGCTCAGCTGTCAGAAAACTGAAACATTATAAATTTGGAATATATTCAATCAAGTCTAGTTCCATTTTGCAATTAAAAAAAAAAAAAAAAGCTAAGATACCTAGCTATATGACAAAGCAGCAAACTTGGGCTTGTACTTGAAGTAAAGGTACAAAATCCCTGAGAACAGTGTTATCATTCACAATAATCAGACAAGGAATTGGGAGATGTTCTGGCATTAGTTCATTTCTCTTATTTTGCACACATTTGCCTTTTTTTTTCTGCTAGATCTAGTCCCTGTGACTATTTTAAGACGGAGAAACCAAGATATCCACAGCGTACTGCTGTTCTGGTGGAGAATTTAAAGCACATGGGTTAGGTGTGATGCCCTCACTATCGTCTGGATATGATGAACAGAGAGGTCGTACCTTAAGTGGCTGTGGGGTGACATGAAAGTTTTGCCTAGGCAATGAAGATGAAATCCCTCCTCCTTTCAATGTGAAAACTGCATTTATAGAATGTAGTTCTATGTTATAAGCCTACAGAGGGAATTGTGTGTTAACCGAGTATTTGTCTTGCTCGTGTACTTTGACTTTATTGTCTGCCATCATATGTGCTTGGTTTTCTGTTGCTGTTCAGCTTGAATGAACACATAGAAAATTAATATTTTCTACACAAAACTTGGTCTCTGGAGAAAAGATTTTGTAGTGTTTCTGAGAGGTGAGTTGTTTGGTTTTTTTTCTTCAGGATTCATCTGTGTTCGCAATATCTCCATAAACTGTTAATAGGAACTAGTTGTAAACCTCAAAATTCTGGAATAAAAGATACAACTAGAGGATTTTGATACTCATCATAATTTGATGGAAATATGGGCTGTAGATGCTGAAAGTTAAATTTGTTATTCTCATGGTGGCAGTTACAGAATCAAATATTCTTATGTGCTTTCTTTATATTTTGCGTTGCCTGCCTGACATGAAAGTAGTTTACAAGGGTGAAAAATTTCTGACAGTATATTTACATCGACAAAGTCACAAGTACAGGTACGCTGTTCCAGTCCCTGTGAATTTTGAAAGCCTGACTGGAGATGTTAGTTTTTGTGCGTCAAAGTACAGTCTGTATGTCTTTCAGCATTTCTATGCCATCTTCTAATTCTGTCCCTTAAATTAATATTTAGTTCTGATGTTTCACACCTTTTCCTAATAATTCCTTGTGTCTCCCACCAAATTCAGTAGACATTTTGTACAGTTTCGTCCCTAGAACAAAAGGTGGAAGCCTACAGCAGCTGTGTCACAGGTCAAGTTTGGAGATCTGTAGGCAGGACTATCTACTGTATGAATATCCCCAAGTTTTGATGGCAAAAAGCCTGCCCTGCAATAAGATTTGCTCACTTGACTAAGCATAAGAAATTCACAAAAGGAATAAGAGGGAAAACTTCAATCAGATATGTTTTGTGTTCCCTCAGGTTTAACAAAACATATCTTTGTTGTGAAAGGCTGGTTCTCGTTTGCTATTGTAAAACTCTCAAAAAAAGGAAATCTGGAATACCTACACATATATGTATAAAAGTAAAGAGTGGTGGTGTGAGAGTTGTTTCTTTGAACCTAAGAACAAGACAGGCTTTCCTCCAGCATGGATTTTGCAGTGCAGCAGTAGGCTTTTACAGGAAGATGATTGACACTTAATGCATTATGTGTGCAATCTTTTCCTGTGAAGCACTTGTGAAAGTGTGCTTTGGAAACGTATATTTTAGTTGTATTTTGGTACAAATGCCTTACAGAAATCATCTTGCACTTTTACTGGATATTATTTCTAGGCAATGCAATACTGTGCTGCCATATCAGAGAAACTTTATTGAGTAAAACTAAGCATTAATGTGCCACTGAACAAGTGATAGTAAAACAAATGATTCTTCCCTTTATTTTCAGGTGTGAGCTTGTGTGCCCATGGAGAATGGGGAATAAAATTTCTTGGAATGGAAGGTACCTTTGTCCTGATCTCCAGTGGATATTTTGCCAAAATTTCCATCCATTGACTCCCTTGTCCCCAGTGTGAGCCTACGATCAGCCTGTAACATAGCAGAGAGAGGAGTAGAATGAGAGAAGGATAGAGATTAAAAACAGTCAGGAAAAAGCTTGAGAAGAGGGAAAGTAATTTGCTTTGACCTAAGCAATAAATCTACAGGGCAATAATGACCATCTCTTGACACCCAATGTGACATTGATCAAGTGCACTGTCCCAAGCTTTTTCCCCTCTGAACCTTGAAGGTTTTCCTGGGTGTCTGTGCCACTGTTCAAGCAGTATTGTTAAAGATCAGCTCTAAAAAGATAGCTAAAAGGCATCTTCGAACTTAGTGTGTTTGCTTACCATGCTAATTAGGAATATAATCCTTATTTCAATGGAGAACACAAAGTTATGCAATCCTTAAAACACACACAAAACTTAAGGCTCAGCTAACCTCCCTGATTTGATCTGAGCAAACAAGCAGAAAGAGACACAGGGATTCAATTAATGAAACTCCAGAGTTAACTCACATATTCAGGACTGAGTTCTACCGCAAATATTGATCACCATTTGGAGAACTTAAAGTAAGAGAAGAAAAGCCAGAGAGAGCTGGCATTTGACCTATGGGAGTCTTGTGAACTTCTCTATGCATAGTGGAATAAAATGGTTGTTTTGCTTTCATGAGGAAACAGGGATGGCTTCTTTTTAAAGCCACAGAGATATTTTAATCTAAGGGATTATTTAGGAGGAAAAAAAAATTACAATCAACATGCTGAAACATCAGTTGTTAGTTCTCGCTCCCGCAATGTGGGAGCAAGGTAGATTTCAACCTTCCGAGGCACAACTATTTGTTAATGGTTGAAATATTCTAAAGATGCAATTATGTTTCTGGATATTTGTAAAAATAAATACAAATTAGCTTTGTGGTTTCAACTTTAACATATGCCCTCTGGAGCCAAGATGCACGCTTCTTTCCAGAAATGGCCTGTGAGGGTGGAGGGAGATGCAGGGGAGCTGGTTTATATCTCTTGGCAATACTACTTTGCTCCATGTCCACCTCTGTCCCCTCTCTAGGAAGGGGGTGGATATTTTTTTCATCTTCCCCCAGGTTTAGAAGACATTTTCTATTATTTGCAAAGACTTACTCATTTACCTGTGTTCAGGCTTTCAGTTCAGCTTGGATGGGAAGTCCACACCATGTATGTGCAAAATGAGTCCTCCTGAACTTCTATCCTTTATTTATTTATTTTAAATTTCTTGATAAATGAGTTTCTTCTGCAAGCTGAGATTCTGACCGGATATCCAATCTAAACATACAGTGTGGAAAGATATTATTTAACTGCACAAATTCCATGTAGAATTAGAGGAATTGTTTCTCAAGTAAAGCAGCAAAACAAATGTAAAGCAGTGATTTTGGTATTCTAGTCTCTTTAAAAGACATTCAGATATTTTTTTAAAAAATATCTGTTGATTTTCTGCCAGCTCTACCCTGTCCTCCTTCTCATCACAGTGCTTTCAGACCATGCTGTAACCCTGTGCAAATAATGTTTTATCATAAAATGCTGACAGATCTTTCATCCTAACTGTGCTCATCTCTGCTGCTGCACTCCAAAATGCTGATGTTATTAAACCTGCAGCAGGAATGCATAATTAGCTTCCAAAACAATCCTACCCCGGAATGATATTACCTCCCTGGAAAACATGAAATAGAAAGAACTTGTCTCTCTCTGTAGATTGTCTTTCAGAAAAAATGGCATCCCAAAGTGTTTTACATACACAGCCATCAGCTCTTCTAATGGAATGCTTGAAAGTAACACTTTATTGGCATTCTGATGGAAATCAAATTGAGTCTGAATCAAAGAACACAAATTTAATGCAATTCTTCCTTACAGGCATGTCAGGCTAAGGCATCAGGAAGCAAAATTAAAGCTTGTCTGCTAGTCCTCAGTGTGCATGGGTGTGCAGACAAGATCTCTCCTCAAATGTGTAAAGAGCAACTTGTTTGTTGAAGAGCTAGCAAGAGAAAATGCTCCTTGCAAGGACCAGAGGAGACTGTCTGTCCTCTTGTTCTGAGCTTCAGAGCACTTCTGTTGTGATCACTGCAAGCTCTGATCAGTCACTCCCAGTTCTTTGAGAGTGCAGGTGAGGTGATTTTCCCCATTAGTGCCAGCACTGTCAGAGGGGCAGTTGAGAGAGAGCAGGGTGGCTGTGCATTCTGGCAATAATAATGGGAAACTAGTCAAAAGTTATACACATTTGTTATTTAATTGTGCTACTTAATGCTAGATTTTGCTCCATGTAAAGACTTGGCATGATGAAAAGATCTGAAAAACTGTGCAGTTTGAATCTTAATGAATATCACCACGATGTAGGAATGTGTGCAGGAGGAAAGTCAATGCAATACATCTTTGTTTTGTGCTGAAATTAAAATAATGCTGCTGTGAAATGCTGAACAACTTTCTGAAGTTGCTCAAGACTGGATTTCAAAGAGCTGTAATGGGTATATCCTGATAGCCTTCATTATCATCAACATAAGACAAATCTGTCCTGAAATAAGGCTTTGAAATAAAGTAACAGCAAACTATCCTTCAGAAGCACGTTAATAGCCAGACAGTGCTCTGTAGGCTTGATTATAAGACTTTTTAAGATGCTCATAAAGTTCAAGCTGTAGCTTGTCAAAGTGAATTTTCCTCCATGGGTATTACAGGTAAAAGCTTATTGTTTCTGTATGGAAATGTTATTTTCTTCATCTCCACTAATGTTTCTTTTTTGGGGGGGATGAAACTTGGTAAGTGGAGCTACAGCATGTGGGCTAGGTAGAATGATGATAAATAATTCAGAATGATAGATGAATAAAATAATGGATGGAGAGAGTTGAAATCATTAGTGATGTTTTACCTGCCATTGCCACGTATTTAGAGCAGATGTTTCTAGTTCTAAGTGGGACAGCAAATGCTGGCAAAAACTGCTGTTTCCCTGATCAGGACTCAAAGCTATACCGGGCTTTTACTTTTATTTTTCCTCACTGTGATATCTCTTTCCATTCCCTTGCATTTGGCACAAACAAAGATCCTTTTATTCCTGGATGCCAGTCTATGTGCTTGAGTTCTGGCCAATTTTTTGCTCCAAACAACAAAGATATTTCTCAGTTCTTTAAAGTGGGAGACGATCTGCATCCAGTGAAGTCATTTGCCTTGATACAAGGGATATCTGGCATCCTTCATGTTTGCCTTGGTCTTCTGGGCTGTTTGACAAGATCTGTACGGAGCATAATTTGCTTATCTCCACCTTTTTTTTTTTGATCTGTGTTTTCACCACCTCCATCACTATCAACACATCTCCCTTCCTGCTCCAAATTCTCGTTCAAGGTAGTATCATACAGAGGCTATTCTTCAACACCTAAAGGACTTTTAGGAAGTCTAAATAAAGCGTCTAATGTGCTTCAATACCAAGAGGGTGTTCCCCTTTGCTAGGGACATCTGCTTGTGTTACCTAAGGTTGCTGTTTTAGAGTAGCCTTATTGTGACAGAACCTTTAAACTTTCATAAATGGAGAGCATTTGTAACAGTTAATTAAGAACTTCCTATACATCAAATTTAACAGTATATATTTTTAAAATTCTTTTTATCATGCAATCTTTTGTACTCTCTTAAACTTTATCTCCTACATGGGTGAGAAGAACACCAATATAAAGTTACTGATCTCTCAAAACTATCTGATGTGACAGCAACATGACTTCCTGAGACAAGCAGTCCTAAGTAGACACTGAACCTCAATCCTCTGAGTCTATCAGAAGTTTTGTTTGTAGCAGAGCTCAGCTGGCATAGCAGCTTTGGTTCAATGTTGTGTTTTCCTGTAAGTGATGAAACCCCTCCACGAGTCCATGATACCAGGTTATCACGATGTTGAAAGCTTCCTAGTTGATTAGAAAGGCTTAGTGGAATTTTTTAAACTTTACACACTCCACATACAGCATGAGAATTTATGTCTAAAAGGAGAGATTAACAAGCAACGGGAAGATATATTTCCTTATTTGATGTATCTGTGTGGTAGTGAGCTGGTGTATGAGTTCCCTTGCTTATTTCTGATATTGCTCAGTTGACTGATCAGTGCTTTCTACTTGTTTTTTTCATCAACATGAATGACAGATTTGAGATTTGTCCAGATAGTCTCTAAACCATTTTATTTTTCTGCTATTTGTTGTCATGATTATTTTCCCCACATATAACTGTTTTCACAGTATAAATTTCAACAATGTGATTAACACAAAAACAATTTTTTAACTGTCTGAAGTATAAAGAACTTCGCTATCAAAACATTTCCAACTTGATGTTCATTCAGATGGAGGGACAGAAAAGCAGAATATGTCTAGTCAAAAAGAAAACAAATCTAAATATTTGCAGCTTGTTCTTCAGAAAGAAGCATCAAAAACACTTTCAGGTTTTGCTCCACAATAAATCATTTTGAAAGGAGCATTATTGAGGAAATTGTGATCAGTCATAACAGGAAAAAGCAGAGATTCTCTGTGTAAATATTTGTCTTGTGTTATTTATTTCCCTAGACCTATTTTTCTGTGATTCATGGCTGCTGTTAATAGGATTTCTGAACATTTAATAGAAGATACTTTTATAGTTCTGCTATCCTTCTACACTGAGTAGTGTCTAATCTGTGCATGTTCCCAATGAGACCATAGAATAAAGCTGTATTCACCATAGCATAGCAGAACAGTTTTTTCTTAATGAACTTACCAGTACCTTGGGTAAGGGAATTATTTTATTATGGCTTTTACTTAAGAAGAGTACAGAATGAAGTACATACTTTTAATTAAGCTTACACTCGATTTAACAAGAGAATCTAATCTTGACAGAATCGTTATTGCCACTGAGAGTGTTAGCTATCAAGCAAATAAATATTTCACTTGCTGCAAGCAGCGTGGCTGAGTAAGCTTTGCATTTCGAGGAAACGCTGGCACTCTCCCCAGGTGCAGCTATGATGCTGAAGGTCAAGTGACTTGAAATACTTGAGCAAAGCAGTGAATCCTAGAAAGCATTCCCAAAGCCCCTTGATATGGCTCTGGAGAGAAGCTCCACTAAGTAGTGAAGAGAATTCAGGGCTAGAGACATTTGAGGATTCAACTTGTAGTTGAAAGCCTAAAAGGCTTCACAAACTTTTAAGGATGAAGTCAGGTTACCTTTGAAACCTGGAATTCACATGTTATGGCACTGGCTTTGAGTTACGGAGAAAAGCTCTCTGGGAACAGTTTGAACGATGCCCCTGTTGCATTAAGATTGCCAAAAATCAGGACTTGTAACATCATTCTGAAGCCATAAAAATCACAACTAAAAGCAAATGAATCATGGATCATATGGCATTCATAGCGTTCTTAAGAAACAGAGCAAGCTTACTGATATTATTTTTTACTAATAATAGCAGTAGATGAACAAATATCTGAAATGCATACAGGACACAACACATCTATCTCAGATGCATCATGAAATTAACAGTCAAAACATATTTATTTATTTTTAACTCATTCTAAATAACCTTGTCTGAGACTTTTTCCGTCTAGTTGAAATAGCTAGCCGTGCTCATATGTTCATTTAGTGTATCCTGAGAAACAAACAATAAAAACCAGCTGAAAAATTCAGCTCAGTGAAAGCATTGATAGATGAAGGATCCTGTCATGATGCTGTTGTCATTGTCTTAGCACAAGACAAGATGCTCACTTCTTTGTTTGATTGTCAAATCCTTTCTGTAAAACCTGCACAGCAAAGCGTTGGGGGAAAATAAGCTTTGCAGTACTCTCATGAAACGTGAATGGAAGATACAAGCTCCTTGCAGTCTCTTCTAACAGTTAAAATAATAAAAAAAGTTCATATCTGCTTTGAAAACAGCGTATGCTCTGCACTAGGTGGCTTAAAATTTCTAAGCAAGGTGTTGCAGAGGGAACGGCAGTGCTTATGACTGAGGTGGGAAAGTTCACGCTAACCCCAGTGACATGTCATCTGATTCAAACTGAGGAGCTATGTGCTCTTGTTACTGCTTATTGCCTTTCCCCAGCTCCAGCCAGATCTGGCCCCCATTTCTTTCTGGTGACTATAAGAAATTGCTTGGCAGGACAGTTGTGTAATTCTGATGTACTACTGCTGATCAAAACCACTTGTGTTTTACTAATCAAAGCCTCACAAACCATCAAATAGATTGCATTTTATCTGTCTGAAATCTTTGGAGGATTTATGGTGGCAGATATTAAACCTGCAGAGAATTAATTCTACAGCTAATAAAAACAAACAAGAAGAAAAACATCAGCTTGGGGCTCCCATACATCTACATTAATAAACAATATGAGCTCTTCATGTCTGTGGGAAGATCTCTGTTAATATTAGATGTGTGTATAAATGGCTATGGGCCACACTACTAAACTTCCTCTACAGGGACTGCATTTCTCTTCTAAAGCACTGGCATCCAGCTGGGCACGGCATGAAGTAAGAGGAAGCTCTCTGCCAGGCAGAAGAATTTACATTCCTTAACGTATTGCCTACAGATGATGTGCTTACTTGGCTCTGAGGGTTTGGATTTTTTTATTTTTTTTTAACAGTGAGAGAAGAGTGAACCAACTTCCTGTGGTACTTTTCCAGAATAAGACGTGAAAGGACAGCCAGCAGCAAGAGTTGCAGAGAGGGAAGAGGGGCCAGGGGACCAGGAACATCAGAGCAGAGAGAGGGATAGGTTCCTGAAGGCAACAGCAGGGGAGGAAGCATGTCGATCGGCAATGTAGAGTGACAAAAAGATATAGAGACAATGCAGGAAAAAAACTAATAAAAAGATGCTAATTATACTGGATTGGAAAAGAAGCAAGAGATTTCAACAGAGCCTAGTGATACAGCTGGGACAGGGAGCTAAGTTACAGGAAGGACATGTTGGTGACGTAGGGCAGGAAGAGAGATGCCTTCCCTGGTGTTTGTGGGGGAAGGAAACTGAAATGAGATGAAGCAAGCAGAAGGGAAGAAAATATCATAGGCACCAAGGGGTGCGTGGGGACTGTGACAGCTTGCGAAGGGAAGTGAGCACTGTCAGGTAAGGGATGGTTAGGGCATGGTCCGGGGCAAGGCAAGACTTGAAAGACAGAAGAATTAGAAATCAGACAGAAAGGCAGGAAGCATGATAAACTTCTAAGGGATGCTTCTTTCTGAGATATTCACAGGCCACTTCCTCACCTTTGCATTGATATAGATATTCTTGGTGTTTTCTTTTTTATTTCACCTATTCAGCCCCATCTGCAGGAGCAATCACAGAAGAAAGAATTGCATGCTGCATAAGTGTCTTAGTTTCCAACAGAGGTTANCACGAGTTTTACTGCATATTTCTCTACTTCTCTCCCCTGTCCCATTTAGGGAGGGGGGAGGGTGAGTGAATAACTGTGTGGAACTTAGCTATCTGCTGAGTCAAACCACGACAATAAGGGGGTTAATCTGTGGTTGGAAGAAAGAGGCTTCGGAAGACCACTTATCAAGGAAGGTAGATGGTTTTATTTCCTCTACAACAACAATAAAAAAAAGCACTTGAGCAATTCCTCTGGGGAAAAGTAACAGACTCAGCTGCGTAATGGTGAAATTTTTATTTGCCCAACTTGCCTAGATAGAACTCATTGTGGTTTATAAGTCCTTTGATAGACACTCAGAAATTGTTAAGAGAGGTAATTTCAGGGTAAATGGTCAGTTATGAAGAGGCAGTGTTCAGAGTTCTGCACAATGTAGATAAAACTTTACTGCTGCATAGGAATTATCCTGTTTGCCGGGATGAAGAGTACAGAATGGTTGGTCAGTAGCTCATCAGAAATGCAACGTTAGCCTCAGACAGTGAGGTAAACTTCTACCTGTAACTGTCCTGCCAGAAAATGTCTCTATTTTGAAAAGAAACACCTAGAAAGCTGGAAAAGGGAATTACGAGCTTGTACATGTTTCTCTTTTATTTTAAAAATCTTTTAGTTCATTCTGTTCAACAAACATCCTAGTGTGGTAACTCCTCAGAGAGGTAAGGAAAGCAGAGTGAGATATGCCTCGGGGTTGAGGTGGGTGCACTGCTTGGAGAAGTATGCCCTGGGCAAACGTGGTTAGAAAGGAGAATAAGCCCTGAGCAATGGGCTACCAACTCCCTCCTGTTCAGCATGAGATTTTCCCCAGCTGCACCTGCAATTTTTTGGCTCCATCAGTCCTGCAACATCAAAGTCTGCAGTTTCTGGCCTGACCCAGTGCTTCAGCACCCAGCCTCCTCCAGAGACCAAAAGCACAATGTGGTCATGCATCGTGATTACAGAAAAAATGGAGGGATTTGCGCTGAACTTGTCAATGCATGTTAACTTTTTTAAAGATTTCTCAACGAGCCTTTGATGTTAACTTTTGCCAGTTGGTGGGTCTAGATAACTGTTTACTCCAAATTATACCTATAACTTTGCTGTTACTTGTGATGTTCAGCGTTATATATAGACATATTACAGCCTGTAAGGGACTTAGTAAAATCTCTCCACAGTAAAAATGCATCAAGATGACAGTACAAACATTTCAACTCATTGAATGTTCAAATATATGTATATATTGTATATATACATATATATGTATATATTGTATATATACATATATATGTATATATTGTATATATATGTATATATATATATAAATAATATGTAATATGAGCATGTCAAATTCTAAAAATTACAGAACTCAACCATGAGTAGTTGGAGAAAGTTTTCTGGTCTTCATGTGGCATTATGTGTGGTAATAGTATTTCTGGATATTTCTCTTCTTTCCACTCATCTAGATTTTTCAGTAAGTATCTAAAGTTAGTGGAAGTTTAAAGTTCTAGAGAGAAAGAGGAGAATGCTAGAGGCATCAAACCTAAAGGCTGAAATTAGTGATTAATAGATACGTAATTAATTTTGTCATCTTAGGTAGCAAAACTTTTTCTCCAGATTATTTACAAAGAAATTGATTATGATAGGCGAAGCAGATGGGTTACAAGACTCATGTCTTCAATCAAAGCAATCCTTATCTGCTATATACACAGTACAATAATTCAGAGTAGAAATTAGTGAGTGAAAAGTGAAAATTTTTCATACAAATACAGAAACTGCAAGTGGTGCAGAGACAACCAAGACAAATAGTTACATTTATATAACTGAATATCTTCATTCAGCATTTTTCTTTTCTCTTGCTAGTATCAGTTTGGGAGCTGTTGGGATAGATTATGGGAAATAACCAAAGCACTTGCTTCATATACATTTGAAAACTTTACATGTCTGACTCCTGCAGTTTCAGTGTACCTTGTGTCAAGTTTCTATTTCAGCAGCAAAGACATAACCATTTTTTAGTATTGAAAATGGAGCTTCAAAACGTAGTAAATAAAAACTGTTTTTAGAGTTAGACTTGACAAAGGATTTCTTGTTCGAGAGACAGTTGCATCAAATTGTTGCTGTGTGTTGTTTGCTCTGTGTTAGCTCCACATTTGTACCTGATGCTGTCAATGTTTTGAGATATGCTTTTACATATAATTACTAGTGTAGTCTATTTGGTTTAGGTTTCTTTTTACTGTTTTTTTTTTTTCCTCTCTCTTGAGCAGGAACAATTAGATGACTACTATTCTGCACGTCTTTGTTTGTGTGTGATCTGTACAGATTTGATCCAGAGAGTCTCTAATTATGATAAAAATGATTAATGTATTTATTATTTGCTTTTCTATTGCAAAGAAAGCTATTTTTTACTTGTACATAATTGGAATTACATTATAAAAAAAAAAAAGAAGAATCACAGCAAGGAAAAAACCCTTAATTACTGCTGGTGAAGCTATGCCAAGTTACATTAGCACAATGGCTTTTGAGCACATTACTCGTACTTTAGAATAAGGCATCAGATTCATGAATCATATTTGTTCATGTGTGCACAGAATATTATTGTCTGAACTGTCTTAAATATCACTATATGATCCCAGAAATAAGATAGAATCCAATTTCAATCTCTGATTCCAAGTAAATGTTCATCTGGTACTCAGATGATAATCACTTCAAAGTTTAAAATGGAGCTTATATTGAACTTAATGGCTCAGAGCATTGCAATTGCCTTTTTTTTTTTTTTGGTGCAGCTTTTTTTTGCACATGGTTGAATCTCACCCTGAGCAGATGAAATGCTGATCACATTCTCTGTCTGATGGAAAGACTGCCACTGACTGTGAAGTTGACTAATAATCAAACTAGCAGATGTTGATACTGAAAGAATTATTTGATCTAAAGAGCAACACCAATTGGTTTCCTAGGCTTTTTATTTCTTATGTCATGCTGAGGTAAATATGGCAACGATGCCTAAATAATATCTCTCTAATGGAGAACAGATGAATGCATGCCTCAAAACAGAAACTTTTTGTGATCCCGTTGGACACAGTTTCTCTGATGTTTCATATACTGTCTTGCTGCTTGAGGCACTCTGCTGGAGTCAAACTTATCCTGCAAAACGCCAAACAAAACACATACCACAAGTTCTTGCACCTCTACTGAACCTCTTCTGTGGACTGTACTATAAGTAGTATAATTTTTACCTTCATGCTCGATATATCTTGAGAACTCTCACATAACTCTGTAGAGTTTGTGGAGTAATCTGTAGCTTTTTCCTGACAGCTGTATGTCTGCTGTTGCAGAACTTTGATTAAACCACATGCATTGGGATAAGTGCCTGTGTAAAGCCCTGTCAAATGCAGCACAGTATTTGCAGAAGGCTGTGGTCCCCGTGCAGAAGCACTTCAGAGCAGTGGTGTGGCCGCACTTGACCAGGCTGTGGGCACATGGACGCTGCTGAGGTTTGTTTCCCACCTCCAAGGTTTAATGTCGAAAACCAACTTCTCAGGTGCTCTCCTGACCTAGATCTAGAGAGGCATAGTTATTGTGGTGCATGTCTCAGTTCTAATTAATCATGTCTTTTGATGATGCATGGTAGTTTTGTTCAGGATTTTATACCGTTTAAAGTACTTACAATTCTAGTGTACCATCTTTCTCTATTCACCTTCCTCTTTCTCATGCATCTCACTCTTTGAAACAGCTGCTTTGCCTGCCAAACCTCCCCTTTTCTTTGAGCTTCCCCTCACTGCTGGCTAATGCCTTTTGCTCAGATTTGCTTCAGTTTGTCTAAGAAGCCATATAAATATTTTATTTATTCTGAATTTTTCCTCTGGGACTTTTTTACTTTTGAACCAAGTGCAACGCATTATTTCAAAGTCACTCTGAGAAGATCAGCAGCTGAATAGCGCTGCATATTTTATGTGAATTTTAAACAGTGTCCCTGATCTGCACAGGGAGAATGATTCAATCATTTGTATAACTTAGCTGGAATGTGTCATATCCATATCTAATGGGTAGATAACTTACATACAGTGAAGACTAAAAGCTGGTTAGATGTCTGATCATCTACTCACATTTGTGTTACTGGCAATTCCTACTTTACACTAATGGGCAAGTGTCAAGAGCAGAGCAAATACAGATTAATCTTTGCTTGCTTTAAACTTATTGTAAAATCTTGATGAGCATTTACAATAAGTCATTTCAAGCTTTTCTTCTCAACGTTACTGAAAACAATGAGGTATGAGTAAATGCCCCGGTACTGGATAGTGTACTGAGCCGAAATATTGTCTTACCAAATCCTTGCTATCATTTCTAAAATATCTATCAAAGATTTATTTAAACTAGATCTGAGAGAAAAGGAAAATGGCAGTGAAGTAATCATATGTGAGAATGAGAATGTGGCAATTCACTTGAATGCCCTGTGATGCTTTGGAAAAAGCCAAGGTTTATTTCATTTGGGAATGTTCCACTAGTCATGTAATTGGCACTTAAGGGGAAGTGACTCGTGTTTATTATTTTTATATAAACATACCAAATTAGGTTTAACTTAGATGTATGTCTTATGTTCATTATTTTTTTATATAATACAAAGTGTTATGCATAATAATAATAAAAAGTGTCGAGATTTCCCTTCCACTTGCAAAACCTTCACAGTTATTGTACTAACAGCTCTGATTTTCCTTTGCCTAATGTTATCTGTAGACTTTTCTACAACTGATTTGTCTTCTTTGGTGTTATTTCTGTTTTGTTTTTCTGTAAATGACATCATTTATACATACAATACCAGCTCTTTCAGTCTCCTTAAGATAGGAGAATTTAAATATTTAATTATTTTTCTATTACACAATTGCCAAATCTCAGAAGAGGAAAATGGGGAAGGAGAAAGTCAGATCAGGACACCAAGGGGATTCTTCTCTACTATGTAGATCTTTTGTAACCTTGAGTTATTTGAACTCTCTAGATGTAAGTCCAGTGTATTGCTATTTCAGTGTATCCAGGATAGCTCTGAATAAACTAGTTTAGATTTTTGAGAATGTGGTCAATTCTGGATTATGTTCTGTCCACTTTAGATGCATCTTATCTGGGTCAAATTAAAGCTCAGATAACAGCCTGTTTCTGGAGCCTCAGCTGAGTTGTGTCCCAGTATGGTGCTGTTGCAACTGTGCATTCCTCTCTCTCTTCTTCATCTGTCAGGTAGGGGTAAGAATTCTTCCCCATTTGGACCTGCAAGAATAAATACAGTGAATGCTGTAAGATACTCTGTTACTATAATAATAGAACAGATGCTCAGAATAGATTTTTAATTGTATATTATAATATGTAGCCATTTCTTATAGGAATTTAGATTGAGGATAAAATACCCAATAAAAATCCAGACTGCTCCAAATAACTTTCAGACATAAAACTTCCCTGCACACTTAGCTTGTAAGGCCTGTGTACAAATAGATGTGCCTGAAACATTGACTGTGGTGTAGATCCACAGCAGCTTGATTGAAATCAATAAACGTGATTTACATCATTATTGTAATTGTTATTTCAAGTTTTCACATCTCACACAAAGATAATTAATTGATGACTGTAATCTAATCTGTTAATTTTAGCAATGATATTGTTTATTGGCAATTTAAAGCAGAATGGCTATCTTAAAAAAATTCAGTAAGAGAATCATAAAAAGATGAAAAACAATTCATTCTGGCCTGTACATGATCTTTTTGTTCTTTATTCAATAGAATACCATATAAATGTTAAAACATGGAAGTTAAAGCAAAAGGACATATGGATAATGCCGTACTGTGGTCAGAGCTCTGTTCCAGGAGCTTGGTAGATGTCTCACAGCTGTGACAGCAAATCTGAGAGCTGCTTAGAGATATTGAGATTGACCAACGATAGCTCCAGTCTCTGAAGAAATAGGTGCCATCTTCCAGGAAGTTCTCCAAAGTTATCTGCTGAAGGTTTGCCTTCCTGATTCTGTTCCACAGGCTTGTGTCTACCTGCCTGTATCTGTCCTCTGTTAGACACAGCCCAGAGGGTGACTCCTGTCACTGAGGCCTGGTGCAATCGTTGATCAGTCACAGAGGAACATGGGCACCGTGGCAATCATACAGATCAGTTGTTAGCACAGCTCTGCCTGCTCTGTGCATGTGAGAAGGCCCTTATAAAGATGAGGATCAAGGCTATTGATGTGCAGAAAGCCAGAGGGGTAGTTTATCTTCCAGACTCCAGGGCTCTACAGTAAGGTCTCATCCTATAGGCTATCTCTGATTGTACCAAGCTCTTTGCTATCTCAAGCTTCTATTATCTTATCTCTATGAAATTGGACTGATCACTGATCAAACAAACTAATTTTATAATGGTTTGACCACAGCTTCTTGCATGTAAAATTAGGTGTCGCTATATTAACAGGGAACTTACTGTAATACTGCTATAAAATCAGCTGAGAAGTAAGAGAATAACAGTACTTTCAATTATTTTGAAATGACTGCACTGCTTTTAATTAGCTAATTGCAGCCTGAACACAATTAGGAGAAATGGTAAAGGTTGAAATGCTTATTGAAAGAACCCCTCTGTGGAGAGAAATATTCCTGAATAAATTGTATTAGACAGTTGGTCAGAAAGGTGGGCCTGACAATATGAGGTTATTTACCCTTTCCATACTAACAGAGATAATTGTAGTAATTGCACAGCTTGTTTTCATACAAAGAGTAGGAGTTACTTGAAATCAATTGAATCCGGAAGAAATGGTGTGATCCTCATATATTAACAAAGTGTTTTAGGCAAGCAACATTTATTTCATCAAAAAATTGTAACGTAAAGGAAGCATTTTGATTTAGCTGCCAGATGGATGAAGAACTCATCCTTTGCTAGCCTATTAAGATAGGTGATATTTAAGAGGAAAAAACGAACAAAAATCTACAGGAGGATGTGCTGTAAAGTACTGTTTCTACATAAAACACTGTTTCTGAACAGGCGTAGTCTCAGAGAAAACAAATCCTGGATTTTGAATGACATCAGGGAACATTGAAGGCAGGGAGGAAGAAACCATATCGGTACTTAAACAAGAACCAAAATATTTTTTCTATAGCAATGTACTGCTTCATACCCCAAAAAGTGTTTCACCAGACTAAACAATCCCAGTTCCTCTTCAGCTTTTTATAGAAAGATGCTCTACTTAAAAAAGATTTTTGTACTATTTAAGTCTATGACTTTTGCTTGAGATGTGACTCAAGCCAAGCAGCGAGTTAAGTGGAAGCAGATCACATGCTCCTTGAGTGAAGAAATAGTTGACGGCATTTGTAACCCTTTGAATTGTCTCAGAGATTTTAGTTATCCTGAGGAGATCTATAGAAATAGTGCTTCTCAAGTAGAGACACAATGGTAGTATCTTGATGTAGAGGAGTTGAAACTTTAAATAGGAGTAGATGTTGTCAAAGTGAGAGAACCTTACCTGAGAAAGAAAACTTAATTCTGGTGTAAATGAAGAATGACTGTTACAGTGAAGGACATAAACAAAATGAGAACTCCTCCTTCTGTCTATACCTTCATCTTCCTTCTCCATCTACAGTTCCTACTTCATCCATATTAACTCTGCTGTGCCAGAATTATTTAGGGTGCTAGTCAGCTGCTTTGAAGGAGAGCAGCATGAGGATACAAAATAAGTACACAGCATGCAGTCTTCAAAATCTTTCTAAATAGTCTGTCACAATTACGTCTCGGTTATGTTTTACAAGTGAGAATGGGAAAGACACAGTATTAATTGAATTCATTGGTTTGAGAGGTATGTCTTAGTTTATTTATGGTTGTGTTGTGTATAAGCTAGTAATTATCATATGGTATTTTTACTCTTCCACAAGCTTTATTCTTCCTTTTTTGGAACAATTATTTTAAAACACAATTGCACATATACAGGTTGTTGAAAAAAATAGGTTTCTATTCTATTTTGAGTTTGTTTTAAATTCAAACTGTAATTTATATTTTCCATTTAAAATTTTCCTCTCTGAAATATTTCACTTAACTGAAAAAAATCTTATTCTTTATGAGGCATCCTTTCTTTCTCTGACAGACAGTTGAGGAGAGCATGCCACTTTGTTGATTTTGAGAGATGAAATATGAAACAACTGCTGGTTAATCCTTGAGCTTCCAATCTGACCTCTGCTCGATCGCTGGATGTCAGCAAGTTAAAATATATAATGTGGCCACACTAGACATTAGACAAATTCATCAAACAAGTCAAGCTGACTAATAAAAGGACAAGTTCTTTACACAAATCAAATTCTGAAACCATGGAAAGCTCTGTAGACCTTGGGAAGGATTGCATGGTAAAACAAAAAAAAAAAAGCTGCTCAGGGGACAAGCATAGCTGCCTACTGACTTCAGTAGAAGCTACTTGTAGGAGTTACTGATGGATAGCTTAAGTTTGGGAGGGGAAAAATAGATGAAGATAACTAGATTTTAGCTATTCTGAAAAGCTTCTGGCCAGGAACCTACATTGGGAATAATGTACATCACATTTTTTGATGGATCCTCAGAGAACAAAATGGGGTGACAGTCTTAAAACTGTTGGAATTTGGGTGACATTCAGTTCTGATACCCATGTGACTTCGGACACACATGGGTGGATTTTTGAGTGTCATTGTAGGTACAAAAGTCTTTTTGGAGATTGATGATCTCCTTGAAGCACCAATTTCAATTGAAAGACAACAGTTTTAGCAAAATTATTTTGGGGGAAATTCTGTGATTTCTCAAATAGCTGTCAGTGCCAGTGTCAGCCAGGAGGGTGACTGGAGGTCTTATGCTCTCACAAGAGTGACAGAGTGAAAGTGGCCTCTGGAAAACTCTGAAGGAAAACTTTTACCTTTTTCTGGTAAACAGAGCCAAGTTTTGTATGTCAGTTTCTCTGAACTGAAGAAAAAATGTAATTGGGTAATTCAACTGATTTCAGATTTTCTTACTGGCTCAGGTCTTAAACCTTTTAAGTGAAACTGGAACAGCCTGATGGTTTTGCAGAAAACCTAAATGAAACATGTTGATCCAGTCTGACTTAAGCATGAAATTGTGTCTCTTGAGGGTTGTAAATAGAATCTCAGACCCATAGAAAAAGAAGAAAATTTTTATATAAGCACAAAGTAAAAGCAAATTTTTCCTATTTAGAAACTTGATGAAATTCAAGCTAATTAACTGTGTCAAAAAAAACCAACCCTACAATCTTCAAATAATTTAATTTCAAGGAAAGTGAAGAATAAAAGTGCTAAAGTAGCATAAGCTTGACAAATTAAGATTGCATTACCTGGTTAGTGATATCTTTGCATTCTACTTTGTTCAGGTCAGTGCAATCTTTTATCTGCACAAAACTCAATTCACAGTCAGTTTCCATCTAAAGAAATTCTGGTATTCCATTTCCTAGCTGTGTTAGCATGAATGGCTGGCTCTTGTACAGATTGTGAAAGGACTCACTGTCCTTGGCAATATTAAATGTCTCCTTTTTCGATAGAGATGAACAATTTTTTTTTTCAGAGTACTAAAGGAGAACATTCTTTACTTCAAAATTATGCTTTCCAAAGTTTTATACAGTTTTTCTTGAGATTTCTGTCACTGTCAGTTACGATTTTAAGAAATTCCAAGGGTAGGTGACCTAGAGAATTTGCTTATTATTATTATTACCCAAAGCAATGCTGCTCTAGAGTGGCTGGTAACTAATGAGGAACATAAAATAGGGTAACTTTGGGGATTACTGAATTGATGGCATTACCATTTTTCACTTGTTGCCCTTCTTTCTTCTCCAAGAGCAAATTAATATGATGTCTATCGACCTAACACATTCAAATAGTAATAATACTGTTTTTTTAAATAAGTAAATAAATAAATAGAAGACTATTCTGAAGTGATATGAAAATTCTCCAGAAGCTCTGCTCCTTTTATTTCAGAGAAGAAGATTTGAGTTATATTTGTTATTTAGCCTCTGGATAAAATCTAACTCTAATGAAATCAAGGGTGTACCTTCAAATCCATTCAATCCAGGCATTCACAAAGTGTTTCTCCATCACTAAAAAAAATTTTCTCCCTCCTATGACAGGAAAGTAAGATGATGATGGTGAAATGTTTGTTAGTAAAGCTATTGTTCATTTTTAACAATGTACCCTGCTAGTGCACTCCTAACAAGCAAGCAGTTTGACTTTTCTGGCTAGAGCTGAGCAAGAAAATAAATTTAAAAATCACAGTGTTTTATGAGAATTTAAGAGTATTTTCAACTTTTCCCAGTCTCATTGTCCCTGCTAGCATTTCCAGGCTGCAACAAACCTGCCTTGGCTCAAACTGCAGTTAACAAGGAGGGCAGACGCTGACCTCGTTTTCCAGCCTCAACTGCAGGAGCCAGGCTGCAGTCAGGTTTTATCTGAAGTATTGCTGAGCCCCACAGAAGAAGAGACAGGTGGGAGAGGCAGGATCCCTAGGCTGGGAGTGTGGGATTTGGGGGGAAGACAGAGGAGGGGAGCAGGAGCTGCTCCCTTGGGCATTGAGGGGCTGCTGAGGGTGGGGGGTGCTGCTATCTGTGCAACCACGGCCTGCCAGTGGCTGCTTTTCCTTCCGCCTTGTCTCTTATTTCTCAGCTGTGAGAGAAGAGCATTAGTCCGTTGTTGATAAGGAAGAAGAGACCTGCGGGCCTTCCAGAGTCATTTCTCTTGTTTTTAACCCTTGTTTCCAAATCCTCCTCTGACAGATGTTGTTAGATACCGTCAGGAACTTTTCAAGTGGCAAATGCACTCCTGAATTTTGTTATACATTAGGTAAAACATTAGATTTTAACTTTCTTTTGAAGAGGACTTCATACTAGTCTGAATATTTTTCTTGAGTAGTCCAGACTTTACTGTTTTATAACAGTATCTATTTTTTATATAGGTTCTTTTATTTTTTATTGCTGCCTTCTTTGTCTTCTGTACTCTGATAGTAACTGTCAGGCAGACCTGGACTTGTATTGGTTCTGTAACTTCATCTGAAGTCTTTACTCTCTGGCCTGACATGCTTGCTCTTATTTTAATGAAAAATACTTCATTTTGGTGGAACATCTGTCTGTATTGATTTTTGCAACCACTTATTTCCTGTGGTTTAATCCATTCCTGTGTGTGAGATGCACACTGTGCAGGAGCGGTCCTTAATCTTCAGATCTCTCTCCAACTCAAGCAGAGTTGCCAGAAGAGCTACTAAACACCAGCCATAGGAATTTTATAAAGCAGCCCTAAAGCAGCAGGTGTTGATTGCGTGCTAAGCCCTGCCATTCACCTGGCCTCCTGTAGGCAGCATGGACCCTTTTGTTGTCTTTCCTTGGCAATGAGGGCATTGTGCATGCAAATGTTAGGCTGAAAGTAGTGGGTGTCATAAAATTCCTGAGTAATTTTTAACGTTCGCTACCGTAAGGGAAAAAAAGAATAGAGGTGATTGTTTTCTGCTGTTGTTTCCTGTCCTGAGCAAATCAAAAGCAATCTTCACAACATTATTTCCCTGTCTTCTGTATAGAAAACAGAAGCTGGAGGAGCTGGAAAGCTGACAATCTAAAATTCTCAAATGGATGTTGAGCACTAAATTCAAATGTAATAATCTAGTACTAACAGCAGGGATAAAGAACTCACTTTTGAACACTGCAGTCTGTGGAACTCACTGAGTTGCTGCAGCTACAGAAATAAAATATAGAGTATTTTAGGTTTGTTTGAATTTTTTTCTTGTTTTTCCCTGGATGTCATGTGGGCTCAGTGTTCTCCATCAAGTATTACACAGCTAAAATCTGTGTAAATCCCAATGCAGTCTCCATTTTTTGTTGTTGTCTAATACACAGTGTTTGTGCTTTGCCTTCCAACTTTAAAACAGCGGCCATAGCTTTTTCTTCCCTTGCAGAGATAACGTGAGAAAACTATATTAAAAGCACTGCCTGTTCATATTCTACAGTAATATAAATGCATAAAAGAACTCCATTAGGGAAATACACACGAAGATGCTTGCTGTTACCAGACATCTCAGCTTGGCTAAGCCAGAAAACAGCAAAGGGCAAAACAGAAGATCTATCACAAAGAGCAGAGGGGTTTCCTGGCAGAATGAGAGCACAAGCAAGCCAAAATCCCGAAAAATAAAGTGAAGATTTATAATGTCTTCACCAGCAGCTCTCTCTATGCAGCAGAGTGAAAGGCTCCTCCACATCACCAAAGGCATGATTAATGCCTTGTTAAGAAGGAAATGTTATGTGCCCGGCAGTTGAAGGAGGAGAGTTGCACAGGATTATGTGCTTCACACGCTTCTGGTACGTCCTGGATTTCACTGTGCTTTGCTCCTGCCTTTTCCTCAGTTGGGGACTGCAGTGAGGCGGTAGCAGAAGAACTTGTATTGATGGGGTTTTGGTTGCTTTTGGTTTTGTTTGTTGTTGTTTTCTATTCACATCCAAATTTCAAAATAAAGGTTAATGTGCATTGTCTACGCACATTTTTTTAGCTGTGTGAAACTTTCTTATTTGATTTGTAAGTAGATGTAGCCTGTCATTTTTCTCACGTGGTTACAGATCCAAATTTCATCTATCTCTCTGTGAACTGTTTTTGATAAGAATATGCTAGGCTTGATTGTCTCCAAGCAAGGTAGCTGTCTGAATGGCCACTTATATATTTTTATTATAAAGAAATTCCTCGCATGGTATAAAAACACCAGTATAGCAAAAATGGGGAAGAGAAGAGGTGGGTCTCAGTGCCTCATCTAAATCTTGTTGGGTGATAGCACTGTAAAAGGAAATTTGCAATCTGCATCAGTCTAATCTCCAGCTTTGACAAGCAGTCGGTTTGTGCGGGTGCAGCATTCCTGCTGCCTCTCTGCAGACCAGGAGAAAGTCCCTCCTTCATTTCTTGCTGTTGTGTGAAGCAAGAAAGTGGATTATTGTTGTTCTTGGGTGACATAATTGTTTTGTTATAAATAGCAGTAGATAGTGGATGTATATGTCCTTAAAGTTCAACTGCAGGGTGCCTGGCAATGATGTCAAACCTGGAGAAGCCAGCAAGCTTTGGGGTACCTGGTGACTGAAGTTTAGCATGCTCTCCACATATTCTTCAACCATGTACTACCAATTTTCTCCAGTATACTGAAGACAAACTGGCACGGTAACCTAGAAGCAGAAGGCATTTTAACACAATTTCATGAGTAATTCTTTTCAATAGTTCAGAGCAAACCAACTAAAGCTGTCAGCCACAAATCATAGCAGCAGTGTTTGCTAGCTGGTGAAGTAGCCTTATTTTTCAGACTGCTGGTAAATCTCTCAGAAGTTTCCTCTGCACCTAGCTGTTAGATGGAAGACATAATTGGTGCTTGTGATGGGCAGGCCCCATAAAAGGCCACGGGTTTGCAAAACTGCTATAAAATCAATAGGTTGTACAGAATTCTATGAGCAGTAAATCTCTATTTGCTTGCATGATGGAGAATGAATTCTGCAAGATCCTTTCCAAATCTAGAAGGAAGAAAGTCATAATATAGAAGAGATTTTGAAGGACTTAGTTGTGAACCCAAATCATACAAATAAAAGAGCTCAAAGTAGGGCTTGAAATAGGAAAAAGTAAAGCCAAAGAAGTAGCTATAATGCAAATGCCCCCTGACATGAGAGGCTTAGAATGACTGTAGTTAGTTCAATTGATTACAGAAACTCATCTAAAACCGAGCAGGAATAAGAGTCCTTGTGGCATCAAACAACCCAGAGGCAGAGGGTGTCAATGCTTCTTTGAAAGGCAAATCCAAGGGATCTGACAGAGAGGAGGACTGCCAGGCTGCAGCCACCCGGGACTGGAAGTTGTTTTGCTGTCCAGCTGACCCCTGTGATCTTTCCCTTTCTGCATTGTGTCTTACAGCAGTGGGTCAGGAGTCAGCAGCTGGGTTACTCACCCATGAGGACTCAAACCTGGGAAGTTTTGAGTACCTGGCACAAAACTACTGGATTCCCTTGGCTTCCTAAAGTAAACATAGGCTGGCAGCTTGGCAGGTAGAGAACATACAGTGTTAAACTTTCGCTGTTGTTGAAAGTGAAATTCTGGTATGAAAGGAAAATGGGACCCTTGGTTTATGTATGTGTACTGTCATTACCAAATATGCCAATATTTTCCTCAAAGACCTGAATTCTGGAATATATCAATATTACTTGCTTGGTTTTATTTGACCTCCCATCACCCTGTAGCATCGTGTATCAGCAGATGCTGCCTTAAGGCACTTTCTGGTACATTTTCCCGATGCTATTCTGTGGAGCTGCCTCCTTCGTGTGATGAAGATTGGCATGTGCTGGGTGCCTGATTCCCGTCCTGAATAATACCAAAAACTCCAAGCTTCTCACTGTCCTGGCCAATATGAAGTGGTATGGATTTATTAAAATAAGCTGAATTACACCTTCCCCTGCCCCAGACTATAGATCTAGCTGTTTGCACCACCTATGATGCAAAAGAGAGAAAAAGCTGTTGATTTTTTTTCTGTAATAAGTCTGGAAGGAGACTCAAGCTATACAGTAACTGCAGTCTTCTGAGGAGACTTAGACGTTATACACAGCTTGAAATGTTTGTAGCCAATGTAGCATTTAAATCTTCAAGCCAATTAAGTGTAATTATTGAACGAAAGGTAATACTTTTCTTCAACAATATGATAGTTACATTTAAATTGGTTTTTAAATTAGAAGGTGACACCTACTAACTGTCAGTCAATTAGGTGTTTATCTGAAGACTATTGGCACGAAATTTCTTTTTCCCTTTTTAAGTGTATATATAGCCCATGTATCATACCGAGGCCTGAAAAAGTTTCTGCAGAGTTTTGTGCAGAGATGCTAAATACACAGAGCACACAGAAATAAATGAAAAATGAAGCAATGGATTTGCTTTCCAGAAAATTTCCGGTTCTATTAATAGGTATTGATAAAATCTTTCTATTTATTCTACTCTATTAACCATCAAATTTTTGGAGTAGTATTTCCAAAAAGTGTTTAATGAAATAATTTGTACATTTCCTGTCCATTTATGGGCCTGGGTTATTTCATCCATAACTGAAATTCTCAGCTTCATCCCAGCATCGCTACTATATGATGCCCTCTAAACCTTTGAGGACTTTGGGCTAGTTTTTCCAACTCAAGGGCACATCACTCGGTTGAAGGCATGGTTTGACTCCTGTCATGTGTCCTGCCTCTTAATATCTCACGGATTTGGTCAGAGACATTGAGAAGTCTACACATGCAAAACACCAACATGTATCCATTTATTAAAAAGATACAATTTTCCATGGAAATCTATTCTTCCTCTAGCATTTATAATGCATATATTACTTAAAACAATTGCTGGATCATAAAACGCAGACATTTCATTTGATTAAAAAGCAATTTGAGGTTATGATTTTTGTACTGCAAGCTACGTTATTAGGTCTTCTGTGATTGGAATTACAAGCTGTTATTACTTTTAAAAATTAAGTATTTTTTCTCATTTCTTCCCGTGGAGAAACTCGTTTGAGGTCTGTCTGTTTACGACTGCTAAAGTAGCATAAATTTATAGTTTCTGAAGGGTTTTTTTGTAAGCAATTACTGATAACTTTCATTTTTACATTTATGGTAGAGAAGGGAAAAACATGATGATGTGCATGTCAGCACTGATAATAAACATCTATTCCAAGAACAATTGACAATATTAGGGTTTTATTTACATGATGAAAAACATCAGGTGACGTGGCTGTGTGGGCTTTAAAAGATGTTTTTTCTCACCTTAAAAGCACTGACAATTTGCTCAGAAACTCTCAGTGACTCGTTCAGTGATAGGAAACTGTGGCAGGTAGCAGCAGGATGTGTCTTCTTGTGTTATAACAACAGGTAATTATTAAGTCTTATTTGTAACTAGAGACAGAGAGAGTAGCTGCTCCCTCCCCCAGAGCAGCTTTCTCAAGGTTTTTGTCATGGTGCTGTGTTTGAGAGATGCAGTTGGGTCCATCCAGGTGAGTGAGCAGCTCCCATCCACCCCAGGCAGCTCTGGTTTGTCAAAGCCATGTTGGGGGTGCTCGCTTTGCATCGCGTTGCACAGGGGAATGTAGGACAATGCTGTAGCTCCAGCTGCTCTGCAGGGCTGCCTGGCTGCAGGTAACTTGTTGCCCTAAAGTGTCTCAGGCAAAAGTATAAGAACTGGAGATCTGTGCTTAGCCAAATGATTCAATTTATTAGCAAATAGATGAGAACTTGCGATCAAAGTATTAAAATGGAAAAACAGTGCACAGTACACATTGCACCTGTAACGTTAAAACATTGTATGTGAAATGGGTTGGCTGTACATGCAACGCCTGCTGGAAATTTGCAAGCTTGAAATGACTACTTTGCACGAAATTGCAGGAAAGGGCAGATATAGTTTTGTTCTTTTGTTTTTTTTTTAGTTTCTACCAGAACCAATATGCAATAGATCTTTTCCCCTTTCCCTTTCTCTTTCCCTTTCTTTTTCACAAGATTCAATTAGTATTGCAATTTTAAAAGAAAAATAAAATAAAAAACATGAAAAAAAAACACAAACAAAACATGTTAACAGTTTTTTATTTCTTCTGGTCTGACCTTTTTTTTCCCTCTCTGACCTTCCAAGGAAGTTGCTACAGTACTTCGTCAAACAAAGGGGAACACTTAAAACAATTATCTCAGAAACATTTCTATTTACTTTCCATTTTAAAATGTTCAGCCCTTCAATGTTAGAATTATGTAGACAAATGTTTCTGTCACTGCAGAAGAGGAGAAGGAATAAAGGGAGAGGAGGGGAAGCCCTAAGAACCACACAACCACTTAAAAATATACTTAGGGCATTATGTACACTCTATTCTACATCCATTTTAGACACTGGGCTAAGCCCTGCTTTCAGGCGCACATCAGTGGCTCTAACAAAGACTTTGACTTGGTTCAGATGTTAGGGCAAAAATTGCTACCCTGAGCAAATTGGTCTGGTATGCAACAGGCACAATTAACAGGGAGGATAAGTGGTATAATTGTAACTCTGACCCATACAATAGTGTTACATTTTTGAGCCATTTAGCTGTACTGTGGAATATGTTGGAGAACGGTTACATACCAGAAGAGCCAGCTGCTGTGCAAAGCTAACACTTTGCTTCATCTAAAAGTGCTCCTATAGCTAAACCAGTGTGAAAAGACTTTTGTTTTGCTTTTGATTATTTTTTATTTGTTGCCTTTTTTTTTTTTTTTTTCCCTTTTTTCCCCTTTTTGGAAGGGCCCAAAGAGGAGTTGTAACCCAATAGCTGGATGACAAGTAAGTGCGTGCACAGTGTTATTGTAGGGAAACTGTGTAGGTCAGGGCTTGAACTAGTGATTGAGTGCCTGGTGAAGGGCTGTGCCTGGCCCTGGGAGCACAGGCAAGTTGTTTGCACCTGTGCTCTCCTCCTGACTGGAAAGGGTGGGCCCAGGGTGGGGCTGTCCTGGGCTCATTTAAGGGCCAGCCATGGAGAGGGGCACATCTCTCTTTAAGAACTGCTACTTGCTGGGGGAGCATCATTTGGGTGGGAAAACATTGTCATTGATTGTGTGAGTCAAAACTTTTGTGAAACCTTTTTGTACATCAATTGTTAAAATCTATAATACGTTGCCTGGGATTGTGAAGATCCTGTCTGAAGCAATTTGGCTTCTTCATTTGCAAAATAGTTGTCCAGTTAGAGCAAAAGTAAAAAATTCAGTATAGGGAGTGAAATTACTGGCTGTGTCCAGCAACATCATTCAGGCTGTGCAGTCAAAACACTGATCACAGCTGCAGTCCCTACACCTGCTGCTTGCTGTGGCTGCACTGGGACTGGGTAGGGTGAATGCTTGGAGTGTGCCAGAGGAGAAATGTGGAGCCCAAATGCCTCTGATACTTGGCTGAGGAGAAACAGTGGATGGCCTACCCATTAGCTGCAGGTGTCCATGTTCGGAGCTGCTGAGACTGGGAGACAAGGAGAGGTATAAGAAAACATTTTGTTTTGGTGTTTTTTTTTTTTTCTGCTCTATGGGTGACCTAGGAATGGACAAGTTGCCCAAGGATGCTGAGGAGTCTCCATCCTTGGAGGTACTCCAATCTTGACCTGAAATTGTCTCTGCTTTGAGCAGTGGATTGGATGAAATTATGAACTTTGGAGATCCCTTCCAAATCAGGTCGTTTTGTGATTCTCTGGATGGTGTGAAACAGCCCTAAACTAAACTAGGTTGCCATGGTAAAGGAATATTCTATTGTTTCCTTATGCATCTGAAAAAGAGCACATGGTAGCCAGATTTGATTCGTCTAGTCCGTAACAGATTACACATGATGAAGTTTTATTTAGGGGTTAAAATAAGCCCTTGAAGTGTTAAAACTCCATTTGTTTTTTGTTTTAGCTGAGGGTTCAGCCCCTGTGTGCACGTTGTGTAAAATGCTGTCATTTGGCTACTCCTTTTATTATTGTTTATTTAGTGCAGCTGCATATCTGATGGAGGTAGTAACTTGTTAATAAAATATTTTACTGTGATATTCCTATGTCGTAAAATGTCATTGACTTGAGTATCGAGCACCTATGCCATTGTTTTAACAGACAGACAGTATTGCCATTGATTTTGTAATCACAGCAAAATTGCAAAATCTCTGAAGCTTTCTAAACCTGATTAACATGAGCATCCATAGACCAGAATTAGTACAAAAGGTTAATCTTAAGAGCTATGAATTACTGAAACTGCCTTGATTCTTTGAGATAGATCATGGGAATGACCAATGCTCCTTTAAAATTCCATTTAGCAATTCATAGAGAAATTCTGTCATTGCCTGTGAAGTATAATAATAATCATTTAATTACATTTCTGGTATATTAAATTTGAAATTACTTCTCAGTCTCTTTTTGAATGTGTCCTATAATAATTAGGAATAGTAATACAAACACTTTACTTTGTTCTGTTACAAGCTGCTGTCAGAGATCTTTTGGTGTTCCTTCCAGAGGCAGTGAATTAAACTATCAAAGTACAAAAGGTACACTTGAGTTATAGCTTCAATAGCTGAGTTAATTTTTCAGATATTAAACTGCAGAATTTTTTCTGCTAGAAGTTCAAGAGAATGGAAAAGCAGATGTTTAAAACAACATATAATTTCTGCAGTAGGATATTCTGACTGGTGGTCAGAATTTTTGCACAAGAATTAGATTAACTATCAAAAAAAACCCAACTATATATATATATAAGAAAATATATAACAGTCATGTTTCCAAAGAAGGCTTTCTCACTGAGGAATAAAACCAGGATGAGAGTTATCAGCGTAGGATAATAAAAACAAATTAAAAAGAATTGGCTCAAGCTTAGTATGAGTCAAGTATTGCTATTCATGATTTGAATCCTTCACTCAAGGATGTGTTAGAGATCTATCTATGATATTCTATAGCTGTTTTATCTGATAGAGGGTGAAAATGGCATTAACTGAAGTGAAAACAATTTTGAAAGTTCCTAGTTGCTGTACATTAGCATTTGGCTTTGAAGTTGGCCTAGCTTTGTACAGGGTTTGGACTAGGTGCCCTCCAGAGACTCCTTCCAAACTAAATTACTCTAATTCTATATTTTCCACTGGGGAAAAGTCTTGGAAGTGGCGTTTCCATGGGTTATATTTCTTTCTCTGGATGGTTTGTAAGGGGCTGTACTAAGATAAATGGATTTAGAGGCTAACATTTTGATAGAAGAATGACTAATAGAAGAGAATAACAGGTTTGTGGATTTTCTTTCCTTCCATTAGACAGACAGCGTAATGTATATTTTCTTCAGGCTGACTATCTTGAAAACTGTCAGTTTTATGGAGAAAAATCTGCTTTTGTCTTATGCAGCAGCACAACATACAATGATGCACTCACTCCTCAGACTCTGACATCCTCTGCCTCAGCTCAGGTCTCTCAAATGCCTAAAACGTACTTTTCCTCAAAGGTCCTTCTGTCCCCATTTCACACCAAGCCCAAACACCCAATCATTAGGAATATTGTCTCTAGTCAATGCTGCAAGGGCTGTATCTCCCCTCGCTACTGATAAATTTGTGGACCGGGATTTCCTTCTTCAACTGCATACCGAAGTCCATTAAAAGAAAAGCTTTCAACAGAAGAATGTCTTACATAAGCTTTATTCCTCCAGAATAAGCTTATCTCTGTGCTTATAACAAATGACAAAAAAAACATTTTGATAAATCTGCAGAACACAGAACTGTTATGTATTTGGGAACCACTAGATGCTTGCTGGTTAAGTGAGAGCATGAACAGTATTTTCATGTCAATAGCAAATCAATGTTCTGAAGGAATGTATTTTCCACAACTGATACTACCAGTCATGCTTTGCAGCTCAACAAGGTAATAAATGGGATAATTGGGAGTAAAACACAGCGAAAGTACAAACCAAGGAATTCAGTATTCTTGAATCAAATACTGTTAAACTCTTTGCTCTGGGAAGGATCTCCAAGCAGAATTACAGAGTTTGCTCCTCTGCTTGTCTTGCTATTTTTGTTCACTGTTAGAAGGCATATAAGATTAATGCACTGGTCTTTGTTGCTGATATGACTTTTAGATCTGTGTATATCTCCTCCATAAGGAAACAGGTTTTTTTCTGTGGTTGTTTTTTTTTTTTCGCGTACTTAAGGTGCATATTGTGAGATATGTAAGGTCATCAAATGTAGAGGTTTTGGAAATGCATTTGAATGTTAAAGTAAGGCCTGGCCTTTACAGATGCATGGCATGAAAAGGAAGGAATTTAGTTGTGCTAACAAAGTAACAATGGGATTTAGAAATGCCCATAAATTGGACTGCTGAGGTTAGTTATTGCCTTACTATTTGCTGATGTGTATCTAGCGAGGTAAATTTTAGAACTCAGATTTACACTGTCCGCTGATATGCCCCAATATGATTCACAATTCTAAGGTGTTTGATACTAACAAATCCTAACATCTTTAAAATAAATTTGTAACGTGTGTCTATCTTTTTTTCTTAATTTTTATTTCCTTGTCAGTTCTACTTTAAAAATTCATAGGACTTTTCGTGTTGAATTTTTTTCAGAAATAATAAATCTTGGGCTTTGAGAAATAAACAATTTTTGTCAGTTAAGCAGAAATCAGGAAAACAGGAAGGAAATTGGTAATCTCAAGAAAAAGAAAAAATGTATTTCCAAAGTTCATTCTTAAAAGTTGGTTGATCTGCGTCATGTCCTCTTTTTAAAACCAAAATACTTGGGTAACATAGAGTGAGACACCAGCATGTGATGAATGTTTTTTATAAGTGTTGCTGAAATGCAAGGAGAATGATTTCTCAGAGCTCATAAAGAAAGGATGTAAAAGACAAACAGCAATATGTTAGCAGAGATACGACAGATCTACGGTATCTATTTCTGGAGATAAAACCAAACAAATGGACAGTGCTGCTGCTCTCCCATCCTCTGTATAAAATGTTACTGCCTGGTTAGTTGTCCTAATCCTACTTTTCCTATTTGTTTAAACTACTCAATGTGTTTCTCATCTCCCTCATTTCAAACTAAGTTGAAAATAGTTCCAATGAGTTGCTGAATTTGAAAACAATTTCAGCAGACTGTAGTTCCTGGATTATAAATTACTGAAAGAACAAGGTTTGTGGAAAATGGACAATTTAAGAGCTCAAACAGTGAGTGCTGTAGGTGTCAACAGGGATGAACCATTCTGTTGATTCTCCCGTTAGACATTTCTGAGGGTTCCTTGTGTTTGCTCCCGTACCTTTCCTGAAGTCTCGTCTAGCACTGAGCACTCCAACAGATTCTGGAACTGTTTTTTGGGGAGGCATGACCTCCTCCAGGAAAAATTGCTCACTTTCTTTGTGAGGCTAATTCTAGGGCCACCTCAGGGCTACCTCTGGAACAGTTCCTTTCTGGGCCCAATTCCAGAGCTGTGTGTACTGCTGCTGTTCTCATGAAATACAGGAGTTTTTAGAACTGCCTTTAAATTAATATCTCAAAACATTGTTAAAAGACTTATTTAAACTTTCTATTCCTGTAATAAAGTTCTTCTGAAGAAGCATGTGATGTACAAATTGCTTGTACTATTTTATGCGTTCATGATGGAGATAAAGGAATTGATAACAAGCTGTTCAAGTAGACAGTAACTAGAGACCTCAAATTTAGGAACACCTAAGTAAATTTTACTTATTTCTACTGTAAGTGAAATGTTTAGATAATTAGAATAAAATCTTTTGCAGACAGTTTAGATAGGATTTCTGTAATTGCATGATTATTTTCTATACCTTTATAAATGCTGGTTTTAATTTAAAGCCTAAAGCCTTGGTGCTGTCTGTACATGGGGTGTAGCATTCCATGCTTTGTGTTCTGCTTGTGTGACTGCCAGTGACTGCTCCTTTCATTGTGAATTCTTCCAATTTTACGAAACTCTTATTGTCAAAACAATTTAGATTCTGGTAATCAGATAAGCGAGACTATAGTAAACTGGCAGCAATTGCTAAATTAATTTGTGAAACAGCTTTAAGTAACAAATAGATGGGAGAAAATCACAATCTGATTATAGCTATTGCAGAAATAAGAAACCAGATTACAGTGAATAATTTATCCAATGAATTTAAATCACTTTCTCAGTACTACAACTAACACCCCAGGGGAAAATATATTATAAAGCTTTGAAGAGGAGCTCGAGCACCTTCTTTTGATTTCTAATAAAAAGTTTTAGATGACAGTAGGTGCCTCAGAAATCTCCTTGATACTATTCCAATTTCAGTTCAGCATGTCAAAGGCAGCAGAACTGAGAGTTATGGAATGATGTAGAAAGATTCTTCTGGGAATCAGATCTCTTGATTCTTCTTGGCCCCCTACCAGAGACTATACTTGTGATATTGCGTAAATCTACAAATCTTATTGCTTATTTTTTTCTAATAATCTGGAATATTACAGTACAAAATGAATAGGAAATGTTACTGAAGATCATAGGTAGATGAGTTGTGAGAATCAAGGAAATATATTATAAGGAAAACATTGAGAAGTGTCATTTTTATAACTTTCCAAATTCCAATTGTGAATTCAGGTAAAATACTTCTTTTTTTTTTTTGAAATTTGCCCCATTTGCTCATTGTAGAGGCTGCCCTTAGCATGTATTTCCTTCTGTCTGATTTTGATTCCATCTAAACAAAATAAAAGTAGCTTGAGATCGAAATACAGCCTGATTAACAAATGCGTACACTTTTTAAATTAGTCTTATCTGACAAGAAATCTATGATGAATGTATCAATTTCCCTAACAGGAAAATTAAATCAATATTTTCTGACCCAAAGTGCAAATTCACTTTAAAATCTAGCCCAGGATTTTAACTTCGCATGATGGAGACAGCTGCAGAATAGTTTTTTCTGGGCAGCTGGCTGATAACAACTGTCTGGTTTTTTTTTTTTTTTAAAAAAAAAAAAAGTGTTGAACAGGATAAGAGTTAACATTGTGCTTACATTGTGCTTTATTTTACTTTAGGATCGTAGAGTATTGGATCAAGGATGATACTAAGATATGAGTATTAAGTTGTCGAAGGAATTTTTTTCTTCTTTTGTTGCTTTCATCTACAACTAGTAGAATAATTATCAAAAAACAGATTAGCTGGACATTGGTATTTTTTAATACGTAGCTGAACAAGTAATTTAAAGTTATTCATTTTTGTTACAGAGATGAATTGATAATTTGACAAATATGCATCTGAATAATGTATTTATTAAAGTAATGGGGTTTTCTTTTTCTGACAGTATTGGGATGATTCATCTATACTCATACAGCCGTGCTACTGTGTTGCATGGTACAGAATGACAAACACTTTAGTGAAGTAGCTGCTTGCATACTTTGTGCAAGGAACACTATGATTTCACATGACAGTTTAGGAATGATAGCAGCAGAAGTCTAAATCTTCTCGTGCTTCTATTACAGTATAATCTGCAAAATGCAAGCTCTAATTTAATGCTGTGAAAAAGTGAGGTAGTCTTTTCCACGATTGTATTCTGTCTGTGTGTAGAACTGCAAACAGGAGTAGATCTTCCTCCATGTTCTAGACCATGTGCCATACCTGCAGCTTTCCTGCACACATGGCGTGGGCTGGGCAGCACTCAGCCTTGATGCACATCACCCTCTCCCAGGAGCCTTGTCTGCAGCTTGCAGAGTGTTTCCACTCTGTACTTTCAGACTTCTACCTTGCTTAAGCTGTAGTTTTACTGTGTGTACTCCTAATTACATGAACTATACCTTGTAATTTATCAGGTTAATGTGGTATTTTGAAGTTTAATTTCCCATCTTTTTTAAACCACTTCTCTGGAAGCTTCTGATGAAGGCCTTTTCTCTTTTCTTTTTATCCTCCATCCATGCAGTTTGTTTCACATAATTATGTATAGCAGTTTACATATAGTAATTTATGTAATTTATGATATTGATGCTGGAATGAGACTTATGACCTACTACCTCTGTTTTCCTCTGAAGATTGTGCAGAGTTGTTTGCTTTTCTTCAGAGATGCACTGGTTGTAAGCGTGACCCTGGCCCTTGTAATCGAGTTGCCATATATGAGGGCTGCTCTGAAAGTAATGCCTCCCATTTTATTATGTTGGTCACAATATCAGAGGTGAATGTTGGTGGGATGGCAGTAGAGGGTGAACGTTCCCACCAATATTCCATTTCATTTTGTTGCTATGTGACAGATGGCAGCAGAGAGGCAGTCTGGAAAAAATGGCATCTGGCATGGAAGTGTATATGAGGAAAGGGGATATCATTGAATTCCTCCATACAGGAAAAAATGGCATCCACTGACATTGACTGACAGTTGCTGAATGTTTATGGAGACCAAACAGTGGATGTGAGCACAGTGAGGCAGTGGTGGTGCATTTCAGCAGTGGCAACAGCAAGGTAGAAGACAAACCACATTCTTGATGGCCATGCAGATTTTTATGAGTGCAGCATGCACCTTCTTGTTTATTGCTAGTGAAAATGCAGAGCTACTGGTGCTGACTGTGTTGAAAAATACTGTTTCGGAGCTGAGAATTTGCTTTACCAAATAGTGTTATTGTGTCCTTTGCATCCATTGTAGTTTCCATGGAAATAAATAGGAGGCATTACTTTCAGAGTGACCTACATAGATGGAAATTTCACACAGCTCTTTCAACAAAATGTTGCCACATTATTTGTCAGTTAGATTTCTGTTTATTCTCCAGGCATATGTATGCTCTTTCTAAATGTTCTAGTAGCACTTATCTTTTTTTTTTTTAAAAAAAAAACCAAAAAACAAAAACTTCAGTACAACTGTGAAAGATACAAGGCAGGTTTTCTCACTTCTAGGATTTAAGGAACAATTTTCGAAGTTTGTCAGACTCTCAAGAAGACTGCTCTCAGTTGAAGGATCACGTGAAAACAAATTGCTCCTGTCTGCTGTCCAGGACCCAAGGTTAACTACTGAATGTAGAACAGCCTAAGGAAAGTGTTGAGTACAGATGTCCTCAATTAACCTCTTGCCTAGAAAGGAAGCATTCTGGAACAAGCAGTAGACCATCTAGTCGTTTAAATAACAGGTATTTCGTGGTAGTGGAGTATCAGGAGGGAGTGTGAAATAACCTTCCAAGGAAAACCACAAATACCCAGGGAAGGTGATGAAATTGAGGGTTAACCAAAATTCTGCAGTATAAACAGATGGATAAGGGAAAATAGCACAGACCAGATATTTATAGAACAATTTTTGATTTTCTGTTTGCAGTTTTGCGTACTCAAACACTATCCCTTACATGTGATTGATTATCTGGGAGTGTATAGTCACCTGCCAGCGAGAGTTGTCTAAAATGCATCTAAGAGTGCCTTAGAGGAATACTCTATCACACAGAGTAATTAAAATCTGGAACTAACTGGCAGAGAAATGCATTGAAGGCAAAAATTGGGGGCAAATAAATGGATAGCAGGTCTGTCAGAAGTTATAACTGATGGTAAAGAAAGACTTCAGGAGGAATATTAAACATCATAGTTCAGAGATCAAGCCTTCCCCCTCGTAACTGGAGAAGTAACACAGGAACATATTATTAGGCATCTACCTCTCCTCAAATCCGTGCTCTGACTACTCCTTGAGTGGCCAAAGGCTTGTCACGTGGTGTCCAGCACAACTCTTGTACATAACCAGAGGAAGGTCATATCCACTCAAGAAATTAAGGGCTGTGTACACTATTCTTCCCCTTTCCTCCTATCGTATTAGCTGTCCCTTTCTGTACTTTCACAGCTATAGACTATAAGCTCTTCTCATTTTGCAGCATTGCAGAAACTCGGACTCAAAATAAGAATAGCGTTCTTAGTCGCCTGCAGCAGAGGATATAAGGGGAGAAGGAGTTATTATATCTGTTATTGTCAGAGTGACTCAATTGGCAACAATATTGCTTCCAAATTGGTAGGTTTTTGGGTTACTGTACTGTACCACAGATGATGCTGAACTGCAGAACTGGGGATTGTTTCTCAGATGAAAAGGGGAGAGAGAGACAGAGAGAGAAGTTCATTGATGATGAAAAAGGCTTATGATTGATTTTGTGGGTAGCACACGTCTTCTTCCTTAATAAGGCTGGCATTGGTATTCTAGACATGTATTCTTCACTCATCTGTTTAGTCTTTTACACAGAAAACTCCCTCATTTTTTACACCATCCATATGATTCCCTCCTCCATTCAGTTCAGTATTAAAGTTCAGGAAAAAATGCATATCTTAAAGTATAGGCCTTAAGCTAGACTATCAGACCTTCACAAGCTGAAATAACTAGGCAAATTTTCAAATGCACTTAAATATTTGATGGTAATTGTATCAGATGAGTGAGCTGAAATTATGAAAACCAGACAGCCTTCAGAAGCTTTAACATTGACCTGACAGTCAGATTTTGGCAGCTCCTTGTGGATTTTTTTCAACAACTTGTTTTTAGGTTAATAATTTATCTTGGCACATATACTACAGAGAAAGGAAAAAGTATGAAAATCAAAAAATATCAATATGCCAATCTACTTTCAATGTTTTTCATAGTCAAAACTCTCTAAGTAAATCCCAGAAATTCTTCTTTCGGAATCTCACATATTTTTGTGTAATTATCTTGGCAGCATCAAGCATCCATATATTGAGATATTATGAATGGTGAATATTAGCCCCAAATATGCGAGCTCAGAATCTGGAAGGCCAGGATTGATTAATAGGCAGCAAAAACATGTTACCAGGTGAATTGTGCATGTCTTACAATCCCTAGGAGGAATGTGTTGCAACTGGTTTCGGTCATGCAAAGTTTTGTCTGAAAGAGACAAATGTGTTGATGTGAGCAGCACAGGTGAAAGTCTGTACCTGTCAGAACCGCAGTGCATATCATTACCCACAAAATAAGAACATGACTTACTAAATTTGAGTCTTAACCTTTTACCTTAAGCCTCGGAGTATTATTATTTGTTCAGACTGACAGCCAAATAAGTGCAAGGGATAAGCTTGCTGAGGGGGATTGGGGCTGTGCCTGCTGAGCTGCCCAGTGCAGCTGTAGGGATAAGCTGGGTGCCTGGTGCCTCTGATCCTTTCTAGAAAAACAAATGTGGCTGTTGAACCTCAGGTCTCCTCAGAAGTGTAACTTTTTTTTCCACTTTTCTTTCACGCACCACATGATTTTCTCTCTTCTGTCTTCACACCATTCCTCTTGTGCTGGTGGTACATAGACCTTGCCCATGGCAAGGCAAAAAAAGTATTTTTCCAGAGTAGTGAGAATCAATCTAGAACCATGTACTTCAAGCAATGGAAACTTCATGGAAAAGTAAGTGGAAGTGTGTGCTGTGGTACTTTTGGATGTCCTTCATCATGTAGGACTATAAAGACTCACCCCAAAGCATGGTGAGCTGCAAGCATAGAAAGACCTGTGCAGCCTGGTGCCTTAACAACCAGCAGCTGTTCTTCTACTTTCCTTTCATTTTGTCTTTTGAGGTTAGTACAGAGTGTTAAATGCTGAGGCAGTGATTTTGTTCACTGGTTTGGAATTTCAGCTGGCTGGTCCTGCTGGTTGGGGTGATTTGGCTCTAATAAAAATCTGTGGTAGCAACTAACTTATGGTAGTTTAAAACATCACACTTTTAGTCTTTGACTAAATGTAAACTTCCTGAATCAAGTAAAATTCTACATGCTCAGGTTATTCCACAACTTTTTAAACAAAGCATTTATCTTGTTGAGATAGGAGGCATAACTTTAACTGAAAACTCAAGAGTGTGGAAGATTATTAGACATGAGTGCAGTTGCTGCTATGTCTTTTCAGTAACTGTTGGGTGCTCTGAGCTACTGCCATGTGAATGATAATAGCAATTTAACAATAGGTATCTTTGGTCTTCCTTCTGTGGCAGTGCTCAGGAATACATTTCATATTTTCTCAAAAAAATTTATCTATGGTGCAAGCCAGCTGGTGTAGAAAGTGATCCTGATATTTTTCACTGAAGAAAGGAAAATTAAATTAAGGGATGTTGATTTTTACCTTTTTGAAAATCTTGAAAAACTAGAGCAGCTGGTTTTTTCATATATAAAAATGTTTGTTGTGAGAAAAATCAAAATAATTCCATGGGAAACTCTGAAAAGCAATTATCCACTGGGGAGAGAAAAACAGTTTGATAGGAAATTGACCACCTATCAAAAATTGATCAGCTTTGCCAGTCTGGCTGAGAAGAAAGAATTAGCTCAAGTAAGATAGAAGGCAGGAAAAGAAAGGGCATGGAGGCAAAGGACAGATGATTATCAAGACATTTCATTTCTTATCAGAATCACTGCTCTGCAACAACTTTACCTAAATGGGCATCAATCTAGTCACAGTCCCTTTCCTCCTCTTTGGAGGAGGAAATCTGTGCTGCAACTCGGCTGCAGTGAAACCTCAGCACCTGTTTGCTGCTGTGGGTTGTTGTGCATTTTCTTTGTGGTGTCGGGAGCTGTAGGAAAACACTGAAGCGAGTCAGAATTTTATTTATTTATTAACCTCACCTGTCTTAAAATAATAAAATGTGGGGTAGGAAACATTAGATTTGATTGAGTTCCTCAGAAAATTCTGCCGAGCTCAGTCACTTCCTTCAAGCCATTAACTATTGCTGTCATGTATACTTGCCACTGAACAACGCTCCATCTGCCAATCTTCAGGTAATTTATGGTACAAAACTTTCCTGCTCCAAGTAAGGTACATATTTCTTTGAAAGAAATTATTTGTGTTTCACTCTCTTCTGACTTCTCTCCTTGTTGCTTACATTTGCCTGGTACTTTTTCTACTTTCTCTTTTTTTTATTTTTAAATTCAGTGAGGCACAATAACAAAGATCTTGGTGGGAAAAGGTCTGCAGACTCCCAGGAAGTGTGTTACAGAAGACCAAGTTACATAGCCCAGGGCTTTGGCAAAACTGGTCTGCTGGCTGATGGGACCAAGCCATAGGAGCAAAAGTAAGAATCCTCTCCCTCGTGCAAAAATCAGTAGCTTGATATTGCCCAACTTCTGGAAATAGTAGCAAGCAGAAATGGATCAGGTCCTTCCTTCCGCAGCTTAGGGTGCAGGGGCTTTGTAGCACGCTGTACTTTCAGGGCAGAGCTCACTCCTCCTGCTTGGGGCTCATCCCCTGCCCCTTCTCCAGCCGTGCCCCCCCACCAGTGCTGCCTAAATATCTGCAAATCTGCAAAGAACCCAAGAGCTCCCATTTCAGCAGAATGATTTCTAACTTTGCCAAGCACACAAGTCAGAGGCAAAACTAATTAATGTCAGCGTGCTGTAGATTCTTCCCTAATGAATCCCCCTCCTCTTCAAATTAACCTTAAATGAAGCGAGTAACATATTTTGCAAATAGATCGTTAGCGGTGCTGTCTGGGACATGAGAGTCTGATATTGTATTTCCTCACCATTTCAACTGGAACTATCCAAGGCTGCAGCACAGAAAGAAAAATTAAGCCATTGGCACTAACAGCTTCTCCATATCACAGCCAGCAATTGAACCAGAGCCATTGTTGCTGCTTTGCTTCACAGTTGTGTCGCTGAAACATCCTCTGCTCATTTCCTATATGCATCCTTTATAAAAGCAGTGGTTCTTGCATGCAAAGGAGTGGCAGGGGGAATTAAACAGGTTTCAGTATCAGCTCCATCTTTTCTTTTCTGAATGGACAGGACAAACTCACAGCGATGGGAGGTAAAGTTTGAGCGAGCCTGGATGGAGCTGGCTTGAATGCCAAGGAGCATGAAGACAGCAGCTTGGATTTCAGCAAGTGATTGCTGCCCAAGGAAATACCCTATGCTTCTCCTGCATTTAAATATTAAGAAACTAATTTTGTTGCTGGCAGGCACAGTTCCTCAAGACAAGCTGTGTCAGGGACCTCTTGGCAGTCTGTGATGGAGAGGTGACAAGCTATTCAGAGCTGGCAAGAGGTTTTCAGAAAAGCTCAGCTGCTATTCACAGAGCCAGAGACCTGGCAAGCGGCAACGTGGCACACAGGGAACTGCTTAGAACAGACCACCTTAATAGCGCGCTTTTCTTAGAGTTGCTTTACGGTACTGCACAAGCAAAACACAAGTAAGGAGAATTTCGTGATCACTCCTTTGTCTCTAAATGGAGAAGTGAACATTGCCAATAGGAGTATGCATGTTGTTCAGAAAAGGAAAGTGGGATCTGTTGCTTTTCTGGAAACAAAAATTGATGTTTGGAGGCAGGAACAGGGGGAAAAAAAAACCTTTGAACTGAGAGGGGGTGGACAAACTGAGCTGTCACAAGATGAAATCAAAGATACACTTGCAGGAAGGAAGAGGAGTGCACTAAGGAGAGAAAACCCACACAATTGAAAGGAAAATAGTGTGGTACAGAAAGTCAGAGAGAGACATTGACACGTGCAGGTGTATTTCTACCCAGGAGGTGCACTATTCTCTTTTGAATGTCAAAAGCAGGTGTTTCCTTTTGAAATGTGAGCTAATGTGGGCATTCATCACAATCTCTCCCAGGTGCTAGAACAGTATGGGGCTTGGTCTTTCTAAGGTAATTATTGCTGAATGTATTGTACAGCCACTGCACCTGCCAGGTAGAAGGTCTGTGCATAAAAGAGAAAGGACGGGTGTGTTGGTCGCACCAGGAGGAAATTTTCTGCTTCAACATTAAAAATCTTAAGTCCTTTTTATTTATTTATATGCTAAAAGTCAGTACTACAGACACAAACCAGAAAAAGGTGTAGTACACTTTTTCAAGAGTGTCTACATATATTCATACGTATAAAAGATATGTCAACTCACATTTTTAAGAATGAATTAAAATTGAACACATGAAGAACATTGTCATCATAGAAGAAAATAGCTGTTTCCTTCTGAGCTAGGTGCAAGAGAGTTCAAGTCCATTACCAGAAAAGAGGGTGGAGGTTGGTTTTGGTTATTATTGGCGTTCTAATTTATGCTGTGTACCAGAATTGGGGTAACATTGAGATATGCAATTTCTTTCAAAGTAAAAAATAGACTCCCAAAATTCCTTCAGGGTTGTCTTTATCGTCATGCACGCACAAAGTCTGATAAGAATATGCTGCCAGCTCAGAATAGTACATATGTGTATTTTCTTGTAGTTACTAAATTGAACTTGTATTCCTCCAGTGAAAATGGCTTGCCACAGAACAAGAAAATGAATACGTATAGATGTTGCTGAAAGTTATCTTCTTCTCTAACCACAAGTTTTGTGAAGTAATTAGGCAAGTCCCAGTTAGAAAGGGAATTCTAAAATTCTTCCAGAACAAAGACTGGTGAGAGTCTGGGATGGTTTTTGCTAGTTTTTTTTTTTGTTGTTAATTCTTACTGCAGTCTATGTTTAGTCAGACCTTATTATTTTTGACGTTTTTGAGTCCATTTAGATTTGATTTGACCTTCTAGTTAGGTGAAAGTCCCATTTTAATCATGTGAGGAAATATCTCATCTCTGTGGGAAAGTCAAAATTGTTCTTGCACTGCTGTTAACAGCAAAAGAATCTCTGGAGGAGATTAATTTAGTGCTAAGAAGCAAAGAAAATTACAGAATACATGGCTGATTTTAGGCATTGTATCTGTTCTGCTGACAAGATTTAAAAAAAAAAGGGAAAAAAAGACTATATGCAATCAACTGTTTTAAGTATTAGGACTTCTGTTTCAGAATCTTCTCAGCTCCTATATGAATAACTCTCAGCTTCTACATTTTTATTTCATGAATTTCCAAGTCTTCCTAAAGTCTGAGCAAGGTCCATAGAAATCTGTAGATATTATTTACGTAGGTGAAATATTTCCATAACTGAAAGCAAAAGATTATTTAATAATGGTCACGAATCCATACTCATTATTAACTAATGTAATTGAACAGAACCTTAGTAATAATTACCATTAAACCAACTGCTCATGGGAGATACTATACTGTGTAACTTAGAGAATTATTGCTCTACTTACAGTTATTCACACGTGTAAATGGTCCTCTCAACACGGATGGGATGTAAAGAGGTTTGCATTTGTGCTGAATTAGAAAAAGTGGCATTTATGGTGAGGAAAGATGATTCTAGATGCACCAATTTTGTAGAATTAATCTAGTTGCTTTTCTATCGTGAGCACTGAGATAAAATTAGGAGTAGCAATTATGTGCCTGTACTTTTATAACAGGAAAATACCTACTGAAATAGATTGATTTATCCCTGAAGAAGAGCATGTATCAAACAGAATCCTTCCCTTTTCAAATCAAAGTTCTCTAAGTAGCAGGGCAGGACTCCTGAGTGTTAACATGACTGCCCTGCAAATACTTGTGCGGATTGGGTTACTCAGGAAAATTCTCGTCTTTGACACATTTGTGTGATTTATGTCTGGGTATCAGTAGAGAACTCCACACAATTTTTGAGCTACTTTTCAAAGCAGATTTCACTGGGATCCTAACTCACTTCCCTGTTTAACTCTGTGCGGTTTCAGGAATGATCTTGTTCCCCAGTTCCCCATCTGATCTGGGTTTGTGGTTATCGGCTCACACTCAGCAGCAGGGACCTTACACTAGAGGATGGATATTTACTGGATGTCACTGTGCTACACGAGGTATCATAGCAACACATTGCAGGCACTGTGATTCCCAGATTACAGATGGTGAAGACATGCAACAGGTAGTTTTAATTAGCAGTGGAGCTGCAGCAATACAGCTCAGGATTTGGGGCTGCATCAGAGCACTCCCCATAAGCTGTTTTCTGCTGTGGTGGACTCTCCATCAACCAGCATTCATTTACAGGTATCTCAGGTGCATCTGTCCAAGCTGCTGTCATAGCAGCTGGTGCAGTGCAGCTCTTAGTCCAAAGCTACAGAGTTTTTCTTTGAAAATAACTTCTTAAGAAAAAGCAGTCTTCACATTGCAGTGATCTAGCAGCACGTGTCATTCCTCATCAGCCCTCAAAAGCCACACTGTATGACCCAAAGCAACAAGAAGTCTCAGTGCAGCCTCACAAACAGCGAAGTCTGGAAGTCAGGATGCCTTTGTGCTTCCTCCTGATGCTTTGTTTGACCTGGGATAGTTCACTGCAGATTGCTGTCTGTAGATATTAATATGTACAGAAATATTTACTTCTCATACAGGTGTTGAGGCCTGATTTTCAAGCTATATTTTCAAACTATACCTAGTCTTGAAAAGATAATATAGATATTGTTAAAACTCTGTGATTAACACTTCATTAACATTCCTTCCATTTAACCTTACTTAGAGTTTTCCTCTGCTCGCTATTTTGGATATTTTCCTAATGTTAGATGTCTGATATGATTTTTGAATGGCTTTAGCAAGCTGATTCCTACCTTGTTTGTGTTTTCATATCTTTTGTATTAATAGTTCTCAGTACATGTGAGTGGGAGAGCTCCACAAAAGAATGGACCAAATAATCCATACAATTCAGATTTATTTAATAATCACAAAAACAGCTTATATTTCATACCATGTCATTTTCGCCAAGAATATACACATGCTATGTGTCTATATCATCAGATTATGCAATGAGCAATGGAAAACCTACGTATTATGTAGCTTCTCTTTGCAACTTGCTGAAATGAGAACAGCTCATATTGTTAGAAATCAGATACCCGGGAATTTTTTCCTTTTATTATTTGGACTTTTGAAATTTTAACTTGCATACCAACCGTATTCATGTTTTTAACATTGAGAAAATTTTTAAGAGGTTTGAAATATTTATTCTTGAGTTAATGAAAATATATTCATTTACGTTTGCATTCATGGAAGAGCTATCTGGGTAGCATTCAGAAATGAAAAAAGCTATGCATTGCTTTTGCAATATTTTACTATGTTTCAAGACTTGCTGAAACACAGTGAGTTGTTACTCATATTGCCTAAACCAGGGATGAGGTATTGGCAAAACCTTAAAAGAAATATTCCATTAACTGATAGATAAGAAACGTTAGTTACGGTTCTTGTGGTAGCACAAAGCTATGCTCCAAAGTTCATGTGAGACAGGCCCATTCTTTGCATGGAAATGGCAGCGGATCCATTTAGAATGCCATTCTAAATGGTGCTAGCAGTCTCAACTTTAAGCAGTAAACTAAACTTTAAAAAAAAACAAAAACAAACAACCAAAAAACCCCAGGCCACTAACCTAGGTTCTGAAAAGAGGGTTGCTGTCTATGCCATGCAGTTACTAAGTCATTAGACTTGTTCAGGAGAGTCATGGTCAAAATAAGTCTGTAGATATTTCCTCTTTCTATCTTGATAAAGGAGTATGTTCGAATTTCTGTTCATGGATTGTAATCGCAAAAGACATTGTTACAGTAAATTGCGCATGCATATTCTTAAATCCCAGAGATATCAATAAAATACAGCACACACACAAAAATAGTGCAAATGATTGGTGAACTGGGACCAAAATGAATCATTTGCTAAAATAAAATGAAACCAAGTACTCAGAGCAGTTTTTAGGCAGGGAGTTTAGGTGGTAAATAGTCAGGCCTGTCTTGCTTTGTGGGAAATAATTTACAAAAGGACTGTCAAGTACAATAGCTAGTAAAAAACCCGTTATCAGGTTTAATATCTCGAGTGTGGATAACCTCTGATGATATCATGCTGCTGGCATCTGGAGTACTCACGCTACAAACAAATTCTGTTACAATGGGGAGAATACATGTGTGCTAAAAGAATGGTAAAATGCAGATGTATTGTTTGTTAAAAGAACAGTAAAATGCAAATGTAACATACTTTGGGTCAATAATTGAGGGCTCTGAACATATAGGGAAAGAACTAGGAGAAAACACCCTCAATTTTAATTGTGAAAAAAAATTGCTTAAGAAGAATAATATTATCATCTGAATGTTAAACCATGGAGGCTCTGAGTATATTTCAATGCATTTCTTCTCTATTATTTCTTCTAAGGATGGATAATTGGAAAGGGTTCCTTTACAGAATGGTTTTTGGTCTAGTGAATTGCATCAGTGGTTGGCTGAGATTATGGTAAAGTAGAAAAAGGTTTCATAAACAAGACTGTGTAAAATTTAATGGCCATGTTAGATGCCCAGCTTGATGTAGCGCAGCATAAGATTCCTTTCCTGATTCCCATCAGATCGTCAGCTTTCCTTTTAGGCCTGTTGCCTCCTCTCTCAGGAGCTGAATAAGGTGACATTGCACTTGGGGAGCTCCATGAGGAGCCGTCCTGTCCTCTGGCCATGGTCCTTTCCTGGTGCTAGTAATGCCTGCCCAGCAGATGCTGGACACTGCCAGCACCGTGCTCTGTGCTCTCAAACAAGCTAGCCATCGAGTCAGTGCCTGGGAAGACTGACCCCTGCTTCCCTTCTGCTAGTAAAGCTGATTTGCATCTGCTTGTTTGCTGTTCTTATTTCAGAAGTTTCCCTTATTTGATGAGCTTGTTCTGTCCAGGAAACCTTTAGCTGGCAGTGACAAACTCTGAGAAGGCAAGGAGAGTATTCTAGCAAAAATGATGGGAAGAGTTTATTTTCTATCAATTATAGAAACAAGTTACATTAGTATGGCTACTGATGGCACAAATCGAGATACAATTAAAGATAATAACATATTGCTCCTGCTTTGTATGAGACTCTTGGTATCACTTAAACAGTATTTCTGGCAATAAGCAGTGCCAGGAAGTTCTGCATGGTTAAATACCTTTCATGACCAGAGCAATTTTCTAGGATAATGACAATAATGAACTGATTTCAATGTGGAGAAAATTCAATAAAACTGATTAAGTACAGATTGCCAGATTTTTTTTTTTTTTTTGTCTGCAACTGGGCAATGCTTAATCAGTGCCAAATGTGTTTTGTTTTCTCTTGTTACAAAATGACATGAAATCTGTTACTAATTTTGTTAGGAAGGAATGCACTCCAAATAAAAAATAGCATGGTTCTCCTCAAGCCCTTTCTACCTTATAACTCCAGGAAAGTATTTTCATGTAGGAAAAATATTGGTAGGTTTCCTCGACTCAAATGCATCAGTGTGAACTTGTGGTGGTACATGTGTCTAACAAGAGACATTCTACATTTACTTTTTTAATCAATATGATACCTTGCAGTGAAGGATGTTACTAGGGTAAACTACAGGTTCAGAAGATTCAGAAATTATATTTTCAGCAAACAGAAACTCTTTCAGAAACTCTTTCGGGGGTTGGGATGGGGTGGAGTGGGGAAGACATTATTGTCTCTGAAGGCAAAACACCAACAAACTTCAATTTCTGTCCTCCTTTCACCCATGCCTTGATTTATTTCACTATTTCCTTGCTAGAGGAACAGGCAGTGGGACCTGAGGTGTTTAAGCCTCATCTTGTGAGTTTTAAACGGGTGATTTGAATGTGAAATTCCATGCCTAGTTTAATGCCATTGACATCAGTAAAATTTAATCAAATTCTTCTTCACTTTATTTTATTAAGAACAAGTATTTCTCCTGAGTTTTACTGAAGAAGCAGACAAGATCAGAAAGTCTTCAAAGATCATGACGAACAAACAGACTAAAGAGAAAAATTCTGAAAGAGTTCAGTAAAATGATCAGATAGAGAAGAACAGGCAGGGAATCAATTAATAGTAATTACAACATTATTCAATTATCAATTCTTATCATTAAATGTCATCATCCGCCTCATATCTTTAATTAAAACTTAATTTTGCTTTTCTCGTCTACATTTTTACACACATGCCATTAACCACTCTAAGAAAATCGTGATTTGCTCTTATCTCTTAAGGGTCTTGCATTGTTTTGTATTTTAATATTTATGCAGTATATTTTAAAGAATCAGTACTTATTAAACAAGAACCTCTCAACATATTATAGGAATTCATGACAAATTTGCAAAGGGGTTGTATAAACCAACAGAAATATAAGAAGCTTTCTGAATGCACATACAGTATTTTACCCAAGCAAAGTAAAATGTTCTTGGTTTGCCTATTCTGTGCTGCAGGTGATGCATAGTGTCTCCAATCACTTCTCAAGGCTTTGGTGCATAAAAGGAGAGAACTTTGTTAAAAATGAAAATACTTCTGAAATGAAACTGTGGATATTTTTTTTTTGATCTGTGTGGGTGAATTGTGATGCAGTGAGATTCAAATTGTTTTTCCATTGTTCCAGAAGTCTCGGAAGTGTTTATCTTTTTTAAAAAAGAGAGAAATTTCACAGGGACTAGTGATTCCTTTTCCAAAATGACACTTTATTGTCAAAAAGAACAGCAGAAAAGCTTGCTTTAGGAAGATTTTATGATCTGTTTAATATAATGGAGGGTATTATTTTCTTTTGCTACTGAAATACGTAACAAGAATAATTTCCAGAGTAATAATGTCACCAAATCTTATTTTTCTTTAAACAATGACTCTGTACCTTGAGAAGAATCTTACTAAAATAGTTAAGAAAAAGCTTCACACAATTTAATTATCTTTTCTCTCTGTGGTGAGGGAAGGAAATTTTGTTTTGTGGGTGTAGAGGGGCATTAATGAGTCCATGCAGCTGGAGTGACCAGAGCTGTGAGATCAGATAGCAATCTATGGCTAATTATTCACACTTGACTATTATTTAATTTAGCTTTGCAGAATCCAAACCCAGATGATGAATTCTGGCTCAGCCCTGAGTAGTCACTACCCTAGGTTTCTGTCTTCAGAGGGTGGTGGCACAGAGATGTGATGGGGTGACAGAAAAGCCTATTTCTGCCTTAGTGCTATTTATGGGTCAGGAAGCTCTAAGAGATGAGAGTCTGAGCCCAACCTGCTCTGTCTGCCTATGCGGTCTGGGCAGGCAGATCTTACTGTGGGATGCAGGTGAGAAAGGCTGGAATAAACAACTACATAAATAAACTTTCCTTCTTTGTCCAGAGATTGCTGCAAGTATTGTACAGGGCATTAAGTACTCAGTCAAATCTCGGATCTTTGTGCCAGGACCTGCAGATCAAAGTGGTCTGAGGCAATAACATGATTTCCTCAAGTGTATGGAGGCGTTTGCGCTCAGCGGAAGAAAACTGAGGCAATCCTGCTAGTGCTAAATTAGTCTGGGAAGAGAGGAAAAAATGTTCTGTTCTGAAAATAGTGCTCTGTCTCTCTCTACCTCTCCCCTGAATTTATGCAGAGTTTAGGGCTTATTCAAGAGTTTACTTTCCATCCTTGTGCCAAGGGACATTCCTCACTCATGTTTCCATCTGTACAATTAAAGTCTGTGGAGCTACTCAGGTACTTAACACTAGACATCTGCACAGCTATTTGCAAGACAGAGTTTTAAGGTATACGTTGATTTTGACCATGTATAAAAATGTGCTTTTTTTCTTTATTACTTGCATGAAGAACTTTTTCATTCTTATGTTTTCTTCTTCCAACCCAAGATAACAATGTGTAAAGCTGGGCTGTTATTTAAGAGAGGTTGAATAACAGAGAGCAAAATATCAACCAAGTAATAGCTTCATTTGGGCAATGAAGAGCCTGTTCTTCACTCCTGTCCTTTTAAAAGTAGTTGTTACTTGATGGTTCAGCAGTAAAAACAATGCTAGTTTTCAGGTTTGGTTTTCTTTTTTTTTTTTTTTTTTGAGGACTCTGATTTATATCATTGCCTGAGTTATTTCTCTCCACAACTCCTTTTATCCAGCAAACATGGGCTTCAGTGCTGTTCTGTAAACTCTTCTCTGTTAGCATCTCACCAAAAGTGGAAAGGGAGGTCAAGAAGAAAATTAGTTAGAGGACTCAGATGAATTATTGTAAGCACTACAAGCTTCCTCAGAAGTGTTAAAGATGCACAAGAATATATGTAATTTTAACTTTATCTGTAATAATGAAGCACATACTTTAATTGCCTTCCTTTTAGTATAACAGCAGACTGGGATAATATTTGAAATATTTATAAGGAAGAGTTTTCCTGAATGTGTTGCCTTTATGTAATAAAGGGTTCTGTTTGACATGGATTAATGCTCAATAAATATTGTATATTAGATGTTTTTGTAAATATTTTCTTGCTCATTCTACATGTTATTTTATGCAAATTTTAATGGAACCATCAAAAATATTTACAAATCTGCTTTGGAAGTAGCAACTTTTGATGTCTTAATTTTCCCATGAAGTGTGGTTGGCCTTTGTTAGAATTCAGGATTTTAAGACTCTTGGATGTAATCCCTGTATAATTTACATGGAGCTTAAGGGTAATAAACAAAATCTGCACTTATGGGGTCTCTCTGAGAACACTGGGTTTTGTTCATTGTTATTTTTTTAATCCAAATATTTCTGCTCAGCCCAGGGGATGTTCTACGGTAGAACCGCATAATGAAAAGTCAATTTGATTACGTGCTGCAGATGTGCAGAACAGTTTGAAAGGAATTGTAGAAGAAACAATAAAGATTTCATAGACTGGTAGAGCCTGGAGTTAAACTTTTACTTCTTGCTTTCATGGAAGTGGTTTGTTTTTGGAGTAGTGATGACTGCAAGGTTATCAAATAAAAGTGAAGTAGGTTTCCACCTCTGGCTCAGCAACTGAAGCGAGCCCATCCCTATGGGAGGGCTAGTAACTGCCACCTAAAGAAATGCAAGTCAATGTGTAAGGGTTAGTTTCTCTAGGACAAGGCTTTCACAAAAAAGAAACAAACAAAATGAACTATTAACTGGCACTTCTATGGTTTTCTTGAGTAAATAGTATTTTGGTTAACAAAGTGTTAATTATTTCAGTTATACTGTGGCTTGGTCCTGAAAATTGCTAATAATTTTTGTGTAATATTAATTACCTCAGGCCATAACTACTTCATTAGTAGTTTGGAGTACCTGGCACTGCAGAAGATTGAAAGTGAGCTGCGTTATCTCCTAAGCATGAAGTTTAGAAGGTAGAGGCAAGAAAAACACCTCACTTAACCTCCTAGTACACCCAGCCTTTCAAGCTGATAAATGAGGTATTACCTAGATGACTTTTATTAATACTGGGTCAGGAGTTTTTGCTATGATCAATGTCTTCCTGCAGAACTACAGATCTAACAAGCATAGGAGGAGCCATGCAGAATGGTTGTCCTCAAAGACTGCACAGCTAGGCTGACCCAGAGCTTCAAAGGCCAGAGAGGGCTCGTAAGTCATGTATCTTTAACTTACCTCTAGTACCAGTTATACAAAAATAAAATAAAATAAAATAAATTGTGTTTTGGAAAAATTTATACATAGACCTCTCCAAAAGTAATGCCTCCTATTAATTTCCATGGAAACTACAACAGCAACAAAGAGAACAATAATACTATCGGATAGCGCAGATCTTCAACTTTAAAACACTTTTTCAACATAGTCATCACTGTTAGCTAGGTTTTTTTATTTTGCCAGCAATGAACAAGAGCCTTCATACTGTGCTTATAAAAGTCTGTACCAGGGGAGGTAACACGCTGTCACCACAGGTGACATGCACCACCACCCCTCACTGTGCTCACATCCACTCTTTGGTCTCCATCAACACTCAGTAAGTGTCGGTGAATGTCTATGGGTGCCATTTTTTCCACATGGAGGAATTCAGTTCTATGCCTTCGCTTCACCTGCACTCCCGTGTCAGATGCCAGTTGACCAGACTGCCCCTCTGCTGCCATCTGTCACACAGTAACAAAATGGAATGGAATATTGGTGGGAAGGGTCAGCCTCTGCTGTCGTACCACCAGCATCCCTCTCTGACATCATGGGTCAACATATTTAAAAAAAAAAAAAAAAAAGGCATAACTTTTGTGTAACATGTCACATTCTTGGCTTTGTGGTGTGGTAGAGCAGGAAGGAATAAACTGCTTTCAGACTGACTTGCTGGGTCAACCTGAAATGCTTTCCCATACTTCTGGCAAAATAATAAATTGTTATTCCTGAGTAACTGCAAAAGTTAAGTCAACATGAAATGTTTGTTGTTCTGTTATGCTTTGAAAAACTGATGAATTCACAGAAAAACACCTATAATTTTGAAATGAGAAGTCAAAACACGTCTGTAAGATGACAAAATGAAACATCCTCCTGAAAATTCATTTTCTTGTCATGATGATTTTTGCTGTATTCAGACAAGTGAATGATTACGATTGCTCTGAGCTTGTGTTTTCTAAATATTTATTATTACTATTCATATAATTTTTAAATGATTAGTCAGCCTATCTCCTCCAACCAAATGCTTCAGTGCAGAATTGCCTTCAAGCGTATCTTTAAAAATGCATTCCTGATTTCTAGATTAAATTTATCTCTAGTCCTCATCCTGCTACTGACAAAGACGTCGGCAAAGATAAAAGATCTGAAATTTCTTTCCATATAGGAATGTGTATCAGCAACCATGTCACACCTTTCTTTCTCTTTCTGCTAAGTTCAGATTCTTATACTACAAATGGGTTTTCATGGATCTGAGTGAGAAATAGGGCATTTCTCCAAAAGATCAGGAGATTCACAGCCTGTTCCCTGAACTCTGTGTTTAGTTGCACGGAGTTTGCCTTTCAGACTTCTTACATCTTAATGTACTACACTGATCACAGACCTTACTCGTTTTAAATCTCTTCAGTTGTTTTCTTGCGTGTGTCTTGACATAAATAGATATAGCCCAACCTCCCAAAAGGGCTTTAATTATAACCAGTGGGGATTCTCTCTTTATTTCTGATTCAGTTTCCTTCATAGGTAGCATTATTAAATTAGGTTTTATTCTTTTTTTTTAATCAATTATAAATGTTCCTAAGAAACAGGTTAACAAGAAAATGAGGACGTTAATATTTGCTATGATCGTTCACAAAAACAACCTTTTTCACTACTGAGATTTTGAAAAGATTCGTGTAATAACTTGTTCTCTTCATTAATATGAACTTGAACTAGTTCATTTATTCTATTATGATGAAAGAAAATAACTTATACAGCAGATTTCTCACTAAAGTGGTTAACTATGAGAGTTGGTACAAGTCGACAGATGATCTTAATTAATTAGAATGCCAAAGAAGGTTGTGCATTTCAAACATAAACATTAAAAAAATACAATAATCCTAATTTAAAATCAGGAAAAGGAAATATAGTTCTCTTCCATCTCCCAGCATTTTTTTAAAAATGAGGTTTTTTTCATTTTTGTATCTCTGTGTATGTGTGTATTATACACAAAATGAGCAAACAGAGAAGAGAGATTTCAGCAGGAAAAAATAACATAAATAAGTTTGCGTACTTTGAAATATAGAAACTTATAGCTGGCCATGTTAGTTTGGATGAGGGGAGTGTGGGGATGGATGTAACGTTTGAATTCCAGAAACTCCACAGAAAATGCCAGCGCCCATGGACATAAGGCATGCAGGCTGTCAAATAAAGGAAATAATGTTCTTTATCTCCATCCTCTGATGGCTAATTGGTGACTCACAAACGCACAACAAAATGTCATGCTCATCATGTTTGTATGACATGATTTCTGAAGTCTATCTGATTTCTGCACTTGAAGGAAATTTGGATCATTTTATTTGCTCAGAGCAGGGATTGTGCTCTCCTTACTGGCCTAAGAAACAAATGGCAACAAGCTTATCTGTGCAGGGTCATTTCAGAGCATGCTTAAACAATGTCTGCTGTGCCTGTCAGTGATGGCTGATGGCAGATACAAGATTGCATCGGACAGCAAGTTACGTGGATGCAGATGTGATGAAAACCTGTAGATCAGCTGGCACTTCCAGCCACTTCAAGGCAAAAGAGAGGGGGGGAAAAGTCTTTGTAGGGAAAGAATTGAGATTTTTCCTGTGAGATGGAAGAGGTTTGGACTCAGGGCCTGTTGTATTTCTCCCAGCTTAGCCGAGGGCTGTTGCCTGTAGCACTGTGATCCTGGTGATTCTACACCTAATCCTGTGGAAGGAACATGCTGGTTTATCCCAAATAACATTTTAGACAGAGGTGGCTTTAATGAAAAGTAAGAGGAAGAAGGAACAGACAGACTTATGCAAGCCTATTGAGAGCCAGGAATGGCCAGGGAGCTGCTCCCCGCAGCCAGCAGAGGACCCACCTACCCCAGCGCTCTCCTGGGGCTCATGTCCGATGGCCTCCCAGCTGTGCTGGCGCATTCACTTCCTGAAACTAGAAAGCCAGAACCTAAGGGCCAGATTCTTGGTCCTGAGTCAGGGCAGCAGCTGCTTCTTTAGGGAGCTAAGTACTTTCTCCTCCCCTTCCTTGGCCAGTAACATATGATACAAGGGCAGCACTGGCAAAAACAAATTATATAGTACATCCATAGTATATATGCATGCATATAAATTGGAGGTGTACTTGCGCCTTCTCATGAGAACGATCTCAGACTCATTCTTTCATGCATTTTTCCCTATTTTGTGAGATGCATAATCCCAAATACATCACTCCCTGACCAAGCCCAGGGAATCATGATATGACTACTGATTGCAGCCATGATCTTGAGGCATCAAACACCACCCATTCCCATGCAGATAAACAGAAGATGCAGAATTCAGCATCTCCCAACATCAGCCTCCTTGACCCTGCAATGAATAATTGATGCAAACTCCAATAGGACTATTATTTCACCAAACAACTGAATGTTGCTAGCCTGCAATATGCTGTCTGCATTCTTTGAAGGGGTAGGTATGGCAAAAGGTTAATCACATCATATTTCATTGTCAGAAAATATTTTAGCAAGGCCTTTTTGTAAGTAGAATGTCAGTTAAAAGCAGATTACCAGCCTATGAATTTTAAACAGCGAGACAGAAGAATAGTGGAAGGGTCAGGCTGTGGGTATTTTTTCCACTCTCCAAACCATGAAATTAAGAACCTTCTTCCAATTAGTTTAGAAAATGGCTACCTCTGAGCAAAAGAAATGTAGAACAACAGTGAAAATTAATGAGTTTTTTGTGTGTATTCTGACTGCAGCTTCAGATATTTTTTGTATCAAATATTCACCCCTCAGCACTGTGTATTTGTTCCCTAAAGTACATGAATAGCAGATACATATCATGTCATGTGCTATGCAAACGTGTTTGTGTGTCTTGCGTAGCTAGCTATGGAAGGCTTTTACTCTTTTATATACTGATTCTACATTAAATTATGCACTAAGATGATGTTGTGGGGGGAGAATGAGGAAGAAAACTTTTTTTAGTGGTGAATTGGAAACGTGACATGATGTGTAATTTATCTTTCTTTCAAATAAACTAAACATATTTCAAGAAATAAAAGATGTACCGGTAGCTCTTGTTAAGGGCTGAAAACAATTTCAGTTCATCATTCCTCATTTGCCTAATGATGATTTTTCTGTTACGTTAATAGTAGCCAAAAAGGTTTTTTCTGAAAATGGGAAAAAATCATAGTTCAGCTTGCCCTGCTCTGGCAGAATGGATGCCCAATCTGCCTAATAGAAAACATCATTTAATAGAAGAAGCAACTAAAGATTTCAATAAAATTTAAGACTTGAGGCTTAATGCTGGACTAATGTGACTCTTACAGTAATGCTGTCCTTATCAAAGTAGGGCCAGTTATTTCTATAGTTTATTCTAAAATAATGCAATATAAGATCAAATTTTTGCTCTTGCCTTTCTTTACCTTTTTTAACAAATTACAGAAGTACAAAAGTACTAACCAATACTAGAGAAGAATATGCTACAGAAACCTAACCTATCATGTTAGTTGTCTCATTTTACTCTGCAGTAAACAGAACTGCAGTACCAACATAGAAATGTGTAAAGCTGAAGTTTCTTGGTTTTGTAGAAAAGTAAATCTCGTAGGATAGAAAGTCTACTAAAAATAAAATGTTAAAAATAATCAGAAAGGTTGTGAACTGCTAGAAATTGAATGGGAAAATCAATTAATTTAATTATATCTTTTTATGAGGTTTGTTGTGGAATTTTTAATATAGTCTGTCGTCACTGCAACCTGCAAACAGGCAGATTTAATGGAAAATAAACTTGAATGAGATAACAGCAGATATTTTATCCCACTCTAATGCATAATTTATTTATTTTTAAACTATCAAGTAAACTGTTTCATTGTGTGTTTGATCATTGTTGATTTTATCATCCCCCATATACCCTTAATTAAAATTCTCCGCAGTTCCCATGCTATCAGTAGCCTTCTGCACATACCAGGAGAGCTGACTATCTGTGTCAAAATCATCTCTGTAGTTTTAAGAAGAACATCTTGCCCTCAGGCTCTTAACAGTGCATTGATTACACGAAAGCTGCTTTCCTTGGCAAACCTATATGCATGCTTTATTTCACACTGTAATTAGGAAGCGCTTGCCTTGTACCAACAGGCTAGAAAAAGATGTAGATATCACCTTCGCCATCCGCCTGTAGCCCTAAAGGAAAGGCATAGGTCTTGGAGCAATGGAGTTTAAGAATTTCCATTTCCTATGGGCTTGGGGTTTATAATTCAATTCTCTGGGATTTGATAAGATCTGAGTCCTGATGGAAACCTCTTTGCTGTAGTGGTGCAGAGAGGGGAATCTCTCATTCACCAACATGCCCATGGAAATCTGTGGGACAAAAATACCTTTGAGACTGTTCAGAAATATTTGGTTGTAACTAATTATACTGATTGGTGCAGTGAAATATGGTTGTAATTAACTAAGAGATTATAAAGTGAAGGGGATAGAAAGAAGACCTAGTTGTGTAGCTGGATCTTACCAGTTGTGTTTAGGAAATTGAGGTAAAAATAGCTCTCGTTGAGAGATTCCCTTTGTTCCCCACGTGTTGGCTTTGCACAGCAGTGTGGGGTTCGTTAACTCTCTGTAGGTTCAGCAGAAATCGTCTCCAGGCAAGAAAGGTGCTTGAGCACATACTAAAGTTAAGTTCCTGCCTAAAGTAATTTTCTGAATCAAGAGCTGTGTTGATGAATAAGGAATCATTGAAAGATTGTGCAGGATTTGCTCCTTTGTTTTTTTTTCCTGTGTTTTACACTAACTTTGTTGTGATTGAGATTTATTTCTTGGATTTTCTACTAATTTTGAAGACTTGGACTTCCATTTTAAATAAAGAAATGGTTATATATATGATTATTATATATATAATGGTTATATATATTTTAGAAATAATATATTCTATTATGATTAATATTTCATTCATGATAAGGTTCTAAAAGTCATTGTGCAATTTACAGATCAGATGTATTTCATTGTTTATTGAACAGTTTAAGGAGAAAAACATTAATATTATTCAGAAATAAATCATAGACATGCTTTATAGCTCATTTATACTGATATCAAATGAATTCCATGACATGTTAAACGCAGTAGTCTTTAATCATAGGAAAATGCAAGGTACTTCAGCTGCATAAATTAGGGACAATTAATTAAAAACAAACAAACAAAAAAAAAAACGAGTTACACACATGCAGCTCATTATTTTTAATTTGAAATTTTATTTATGCTGGCACCAGTTCCTATCTGATACACCAGATGCCAGGTGAAAAAAGGAAGGAATAAAATATTAGCTCTGGTGTCAGGATACTGCTCTGCAAACAAGCAGGACTGGAGCAAGTGTATGTTTTGATACTAACATCAAAGATGAGAAATGCCAGGTTTCCTTAGGTGATTTGTCCCTGGTGTCTCTTAATGAATGCACAAGCATGCAGCTGCAAGCCAGCATGTGATGCTTTTGGTGCATGTCATAAAATCACTTTATCTTCCCCACCTCCCCTCACTTTGTGATCATCTGTTCTGATGGCTTCTCCATACCCTAGAGTACTTCTGATTGCAAAGACTCTTTAGCCATCTTGCACCCTGACATGAAAACAAAGAAGATGCATTTGGTTTACCTGCTCTGGGCCTCGCTGTGTGGCCACTGGTGGATTTGGCCCGTCTGGGCTGAAGGCGCAGGCCCAGCCCTCCAGATCCAGAGGGGAACATCCTTTGCTTCCCACTTCCTTTCTCTAAAATATTTATCAATTTGAATGTGATGCCTGATAGGAAAATTAAGAGTGACTTAAAGCTGCTTAGGCTATTTTTTGTGTGCATGGTATTTAGACGTGAGATTGTTTCCATTAAAAAAAATGATACAAGTCTTGTGTCAACTCTCATTGCAATGATTTGTTAAAGCAGCCACACTCTTCTCTTTCTATAGAACTTCTCTTGGGACAGCATTTTACAAGAACCATCGGTTTCCCATGTGCTAATGTTACTTAATGTGATTTTATCAGCTCCTCAGTATTTCTGGGAACTTCCCATACTGATAGTGTTTCCAATATCTATATCACTGTAGAGAATTGTTTTGCTGTGACATCAGAATTTTTTGAGCTCTCAGAGGAAAAAGAATTGATATCAAAATTCAAAACCAAATATTTTTGAGAAGTTAACACCAAAAATTTCAATACATTTTTTTAAGTTTTTACTTTTTTTAAGCCTACTTAGTAAAAATTTTAGAAAGTCCTTTTGATGAATCATATTTCACTTGGACAATATTGAAACATGGAGGCTTTGTCAAAACTGTCACAGTTTTATGAATCATTTCAATTTTCATATGCAAGCGCATGTTATCTAAAAATAGTTAACTGAAAAAATTGTCAGCTGTCTGATGGGTTTCTTCATCAATCTCAAAACTGAATAGAGAAATCACAGCCCAGACAGGCTGTCCCTGACTGTGGTGAAGTGCAAGGTTACCTTCTCCAGGCTTTCTATCTGAGAGCTTTCAAATAAGCAGTAAATTGGTTTGCTGGGATTTTTAATGTTTTAAGGTATGCAATACAAATTCTCTGTTAGCTGAATTCTTCTTCAAGGAGTGTTTCTGAACTTCATATCATAGCATGAGTTCAGAGGGTACCTATGTGAAAAAAATATTAATTAAAGTCTCTTATTTTCCGAAAAAATGTCTTCGCATTCCAATCCAGGAATTTTTTACTTAGAACTGTCCTATTCTATATGTTGTAGGATGCAAATAACATTGCAAAGCCAAAAAGGAACTGTCGTGAATTATTCAGAGCAGCAGAAGCAGAAGCTGCTATTTGTATTTGTCTCTACTTCTGAAGGGTGGAGAATTGGAGTCCTTCATTGACATTAGAGGGAAAGACAGTTGGAATGAATTGCTGTCCAATGTCTCAGAAGCTTCAAAATCTGAATGGTTGTGTTTAATTTGGTAATCTAGACTGTGGCTCCTTCTGTTAGAAACAAGGGCAACAAATTGGTAGCTGTGAAAGTCTGCTTCTTCCAATAGGTAGAGAAATATTCAGCCCATTTCAAGTGACAGAACAAATTCTGGTTTAAAAATGATCAAAGCCAGCCAGAAAAACATCTTTATATCCATGAAACAGCTCTAGGGAGAGAGATAGAATTTAGAGATGTATGCACAGTACAACTGTTATACTATGACAAAATAGGTGATTTCTTCTTCTTCTTTTTTTTTTTTTTTTTCCTGAAGTGAAAATATTTTGGGATAGGATGATTGGGCAAATTCCCTTTCATTTTTATGTACATACTCTTTATAATGTGTCTGGGTTCTTCAGATCTGCTTTTTCCCCCCTGCAGTGCTGCAAATTTAGTAACTCAAAGTCAATATGGAAGTGTCGTGTTAAAGAGGAATTGAGAGTCTCCATGTTTTTTATTTACTATTAGAAAGGCAAAATTTTGCAGATAAAGTATGAATTGAGAAAGGAAACAACAATTAATGAACGATGACTGCAGTAACTCATGAGTTTATAATATATGAGGTGCAGTATGCCATAGGCCTAATCCTATACCACGGTATTTTATTACTAGAACATCACAGCATAAAGACTATGCAAAATTTTTCTTATCACTTTTGCAGGACAAATTGTATAGTCAGAAGAAATTCTGACTGTGTATTTCCAATAGAACATCATTAAAGCAGTGATTCACTCTAATGTAGGGCTGAGAAATTTCTTTGGGTACAAAGAAATCAATGCCAGCAAACAAAATGTTGAAGAGTTCAGCACTTACTCTGAAACTTAAGTACTATTTGCTCTCCTGGGAGAAACCCCAAGGTCCTTTACTCAGGCAAACTCTCTTTGATACCAGCGGTGTTTGCTGGAATGAAGACAGAATTAAGAAGCTCAGGATCTGGGTCACGAGATTTAGCTCACCAACCTGTGAAGACATTTAGCAAGGATTACACAAGCACAGAACTCACACAAAGACCCCATTTCACTAAAATCAATTTTAGATAGGAAAAGCCTTTTGATAGGAAATTCAATTTATTTTTCTTCTTGAGAGCAAGAAAGAAAATGGCAAAAAATACAAAGTTAATTTATCTTAACTTACGTAACTTCCAGACTATAAACTGATTTGCAATTCTGTAAACAGGAATAGAATAGGGAAGGAGTTTCGTAGGAGGGGGAAAAAAACATCTTTTTGGGTACTGTTTGTTTGCACAGTAATTCTGAGCATGTAAACATGATGTGCATGTAGATAACAATAGAAGTATTCACACTATTTTTCAGAAGGGATTGTAAGAAACAATCCAAATTCAGGCAAGAATCTTTTATATATTTAATGTATATTTCTGAAAAGAGAAGGGAGAGTTCACAAAAAAAAAATAAAAGGTCTATGGATATTCTCCTTTTCAGAAAGTCAAAATAAGCCCAGTTCAGAAGGTTTAACTGAACCTGGTGCAGAAAGAAATGGACCGGGCGTCATTTCATGGTGTTGAGAGCAGAAAACTGGACTGAAAAGGTCAGTTTTGTTATTGTTAGGGATGTTTTTATTCCTTTGTTGCTGTTTTTTTACTATTTATTTTAATGGGGTTGAGTACCCATCTCACTGTAAGTGCTGAGAGGAAGCTTCTCAGCCACTGTGGTTTCCAGCCCCTAGGGATGCTTTGCCATCCTCAGGAACTGCGCTGAAAGATTGCTGTCCCTCATTGCAAACTGACTGCATCAAATGTCTGAAGAGCTTCCATAAAGTTTGCGTATTAAGCTGTACTGATATAGGAGCACTAGTGGAGGGTATTATAAACCAGCAAGGGCTTCAGAATAACAGCAGAGAGCCCAGCTCTGATGGGAAGCTGCAGAGGAGCAGCATGGGGGTATGGAGGAGTCTGCTTTTCCCCACCTCTGTTTGCCGCTGGACCTAAACATTTCCCCAGTGCCGGGGGGGGGGGGGAAGAAGCTGTTTGCCATGCCCCTAGTGGTCCCCAGCATAGGAAACTCACCCTCAGGCTCATCGTTAGTTAATCCAGGGCTTGCAGCTAACCCACCAAATCTATTAATCCTGTTTCCATTAGAAGGTTCCTGTTTGCAGCTCCCTGGTCCTTCCTGTGAGCCGTCCATCACTGCCACAAGCACTGAGGAAGCTTTCAGCTCGCAGAGTCACAGTCGAGGCTGTGAATGGCCTGGGATGTTTCTGAGGTGTCTTACCATGAGGGCTGCTACCAATTTATGGCCTTCCTGTAATGAATTTCAGCCATTCAGGGAGAGACAAAAGACTTCAGCAAGCACTCCTGCCAATGTACTGCTTGAGATGCTTAGCTGCAGCACTCCAGCAAATAGATTTTAAAATAAATTACTAACCGTGCAGTGATGGCATGTGAGAGCCCTGCAGAGGTGGTCCAGGTCTCAGCCTCATGGCAGAGAATCCCAAATATTAGATTGAAAACCTCTTGGTGTGCAAATGCCTGTAGGAGGAGGGTGATTTGCAGGAGTATGACGGGAAAAGCTTGGGGTTTGTAGTCGTCTAGACTTCCACTTTTTTTCTTTATTCCTCCCTGCTCAAGACAGAGTGGCTGAGGATCACATCAGGATAGGAATGGAGAGAGAGACAGATGTGGGTAAAATCCAAGCTAACATAAAAGCAGAGCCAGATGGCTATGGAAACACACAATCCATCTCACACATGGTTATAATGATGGATACGATAAAAAGAAAGAATAGTGCAATGATATCATGATATTTCAAGGCATTAATTTAATAGCAACTCTTTTATTCTGAGTGTGAACTTAAAAGCATTGACGTGCTGTGTTCTTGCTAACTCGGATTGTCTTTGTTACAAAAAGGAAAAGAAATTCTCATGTTTTTCCATATTGGGATTGCAGTTTTTAAGCAAAGGTGTAAAATGTCCTTTACCCTACACAAGCACAAGCTAGGAAAGCAGAAAAAAAAGTATAGAATTAGCACGGAAAAAAAAAAAAGAAAAGAAAAGGTGTGTGTTTCTTTTTTTTCTCATATAGAATATACTGACCAGATTATACTGGGCTGCTCTGTAAGTTCTGCAGACATCAGGAACGTGAATAATCTGAATACATTTACTTGGACTCACAAGTTAGCTCAATCTTTGCAGTTCTCAAAAAAAAAAAAAAAAGAAAAAAAGAAAAGAAGCGTATAAAATTAGACCTTATGTCAGAATATGTTAAAATGTTTTGTTTAAAACAATGTCAGTGGCAAAAAAAAAAAAAATTGTTTTGCAAAAAAAAGTACATTCTGTTCTTTTGTTTTTTTTCCCCCTATCTCACTTTCCTGGCTCTTAAGGCATTTTCACCTTGCAGTGCAAAACTGGAGAATCCTTGCATAGCTATGTCAATGATCTTCTCTTTATTCCCAGAATTTTTCTTGGAAAACTTTTTTGATCCGTGTTTTATCATGATGTCCTAGTGCATCTCTAAGTAATTTTATGCTTTATCAACCAGGCCACAAAGCTGCAAATAAAACAGAGGAGCCCTTTATCTGGAGGGTGAAGGAGGGCTGAGATGGCTGAAGCAGAAGCAGTGAGCATAAATACAGGAGTTTGCCCTGTAAAAATCCAGCACCAACCAAAGCACACAAAAGAAATGGAAATGATCTATGAAGGCAAGTGCTGAAAGGATTCCCCCCTTACTTTAAGCAGCTTGTTTCCAGTTCTCTTTACAGCCTTGGTTATGTTCATTGTTCTGTGCCCCTCGGTCAATGTTCTATTTCTCATTCAACAACCAGAGTGGTAACCATCCCTCATCCTTGATAAAAGTGTAGAAATTATTGACTAAATTGAGAGCAGGGAGGAGTACTTGATTCACTACCTTCCTGCTAATTCTGTTGTCTACTGTAAGTTACTTGAGGAAATGCCTGTTTGCTGTATAGCTTGTGCCCATTTAGTTGTGTTTTCAATGCCTTTTGAAATTGCTTTCTCCTGAAAGACACAAAGCATCATCAAGGAACACACAGATTAGATCCCCTTCAACAGAAATCAGTCTCTGCAATTCTGATCATGGCTATTTTTCAGAACAGATCCGTGTATGTGTCTGGGTGTTTGGAGAAGTACATTGCTGATTACTGAACCAATCAAGACCAGACAGTGATTTTGTGATTCACTTCAGTGACGTGATATCAATACTGTATATGAGCTTTTTGGTTTCATTTATAACACTGCCTCCCACTCAGCTGCCTTGCTGAGATTTGTTCCGTTGCCTCCAGTTCTGTGTTTATCAGCTCTTTAAGCTGAAACAAAAAAACCCACACACAAAGTAAGTATTTTCAGAAGGAGAAACTGATGGCTCTCTTTGTATAGAGATGTCTTACTTTCTTCTCAGCTGATTTTATAAATTACTGTCTGTACTGAACCAGACTGTTTATCACTCTCATCCTCAGTGGTGCTTTGTCAACCCGTCGGTAGCTATACTTTGCTTTCCCAATTTATTTAGGCCAAGATTTAAGATAGACAGAGACTGCTGCTCTTATAAATCCTGATTTCATTAGTGATGAAGTGTCTGGCAAAAAGTCCCTGCAATGGATGCTCTGTCCTTCATCTTCTATACAGCCTAACTAGGTCTCCAATGGCAAAATGAGCATGGGATGGCCAGGGCCCACTGAAGCGCGATAATAAGACGTATGGAGAAAGTGGTCCCTGCGAGGCCTCATTACAGGCATTTCTGGGGCTAAGTTACTGCTTCAGAGGGTGGAAAAGGCATCTTTATGGCGATTTCCCCAAAACAAAATGCATCATTTCTATCTGGATCTGTCTTTCATTTCCCTCATAATAGTATCAATGTAAGACTTGCTAATTGGTATGTAATGCAGTTTGTCATACATTTTTGTTATGCTACCATTATTCTTACCATCAATAGGAACCCAGCTTAACACTGAGGCATAACGGTCTCCAATTAACTGATGAAAAATGACATCTGTGTAAATGTGCAGGGTAAAATTTTCCTCATCCATCTGAATGCAGTATTTTTCCTTGGTAGCTTTCTTTCACAGATGAACTGAGATAGAATGAGTTTTAAAAATAAATAAAAGAAAAACAATTTTTTGCACTGAGCAGATAGATGGGTTTGCGTAGCTTGTATTTCAGTAGGAGAGGGGAAGATAGATGTTATCTATCCTATTATCTGAAAAGTAATATAAATACTTCACAGAAAAAAGCTCCAACAGGATGAAAGCATCTTAAAATAAAATGAAATGTACTTATGGTGTTTTCTTAAACATTTTAAGAAGCAGGAACAGTTTTATAACTGACTGCTGAAAACTTATCTACCTATACTATTAGAGATGAGCATATATTTATACAAAATATATTTATAATATATGTATCTATAATATATAAGATAAGTGTTTATTGTCAGTGGCTCTGGTTAACCTTGGGTAATGTGAACAAATCCTGAATAGAACCAGCTGAATTCAGTGATCAAATATTTTCAACGGATTACAACCAAAGCACAAAAGAAAACCCGTAAGAGAAAATGTGGCCACCTTACAAGGATCATGAGAGCTTTAGTATCAAAAACAGGAGGACTGAAAGTGGAGTTAATGCATCTCTGGCCAGATGCAGTACCAGCATGGTGGGGGGTTTTCTGGACTGCAATATGGGACAGGTCAGGCACGTGTCACCCTCTATAAATGTACAAAAATAGATACCAATAAGCATTTAAACATAAACTTAAGTGCGTTTTCACTCTCTCCAAATTCATGATAAAGATGACCTGAACCTTCAAGAGGAATTTTCTTCTGCTTTCTTTCATATTTACAAATAAAATGGTCTAAATAGAAGCCATGTTTATTTGCAACTAAAAAACCATCTGCTTATGTGAGAAATAATTGCCTAGTCATGTGGATTTTGGGTTAAAATGATAAATTTAATTATTGGAAAGTAAAAGAGCAATTCACATACAGAAACAGCAAATTTCAGCAGTGCTCGATATTAATTTTATGCTATTTCCTGAAAGTTCAATACGTTCTGTGGTTTTCTCCAAAACTCTATGCATCATCTGGAGGAAAACTGTTGAGATGTTATATTTATCAAGCATAACAAAATGTAGCTTATCATACACCCCATTGTGGCTGCTAATACACATTCAATAGTTTCCTGTAATTTCATCATTCATACTTTTGTGTCCTTTATCGATGGCTGCCTACATTAACAAATAACTTAGTTTAGATTACCCAAATTCATTTTGTTAAATCAAATTCTGTGGAATTTTTTCTTTTTATTTAATTAAGAGGACATATGCTACATACAGTCCAATATTGCACATGGTCTGTATTGATTAGATTTTTTTTTCTTGTTATTCTATTACATGAAAAATACCACTTATATTTTTCCTATCATGTTTTCTTTTAGAGATACATAATACTAGGATGACAATTTCTCTATGAAAACACTAAAAAAACCTGCTTTTATTCTTAACAGATGTTCTCTGTTCTGATTAGCATCCACATCACTCTGAAGTTGAACATTTCCTTTTATTTCTCTGTATGAAGGTTTCTTAACAGTTTTAATGAATTTTCAGCTATCATTTCTTCAGGTTCCTCGTACTTTATTCTCAGATTTCCTGGATCGGTACCACCATGCCCTGAAGAAGTGCTCGATGTTAGATAATGTAACACACTTCTGTAACTCTTTTGTTCCCTCACTATATGGTCAAGCTATTCAGTAATGCATATCTTCACCTTGATACATGTTGAGATATGTTCTAGTTTAAAGGCATTTTTTTAACTAAGGAAAAGATATGCCTATGTCAAGCTGCAGTATTTTTAGGCATTTTCTCCTCCAGTGATATCTGCTGAAGACTACTAAGATTTCTCTCACTTGAGTCCATGCCAGCTCAGATGAAGCATTAGTACTACTTCAAAGGCACTGAAAATGTTGTTTTGTTTTTCTCAAAGAAAGATCTGCTGTACAGGTCAGCCACAGCTTCCAACAGGGAGCAAGCTGCTAGATTAAAAACCCTCTCTGGCAATGCATTTCCTCATAAACCATTGTTTGAATTCACTGTTGGGGAAAATGATTGCAATATAAACTGATGCAACTAACAGCACAGGCAGAACTATGGAGACAGTCTCGTGATTAACTATTTTTTGTCTCATTTAGAGTATTTTTTTGGGAACAGCAAAAAGATTTTATTTTTATATAAGCTTTTCTGTGGTTTACTTTCTGTATATCCCTTATATTTCATTTTAAAGAATTCTCCCTCAAATTTCTGTAACATAGTTCATGGTTAGTCCTTTGCTCAACTTAAAAGAAAACTATTTAAAAACACGAAGTATTTGAGAATAAGTTACTGTTAGGGAAGAAAGAAAAAAAAATATAACCCTCTGATGAGCTCTCTTCTTGCTATCACCACTCCTGACTGATTCAAAAAGCTATATTATTTAAGCCTTCTGTAGCTGCCCTCCAAATTTCTAGAGAATTTCAGCTCTTGAGGGCTTTTTTTTCTTTTTTTTTTCTTTTTTTTTTAAGTGGTATATTCTCATATTTCTGTGTAGATCTGATGTCTACTTTGCTAACCACTCAGTTTCTGACACGTTCTTTGTGCAGTTTCAACTCTAACCAATCAGTATAACCACATACTTCCATCTGTTTCCCTGTTTACTTTGTAAACAAGCTAGAGAATTTTCTCCAGAAGATGGATTATGCATTTTAGAAAGAGTTCTAATTTATCTACAGGTGATGAGGAGTCCACAATCTACTGCTGTATCACACCTAGTTAACTTACTATTAGTACTTCCATGTCTAACATCTAATACATGCTTAAAACTTTGTTTGGATCTGGTCCCTGAAAGATCTTTCATTGTTTACTTCCTGGGTTTTCCTTCTAAGATGGTATACTTCACTGCTTAATTGATCTTAAGGAAAAAAATCATTATTTTCCCCCCTTATTTTTAGGTTTTCATGAATTTGATAATATATAGCACTTTCAAACATGAAGAAGCTTCATCTTTTGGTCTTATGTGAAGCCCTTGATGTTCCCATGGGATCTGCTGGTGAGATTTTATTGAAGGTAAAATAGATAAGAGTTTTCCTTTTAGTGGTTAGTGCCCGAACCATCATGCATCTTTATGATGCATTAATGTAGTGGATACTCAGTCTTCTTTTCTTAGCTTAGTGAAATAGCAGTGAGGGGTTTGTAGTAGGAAAAATGATCATATGTATTCGGCCAGTTATTGAAATGAAATGCATCCAGAGAATATAATTAGGCATATGGTGAATCAAAAAATAGCATGTCTTTTAGCATGAACACTGTCCTGATAATCTCACCTGCAGCTTATACATCTTGCAGAAGATGGGAACAGTCAAAAGCAATTCCTAGTGACGTCAGTGGGAGTCTCAGCTTTTGAGTCAGAACATATAGTGTCAATGGAAATGGCACATCTCCTTAGCACTATCTCTTGCATCAATCTATGTATGCTTACAATAAACATTATTTTAGATGCATATTGTCTGTGTTGGTTAGACTGAGAAAAGTTAAAGTGGACAGGTATGTCAAAACTGATTTTGCCACTGGAGGTTTTACGTTGTTTAGTAAGAAGGTGGAAAAAAGGTCTTATTTGTAATGCTAAGATATTTGTACATTTATATCATGTGTAGCTTGAAGGTTTGGTCTAAACGTTAACAAAATTGCCTGTTGAAAGGACCATTTAATCTTAGGGAGAGTTTTAGTAATAAATAAGCGTCATATTAAACAGGGCTAAAAAAATCTCTGCAGGTAAAAGCTGAATCTTTCATGAATTAAATTTTATGCTAAATTTGCAGCAGGGGCCTATTTTATTTGGGGTCAGTCCTATATTTTGCTAGGTTTGTGCAAGAATAAAGTCATGCAAATAATACACTGCAGAGCCCTAAAGAAACTCCCTAGCTAGCTCCTTTTCCTGTCACCTTCTCCAGCTTTCCAATGCCTCTCTAAATGTGCACCTCTATTTTGCACAGAACTGAATGGATTCAGAACTCTCTTTCACACAGTGACTGTATATTTGGGCAAAATTTCCCATCACAGTTGCAGCATCAATGATCAAACTATAATTGCTTGTGATCTTATGCTCCCAGTAACTGTGTCTCCTCTAGGTTGAAGGTGGATAAAACTTCTATTAGACTCTGAGGGACTCAGACTTCAACACAGTCTTTCTAATTGAAAAATATGAAAAAGTTGAGGAAGCAGAATATGTTCAGCAGGAGCAATATTGCCTTTGAAGGGATATGCTTAATGCTTTTAGTTTACATTAAGGCCTTAGTCTTTGTTGCCAGTGCATGGTACAGGCATTAACTTTAGAAGTGGTAGAAGGAAGTTTTTCCTAGATGTCAGAACAAGATTAGATGTTTTCTGTGATCTTTTCTGCTACATCCATTCTTTCCAAGGTGGATACATGCAGCAGATAAAAATTCTTGCTCTGTTCTCAGCCCTTCCTCAACCCCTGTCACTGTGCCTGAAATTTGCTGGGCAACGTCCACCCTTAGAAGCGTGCTCCTTCAGAAACACCTCTACAACTTCACCCTGACTTCAACCTGCAATCCTTTTTTGTCCAAGATCCGATATTGCTCTGGAAAAAGAAAGAACTTTTGCTTTTCACTTCATAGCAGTTACTTTACATCTGTTGTAGGTTTGACATTTTGCAGAGTTACTCTTTTTTGCATTGCAGAATGTGAGGGTACAACCAGGTCCTAAAACGTATATAGATTTTTTCAGTGAAATGCAAACAAATGAGCAATAAAGTAAACTTGTAAAACTGAGAAAGACCATTTAGTCTGATCTTCAGCAAAGGAAATGATAGAAAGTGTCCCTTGGTAATTTCTGCATCAAACTCACTGCTTACCTGCTGTGAGCAAACATCTATATCAATATCCTCTGTTTGCATACCAAAAGAGTCTAGTTTAATTAATTTACTTTTGCTTACCTAACATCACACATTTCCTGACTTAGATGGTTCACAGCAGGGCTCAACTCCTGTCTTGTGTTGCAGAAACATTATGTACGAAGAGCAGAACAGGACTTGTTTATTACAACTGCCAATGTTTTGATCAGTACATAAATGTTGTACTTCTCCAGTAATTATAAATGCAAGCATCTTTGTTTCATTGACAAACGTTGCAGAGCCCATGCACATAGGCATTTGCAGGATTGGATATATGGATAGCATCTTTCATTTCAGCTGCCACTTTAGTACTGTATTCAGAAGGCACTGGTGGACATTTTACGTGTTCATCATTATATTATTAATGGGGCTTAAAAGGTTTGTCTTCATTCATATGCCTATTAAAAAGAATCCAAAGAATATTTCATTAAAAAGACATACCTACAAGCAGTTATTTCCAACTTTTCCATTAACTGAAAGTGTATCAGTGCTTTCTTGTTTCATGGTCAATGTTGAGTTTTCTTGGGCTCACTATGTTTCTGAAGTGCTCAGACCAAGCTAAATGGTTTCACACTGTTCAGTGTCTTTCCAATTTTCTACTGCAAAGAAACAGATAGAATATATGCCTCACCAAGTGCTAAAATGGTAGGATCAAGTGTTGAGTTTCAATCTCAAGTTTCAATCTGTTTCACATCTTGTCATCGGATTTACAATATCATTGTATCTTTTGAAATAGGTGGTTAAGCAGCCTTTATTATAAGGCTTTATGCTGACAATAATGCTAACAGTCTGAAACAGTATAATTCTCTGAAAAAGAAGCTTGAAGCAATCTCTGAAATCAGACAAAACAGAGGCTCCTTGTTCTGGTAATCTATAAAGCAAGGAGGTCACAAGGAAATGTATGCAGTAGATGATGCTTTTAAGATGCTAAGACAGAATGTCTTTGAGTATTTTGATTATTTTGGATGTTATTGGGAGAGGACAATAAAGTAGAAAGTTTTGTTCCTCTTCTTCCTATAAAAAACAGTAAGATGTAAAATATTTTATGAAAGATAGCTCTTTGAGATTCGGTGCTTGGATTTACAGAGTCTCTTGATTTCTTTCTGTCAATTCATTCTTTAATAAGGAAAGGCTGTAGTGAGAGCCCTGATGTATCACCTGCAGTTCTCATTAAATGGACATCCAAAATAAACATCTGATTATTTACCTAATCAATAACCGAAACCATCTTTCTAATTTAGGTTCTTTCATAGACCAGGACTAATGGATTTAAATAAACTTCCCCATCTGCTACTGCCCCAGGCACTCTTACTGTCCCCTCCAAGAGTTTCTTGCACATCACTGCTGTGGTATCTGAGCTTCGTAGTTTACGACATATCCAGAACTTCCATAATTCCCTGGCTTCACTGAGGTTCACTGAAGGATTTCTGTAGCTCTTTCCCTATCTTTACGCATGCTGATATTGGATTTTTTCATACTATCCTAGATGAACCCCCACGTAGACACAAAAGCATGAACAGCAGAGCCAGAGATGAAACGGAAGAGAAAATCTTGCTTCTTAAACAGAAAATAGCTTCAAGGTAATCGCCTCAGAGCCATATCATATCTTAGACTGGTTACTTCTGTCATGTTTTCACTATTTGAGACCCATGTTAAACACTTACTTCATCCTGGGTAGTAAAAATAGTAAAAGTAAAAATACTTGCTAAAGTACAAGTGTCGTAGTCTATAACAATTTTCACTATGCATTAGCAAGAGACTAAGTTTTGGTTTCTCCATCATGAAGAGGAAATTCTTTTGAGTTACAATGATGTTAATTTTGCCTCAAGTCATGCTATCTTCTCCGATGCATATGCGAGTATGAATGTATGTTTTGTCTTATTTTAACTAAGCTAATTCTCTTTTGTTTGATTCTCCTTCAGCAAGTCTTTTATTTAGGCACAACGTGCAAGTCTCTAAGGATTTTGACCCTCTGGAGTACCTCTCACTCTGAGACCTGCACATGGGATTCCCATTAATGTCACCTAGAATTGTGCACACTGAGGAAGGCAGTGTCTCTGGCCCTTCAGTGAGGAAGAGGCTTAGCTGATACGGAGGTGTGTGGGGTGGAGTAATCTTCAGGAAAGGGCAGGGAAATAAAGGGAAAACTGAGATGCTGCTAGAGAAAGGTTTGGGGTTTTGTTGGTGGTTTTTTTTTGTTTTTTTTTTTTTTGTTTTATACAGAAAGGTGGAGATCCAATTTAAACATAAGATGAGACAAGATGAGAGTGAATTTCAATTAAAAAAAAATCCACAGTTACTATAGAAAGGACATTTAGCTGATCTCAAGAATCTATTTAAGGTTTTTAAATGAGTTCTATAGGAAGAAAAGTATCAAAGTCCTTGGAGTAGTGTGTAGACATTAATGAGTAATGACACTTATTGCAACGACTGTGAGCTAGCTTCTTTTATGTAAGTTACCAGAACTTTTAGTAATGGCTTCAAGTTCTAGTAATGGTTTTAACAGGGAGGTGAAGGAACAGGCTCTTTTATCTTCTAGGAAAAAGACAAGTAGATTAGCTAGCTGGTTACACTGCGTGAAATGGTAAGATCTTCCCTATAAACATTTTGAATCAGTGTTTTTCATACTTTATTAAAATGTCTTGCAAGTGCTTGAATTTTTTTCTTCAAAATTTTGCAAAGCATTATGAAATCTGTGTTACACAGCTAGATCTAAGAAATCTAGGCAAATCACAGATTGTGTATATGTCAGTCTTCATTTTTTTTTTTTTAAATGAAGTGTTTATCAGACTTGTTACTCACAGCTTCATAGCTTACTCTGTCATTCTAGCTTAAATCTGTGTGATTGCATATTACAAAAGATAACAGTAGTATAAAATGCCACAGCATCAGTAGAACTCCTAGTCATCTTTGTTCTCATGCCTAGCTCCCATACTTACGTCAAAGATTATTTTTAAAACTTGTATCCCTTCCATTCCCTTGGTAACTGATTGACGGCCTAGATAATGTAAAGTGGAAATACAATGTATTTTAGAAAAGGAATTCATTTTCTCTTCACATTAATGAGATATTGGTCATAAATTCAGATCAATCCTTGAGAAAGACAAGAATATACTTGAAGAAATTGATGCTGGTGTGTGCTCCGTATGCAGCCTGTAAATTTACGTGTGATTTCCTCACAACACTGCTGTGGTCAAAGTTTGTGCTTTATATTAATTCATGTTTTAATTTACGATTAAAACTAAAAGCAGTAGAGTAGCTATGTACTGTTATTTCTAACGCTTTTCATTAAATATATACATTGTTGATAATACACAATATTCTCCTTTTCTTCATGACGTAGTATTACTTTTATTCATGGTAAATAATATTTGATCTACACGGTACTACAACTAAACCTGCTACAGTGAGTAAGCCACTCTCATCCAGGCAGATCTCACTTCAGAGCTCAATCACTTCAGAAACTTCACAGTTTAGAAATATTCCTGGAAAGGGAAATTGTATACGCTTATTGCCAATTCAAATGGGTTAAAGTAGATCCTATCAATCTTTGATTTTCTTTAATAATTCATGAAATTTCGTGAATCAGTAGGTAATTGGCTCTTACAGACAAGCCTCTAAGCATTTTTCTAGTATTCAAGAGTTCCATGGATTTATGCCTCTGCACATAACAGTTAGTGCCTTCAAACAGGGACATTAAAAATTTTCCACTTACATACAAATGACCTTTTAAACAGCACCTATGATTGATTTTCAGTAGGTAAAATAACATCCCCTTACTTCCTGGTATTTAATTTACCTGACAGAACTGTCTCTCCCAGGTTTTCTCAGGGGATTCTGAGCAAGCTATTCTCAGGATTATTGTGTATCAAATTACCATCATTTCTAATGAAGTAGTAAATTAGAGGTGCTCAGTGGATAACTGTTAATTTGGGTATTCCTCTCTGACTTGAACACTTGTCAGTCATTCTCATACCTGTATTTAGGTCTGAGACAGGGGAGATCTTGAGCAGAGAGATTAAATTAAATTTTTTTTAAATGTTGTAGTGGGTTAGAAACTTAAATTACATTGAAAATTAATGTGTTCTTGTGCTTCTGAAAACTGAAAATATACACATAGAATTATACATCTTGCTGGAAGTCCAGGACAAATTAAGCTCCTGATTCTCTTTTGAAAATGATATCTCATTGTTAAATTAATTGATAGTTTTCCTCTAATCTCTTTTTCTTTAACTCTACACTGAAATCCTTCAGGCTGACTGCAGGGCAGGTGGGCTACGCAGAGCACTCTCCATGAAGCACCTCTGCTCTCTGGTTCAGTTTTAAAGCATTCATATCTTTAAACGAGTGATGGCTCCCTGAATCTTAATCCTCTTGCTTAGACAGGTCAGGTGAGATTATTTATCCATTCACTGGACTCCACACTCCAGCAACAGCCCCGTGCCCACCCCGGAGGAGTTACGCTCATCCTGCAGGGACAAGTGCACAAACACTGGTGAGTGGTCCTCGAGGCCATTCTGCTGGATAGGTCTGGTGATGTGTCTTAAGGGTGGCATCTCACTGCTGTCTCTATTAACCCAATCTCTCTTCTTTACTTACTTTGACAAAAATTCAGTGAATTTATTAGCTTAGGATAGATCTGTCAAATTTGGTAGGATACAAATTTGAGGTAAGATGCTTTTGGAAGTTAAAAGGAGAGCATGTATGTACACCTACATTATGATGATAAAAAGAACTAATTTCTTTAGAAAAATAAGCTTTAAAATGTTTTATTTTGGTCACAAAATTGAATAGAATAGCATGCATTAAAATAACCACAGTTAAGAAGCCAAAACAATTTAATTGAACAAAATCAAGTTGTTAGATTTGCCAGACATGTACTAAACCAAATGAAAAACAGATTTCATGGCTTCATTGCTGTTTTAGCCTGAATGAAGAATATTATGTTCTCTCAGCATACCTTTAATCTTGATGATCTGCCATGTTCTTCTCATTCACTGTTGAGCAAAATTGATAGTAGCAACTATTAAAAAAAATCAGGTAAAAAAAGAAAACCAAGGGAAAAAAAACCCACACCGTTGCATTAAAAAGACCAAAAGGCATAAAATACCTTGGAGAAAACTTGAAATAAATGTAATTAAAATGACCTTTTCCCCTTTTTCCAGTGAAGCACAACCGAATGAAGTAGTTCTATTACAGAATAGCCTTCATCATAAATCCTGTATCACAAGTTCAGTGATTTAATCAAAAAGACTGTCTTAATGAAAATGCTAATTCTTCATTTGGGTAAAGCAAGGCACAGAGGTGTTGAATAAAACTCCCAAGCTGGCACTGTGACACCTGAGTCCTGCATCAGACCTCTCTCCCATAGCCAAAGTCTGTATGCCACAAAAATACATGTTCTGTTCCTCTTCTGTGCGTTGATTTGTGAGCAGTGACATAGCTGCTCTAAGAACCAAGGATGGAGGATCACTTCATAAGAACTAATCTTTGCACAAAGCCTGGGATTGGAGAGAGTACCTGTATTTCATATCTAATATTCTTCATGGGGTATTCACAATAGCATCAACTATTACTGCTAATAAAACCCGAGACATGCTGTTAGAAAGGTACGTATCACAGAGGGCATGACAGCATAACTGAGGATTCATTTTCAGTTCCATGTGTAGCAGAACTGGAGTTCTCTTCTAGGAGAACAACCTGCAGTCACAAAACATAATACCAGAAAATGAACTGGAAGCACAAACCAAAGCACCTGCACCAGTAGCTACACGCATGGTATATTCCATGAGAGATTTTCCTCTTGAAAATTTCACCCCAGCTGTAGTTCCTAATCTGCATCAGTCTCAACAACTGTGTTTAGAGCACAAGCCTGCTTTTCTTGATGAGACGCCAGAAGTAGATTTATTCTTTTGTAAATGAACTATTAGATTATATCTTCCTGTCTGTATATTAATTTACTTTGGAAGACCTTAAAAATATGTGAATACATCAGATAAATCTATGTGGCATGAATTAACCTGCTTGCAGCTCATAGGGGAGAGAGAGCTGTGGGATTGTTGAGAAGTTCCATCTGTAAGAACTAACTGTTTCGAATGTGACAGGCATTTCCACTTGTAACAGTCAGTAAAGCTATAAAGAGCATATTAATGACTAATTCATAATCACTTTTGATTTGTAATGTAGACTCATACCAGTTACAATCTTACCAATTTTCTATCACTCCCTCCAGACCTGAACTGAAAACTCTAAGTAGTTGCAATCTGATTCTGAAAAATTCAATATAAAATGAAGTTCTGACATAAACAGTCCTGGATCTGATGAAAGGATGTGTATAGATTTTTCTTCAGCATAACTAAGCTATTTTTGAGCTTGGGAGACTGTCTTCAGGACTCTGATAGGGAATTGGGTTTTTATAGGACTAAGGTGTTTTATCCAGATTGGTACTGCATCTATTCAATTCTGTGAACACAGAAACATATGACTTTGACATTAGTGGATGTACTCACACAATTAAAATTGTTCTCTGACTGTGCTTTTAGTAGGATCCTAATTAATGAATGAGGTCTTGGAATTTTGTAAATTAAAACGGAACCGAAGATTGTTGTTGATACAGTGATGTCAGGGAGTTTTGCACTTAGTGTTCAAAATTTCATCTTCATGCTTTATTCAGCTCCTCTTTCCCATGCTGATTAAGTCACAAAACATCTATTAAATTGTACGTGCTGTCTGTAGCACTGATATACAGTCCCATCAGCTACTGTATGAGCTCTCATTTCACCTTCATTTACTAATATAGTCTTCACTGTTGAATACTGATGCAAGCAAAGTAGAAAAACAGTCCTCATCAACATTTCACACATAGTATAAACAAAACTGATGAAAACTGACTCATCTGTGCCCACTTAAAAAATTAGCGTTGTGCAACCTTCCTTAATTACTCTTTAATCTTCTCTTAGAATTCCTTTCCAGCCTGACTGTATCCAATGTCTCCCATCCTGTAATACAAACCCTTCCATTTCTGCTGAGCAATCAGGCACTCACTTCATCAGCACTGGACTTGTCAGTGAAAGTGAGGTGACAGATCTCTGCATTTCTGTACACAATAGACATCAAAGGGCTTTTCATGGCACAACAAACTCTGGCACTTCATAGGTTCAGGACTATCCTACCAGTATGTAACTAGTCCCCATGCTTGTCTCACATGCATCTTCTCTTTCTTCCTCCTTCCACACCTTCATACTACCACAAGCATGAAATTCCCTTTATCTCAGTGTAACAAATTATGTTAGATCCAGGATTGATTTCTTGCCAAAAACAGCGAGGAAATGCAGAGGAAAAACATTCTGTATTTGGTGGCCAGACGGTCACTGCTATTTGTGGCAAAATGAAATGAAAGATGAACCTTGGTTTCCAGACTCTTTAGAGGAGCAAGCTGACACAAGACTGTCCTATCCTGGGCTTTTTCTTTGTATTCACAGAGAAGCTTAGAAGGGACTTAGTTTTATTCAGATGGAAAAAGACTTTTTTTTCTTCCTGTAGAAAAAGGAAACATTTTTGATTTGATTTTTGATTATGATTCTGTGATTCTACGATTATGACGCTGCCAGATTATAACAATATCAAGGTAAAAGTTCCTAGCAGAAAGCACATAACTGTCCAAATCCATTAAGAGACTTTTCAAAGTATGAAGGAGTTCAGCAAGTGATAAGTAACTAATGTGATGTAAGTAGTTAATTATAGGCCCATAGTATCATGCTTGCATTTTGCTGAAGTATATCAGCGTTGCAAAGGACACTATTTGAAATATACTTAGCAATGTCGAGCATAGGTACTATTAATAGCGTTACAGGAATACACATGTATTGAGCCAAATGTCACAGATCTTACTGTGTATAGAATATGCTGGTTTTGTACAAGGATTGAAATTAATAGGCATGACCTTTTTCTGACTTGCCTTTCATTCTCGTAAATTCAACATGTTTGCAAAACAGGCTCATCGGGATTTGTTTGTGGGGTTTTTTACGTCACACACAACAAAAGTTACAACCTTTTTTTTTTTTTAGTCCTAGTAGTCTCTTAAATAACAAATACTATAACAAACTGTATCCTCTCTGAGTCATAGCAATATTAGAAGGTTAGCATCTAGATTTATTTACAAACAAACATCCATCTTTGGATTAGCTTTTCCAGTAGATAGTTTGGACTATGTTGATAGACCAAAGTGGGAAAACCTACCACAAAAACGTGGATGGAATTAATTACAATGAATTCAAAATGCTCACAGCAAGGGCTCCCTGTTAAAGTGGTTGATTTTCAGCTTCCAGTATCCCCTGGTCAAACATATGCACAGGTATGATGATAAGATATCCTACATCCCACCAGGCATCCGTTTAATTCAAGATTTTCAATTCAATAGAGGCCAAAGATAATATCTCAGAATGAAGCAAAAGCTCCACTGCAAAGAATTATCTGTTCCTTTCGGGAGTATTTTCCTACCTCCTGGTAACTAGTAACTAACTAATGTTCTTAATCTCACCAATTTGCATCTTTTGTATTCTTTTTGTATTTAAGTTCATGTTATCTATTTGTACAGCTAATCCTTTTGGGAACAGTGGTAATCTCTGAACTTGCATGTTTTGAGTATTACAGTTTGAGCAGTATTCATTGCAGAGCATACGTTTCATTTTGCTTGTTTTTAAAGTAAGCTTTTGCCTATCAGCAAACACTGTTTCTCCTGTACTATGTAAAAGGGCAAATAGACTGAGCTTCCATGAATATTTGAATATTTTGTGTAGGTCTTCATGTGGCCCAGGAGTTTCCTAAGCATTTGGTATCCTTACAAAAAAAAACAAAACAAAAAAAAACCAATGCTTCTTCTTACAACCATGTCAGCAGAAGTGCCTCTGAAATACCGTGTTTTGGGGGTTCTCTTTTTCTAGGCATTGATTTTTTGACAAAAGACAATGGGAGTCCAGAATAAATTGCAGTTTCTTCATACAAATGATAATAAAATACAAAGCTACAGACCTCAGAGCTTGAGATACAGTCAACTAGGTAAATCATCAGGAAGATACTTCCAACAGGCTGCTAAAAAGCTTGGAGTTGTGTGATGTTCTGCTCTGCCATTTCCTCTCTGGATAGCACCCAGAATGAGATCATGCACAGAAGAAGATGTGAATGAGGGTAGCACCACTGGATCCTTGAGGAGTTGAGGAGTCCCCAGTTTTAAAAGCCACCAGAAGATCCTTGCTTGAGGCTTAACTTAATTTTCTGATAAAGAAGTTGTGACCTTTTCAAATATTCAGAATTGCAGGTTGGGTCTCACATGTCTCTGCTTTTGGCAATTGCGCAAACCATCTCAGGATCTTGTTGTATCACAGTATTAATAGATTTCAGAGGTGTGTCTTAGGGAACTGTGAAATACTGCAAAGGAACAAAGTTACTTAAAAACACCTTCTTTTTGCACAAAACCAAAGCTTCTATGCTTAAGAATGCCCAAGGCATGCAGTTTCATTAAGGGATTGATTTCATGTTTAAAATGTATCTTTGGCAATTACAGATAAAACATATAGCAAACAGCAAAGAAGAGGCAGGAGGGGGGAAGACATAAGTTAGTGCTGGAGCTCTTAATACAGAAATAGATGCAAAGAGCCACCACTTTCTATGTATGTTAAGGAATCAAAATTTTGTCTAGGCATCAGTGACTGGAGGACCACTGTCCTAGCTTGTTACCCATAATGAGTCCATGAAAGACTAATGGAAAAGTTAAAAAGTAAATTAAAATGTTTGTTAGTTCAAGTGTGAGCTTTTGCCTTGGTAAACATTTCCCAAATGGACTTTTATTAATGGCCTGATTTTCAAGTCAGTGTTGTACCATTTTTTATGTTAATTGTGAGTCTTTAGTTACCTAACTACCTTATTTTGAATATTTCCTGCAACTGCTTTGCCCCATGGGACTTCTGTGAGGAGGCAAAGAGATCATGAAAATATGTTAGTAAGAGGTCACACAAACCTTTCGGCACTTCATGAAAGCCTGACAAAGCTTTTGGCCCATGGATAGAGAGCTGTTGATAATAGTGATGCTAAACTGCAGTCAAAGACAGCAAAAATACAAGGCTTCTGAGTTTTTATACAGCAGATCAAAGGTAATGAATTATATGGATATCATTCTCTTGTGTGCTGAGATTTTTATTTCCCCATAGATTACTTACTGTCTAAACCTGTGGCATTGCTGAACAATTGCATCTCATGTTAGAATAACTTTATGAATGGTGCCAAAAATAGTTTTGCTGGAGTTAGGAAGTGCCAGCAGAAAAATACTAATGCCATCTCTGTTTGGTCTTTCTCCCTTTTGGAGAAAAATACCACTGTTGGTGACATGCCTGTGTGATACTTTTTTTCCAGAGTGTTTGCCTTTTCACGGTCTGGACTGAAGTGATGTTTGAGTCTATGTACTACTTAGACTGTGCAGCCCAGAAAGCTTGCAGTTTTCTGTTGGATCTCTGGTTACACTTGCACTGAAGTTCACAAGTGCAACATGGAACAAAGAGGGGATGGTAGAAGGAAAATAAAGTTTCAGAATCACCCTTTTCTGTTGCACTTCTGTGTCTAGGTGTGTCTGTGCTCCTGCTGCAGCTCACAGCTTGTTGTGTTCTTCGGTTTCTCAATTCCCAACCCAATTTCCTGTGCCCTGATTTGCAGAAATGCTGATAATTCAGTCCCATGATGGAAATCAACAGCAATTGTTGAAGAAGGGGCAGTACCGTGCCTCATGGGCACAGGCAGGGTTATTTGTACAAACAACCTAAATTTACCCCACTGGATTTTTCTGTTTGAATAACATTCTGCCTACAAAGCTTTTTATGTGTATTACATATTCTGAAAGTTGATACACTAGTGTTGAAAGAGCATTCCTTTTTTCCAAGTTTTTCACATGAAGAAAAAAAAAGTTATTTTTAAAAATAAAAAATCTTGATTATTTACCGCTTCTGTTTTTCCATACAAAATCTTCTTAGGATAGAGCTGCAGTGTGTTGAGCATTCAATATCCCTCAGTTTGTTACAGCCCTACCTGCTGAAAAGCAGCCACAGAGATGGTAAGCATCCCTAAATTCTTGCAACATGAAAGAATATGGATTTGCTCAAGCTCCCTGCTGCGAATGTCTGGCTAAAGCTCTGAAACCCTTTTTCACCTGTAAGTTTCAAACCCGATAGAAGAATTGTCATCCTAATTCATGCAGATACATCCTCTGAGGCCCTGCCCCAGCCCAGCCCAGCACGTGCTGTGTGCATGGTTATGCTCCTGCAGCTCCAAGTGAGCCTGAATCTCCACAGATTTGAAACAGGGGCAAGTCAAGGATCAATACGAGATTTTTCTTCTGTCTACCCTGAAGGACGAATCTACCCTCCTAATTCAAATTTGCCTTGTGCAATTTCAGGGCCACAGATTGAATGTGTATTTTTCCTATTCAGCTACTTTCTGCAGCTGGACCTCCTGCACTTGCTGCATGTAGTTCACCGTACTCGATGAAAAGAGACATAGGCAGTTTCTTTAAACTATTCTTGGAAACACGCTGCCACAGTGAACAACAATTGTTTTATCAAAGAAAACATCAAATTCTGATAGCTCAGAATGTTCTGATTTCTACTTGATTTGTTTTTCTTTGAAGAGAGGTTTTAGAATAAACACTTGTACCAGTGCGAGGAAACTGATCATAAACCTATTCAGCAGAAACGAAGAACAAAGACTGCAAGAACAGTTTATTCTAACGAGATCATGTGTAAGGATTTAGTGGGTTTCTGGTTCCTTTCCTGTCAACAATAACAGTGACAACGCACAGCAAAAGCCTTCGTGAACTGATCTAATTGGGGTGCATACAGGTGTGAGACAGAACAAAAAATGCAAGCCATTCAAATAAGTGCAGCTAGCCATGCATATGCTGATCAATATGTGACATTTGACGAGCATCTGTTCCTTCAATAAAGAGGAAATCAAGTATTGGATTTTAGTTAATGGGGCTAGACTGCTTCTCAGTTATTTCAAGTAAAACCAATACAGCAGCTGCAAGGTAATTCTTACCATGGAAATTGTGTGGTGCAATGGATTTATTTTTACATGAGATTGAGGCATGGGAAAGAAAGTTTTTACAATATTTTATCTCCTACTTTCTTCTCCTTTTCCTCTCTTGGCTGTAAGCAGTGCCAGCTACTTTTTCCATATTTAAGTGCTACTTCTGAATTGTGTGTTAAAGTGTTTACCAAATTGGGAAAATTTGAACAAGTTTTCGAGTACATTATCAGAACACTTTTCCAGCATTGCCTAGAGGAGATATTAAGAACAAATGTCAAACTCAATTTCAATTTACTTTTAAAGTAGATGAAGTTTTCACATGTGTGAGTTTTATTGGTTTGTTGTTGTAAAACAATGGAGCTTTCTGGGAATCAGTTATATTTTCGTATTTGTATAGCTTGAGCAAAAGTAATGCTTGTTTGGTTTTTTTTCTTTAGAGGGAAAAATCTGATTAATCTTACATCTACGTAGAGATTTTTTCTTCCAAATTGACACTGAAATCTGTAACAGGAGTATCAATAGATACACACTAATTGTAAGAGGATTGCACAAGATTAGGGCTCTTTTACAGCTACACATTTAATATCTAGTTTATAATATTATTATCATGTATTAAAGGTTTTATTTCTTCTGTTACAGTATGTGTAATATTGTACAACAGTCTGTTTAATAATTCTTTCAGATAACTTGTACTGGTGGTGAAGTAGTTTGTCAGCAATTCCAAATGATTTGCTGTATGAGTTCATACCACGCTAATGCAGTAAGATGGAAATGAAGAGGATAAGTGTTACAGCACACACTGGTGTTCTTCACACATGAAATTTACTACATTCTTATTGGAAATGTCGTGCATTGATATGGTACATTATGCATTGGTTTGGTATTATATTTAAAGCTGACCTTTCATTTCTAACTCTGCAATAAATTATTTCCAAGCGTCCCAATATAGGTAGGAAATAGTCAAATTAGATCAGCCTGTCTTCTAGATCTTAATCTAATTTTCCTATATATGAAGTTTATTTATTGGGATCATAGGCAATTATTGGAAATGATGGTACGGAACTGACGTTTTTGATAACCTGCAACAATTCTGATCATCTCAATCAATCTAAATTTTAAAAGCAGAACAGGAAATAATCTCTAAGTAGGTTAGATCAGAAAGCAATTACTAGATTTGCTCCATTACGTTTATTGAGGAAGCCAAGTGAGAGCAGCAGTAGCACTTTAGCTCAGTTAGGTGGTAAAAAACATTAGAGGTGAATATATTTACCATCAGCTGTGCATGATGACAGGGCTGAGCGATAAAAGCCAGGTTTGACTGATAAGTATTTTTAGCAAATAAGCTTCCTGCTGGCTCCTGAGATGGGTCTCTCTGCTCCTTAGTTTAGTTTGTCCACATTTCAGAGCAGAGAGACAAAAAATGCTGGGATTTATCCCTGCATCAAACTAAGTGTCCCCCTCACTTTCCAATTTAACCTAATAGTAAATCTCTCTTTTGGAGGTGTTTTGAATTCTTGAAGTATTTCTTCCCATACTGAAGATACTAATTAAACATTTTTAATAAAATGTCATGGTAATCCATTGCATCACTCCTTTCTGTGGGCCTGATCCAGCACACTCTGCCTGCTCACGTAGCCTGGGACCAGTGAGTAACCCCATCAAGTCTAACGGAAATGCTCAAACGCTTGATTTTATCCACATAAGTGCTGTGCTGGCTTTGTGCCATGAAAAGCTAGTATGGCAGTATACAGAGGGAAAAAAAAAAATGTTCCTGCCATTTTCTGGAAATCCTGTTGTTTTGTAATGTGAAAGCCTTCTAGTTTAAGGAGGGTCATCTCATGCTCCACGTTGGTTCTCTAGGTCGGTGTGTTGTGTTTGGATCTCCCTGATGACAAAGCAGGAGCACTCTATGGGCCTCTTCAGCTCTGTAAGAACCATGGTACAAGGACAGGAGTGTTTATTCACCATGACCTGGTGTGTATCCCAGCCTCTGGCATTTCTATTTTGATATGATGAAATTGTGTTCATGGATTTCTGATAAACACATATTTAAAGTCCACATTGATAGTTTGGAAAGAGGAGAAAAAAGTTGAAACCTTTTAATGCTACTGCTCATTGATTTTCAAAGCTGAAGGTCATTCAAGTGCCTGAAGGTGAAACCGAAATTTGTATTTGTACAAATTTTCCCTGTAGACCATTCATATGAACCAAAAGAAAGTTACCAATGACTATAATACACTTGCACAGCCAGCTACTATAATAAAGGATTTTGCACATTGCGTGGAGAAAGTGAGTAGCAGGATGGGGAGAGGTGCTAAGGGATGTGCCAGAGGTCACAAACTAGGGGAAAGGTGGAACCAAGAGCAAGTTCCACCATTTCTTCCTTCTGGTGCCCTGCCAGGCTCACCAGATCCACATCTAGTTAACAATTTTGCTAAACATTATTTTTCTGGGGGTCTTGCAGTTCCCTGGAGGAAAGTAAGAAAGAAGTGACATAGTCTTGATGAGCAGAAGCTGGCACAGCTATGGAGAGCTTGCTGGGGCCATCAAGAGTACAGTGCATGTGAGGGCCCTTCCCATGGCAGCTGAAGGAGACTCCAAGCTTCCACTTCATACAGCGACTGCAGACAACAGCTGAGCAGGGCTTTCAATTTGTACTCAATCTGTCACAAACTGTTTTACATACAGTGATGTTAATCACATGCTGAACCTTGCAAACAGGCAGCCATTGGTCTCCTCAGGACCAAAAAAAAAAAAAAACAGAAATTTTTAATTAATTGCCAACAACACATCATCACATTCTACAAAATTACAGTTCTAGAATATTGTGCTCAGTGGGACCTGCCATTTCAAAATTAAAACCAAACCATTTACTAAAAAGCTGTCATCATGCTTGTTTAGTTGCCTAATTGCTTCATCCTTAATATGTACTCACACTGTTACAAGCCACTTTTGCCAAACCAAATTACAAAGCATATATTACAAAGAGCAGGTGACTTCAAAAGCATCAATCTAATTACTCTCTCTCATTTTTCTAGTAACAAACACTGTAATTGTTATGGGCTTAGGTTTCCCGCAGAGCAGCCTAGAGGCAAACCTTGTGCACTTATACGTGAGTATAACCTTCCTTCTGCCCAGTCTCATTATTATGGAAAAAGATGCTGAGAATAACAAAACTTGTATTTGTTTCCTTGAAACATCATCTATCAGACTGTGTCCTTGGAGACCCAGGAATAATTGCAAACCCACTAACAAATAAAAGGAACTGTTGTGTCATATTTGGTCTTTATCATCTTAATATTGAAAGCTTTGAGAGTGCAAAGTGTTTAAGCATACATATTGAGGGAGTAGAGTTTATTGGCTGGCTGTCACAGAGGTAACTGAATTTGATTTTGTTTTCATTCTTGGAACTCATGTCAGGAATATCTGGACTCCTTCTGTTATGAAATAAATGCAAATAAATAAACGGATAATGTACAACTGACCTGAAGACAGCATTTTAGTTCCACCTCAGGCCACAGAAAAATATAATGGTCTAGCTTGAAAGGTAACTACTTTTAGCTGATATTTTTATTGTCTGTTATAGGAATCTTAGACCATTCCTGGATTTGCAGGAAAAAAAGATTTTGCTCAGCAGCAATATAGTTTAAAATATTTATTAAATGTATATGAACCTTCTATTCTCTAATTTGATTTTCCCATCCGATTTAATCAAGTCCTTCACCTAGACTCATCCAGTCTTCTTTAGACTTTTTGAATAACATACAATTAAGTGGAATGATCACAACCATTTCCTGAACTGTTCAAAAAGAAGCACAGTGGTGGCTCCTTGCACTCAGCTCCAATGTGCGTTGGCACCACTGGAATTACATGGAAGCAATAGAAAACAGTATGTGTTTGGGCTTGAGATTTTAAGATTTCAATGAGTTCTGTGGTATTTAAATTATGATTTTTTTTGTTTATATCCTATATGACATAATTTTAAGGATGTCTTCCATCTACAAAAACTTTAAAGAAATTTAAAAATGAAAAAGAGACATAATCAGCAGCTTTGTAAAAAAAATAACAGCTTCATCTAAGTGGAGTAGGCCAATCAAACTTGAAGCTTCCACACCAAGTAAACAGTGCATCTCTCTCCCCAAACTCATGGATGCTCTTCTATATTCATTGATATCTTTGCAACATTTAAATAGTTGTGTACACAGAAAGCAAATAGTAAGGAGCTATTTTTAAGAATATGTTTAAAAAGTGGATAATTATTTTAGCAGAAAACTATTCTGATAGAAAATTGATTCTAAAATAATTTCCATCTGAAAGGTTTTAAAGAAGCAACAGATTCCTTAATTCATTTTTTCTCCACTTCTCCTTTCAACCTTTTCTTTTGAAGATATTCAGAGGGTTTTGAGGGGCTGCAGATACTTCCCTTCCTTTTTGTTCCCATTTATGTCTTTCTTCTGTTATTTTGTAGCTGAAAGGGAAAGGGAACCTCAGATAGATGTTGAAAGAAAACCTAAATCTTGAAGTTTTTGTATTTTTTTTCTAAAAAATACAGAAAAGAAACCAAGATGACATTTTCATGTCATTTTGAGGTCAATTACACATAAATATTTACATATATGTTTATGTCTGTATAATTTTAATCACCAGACATTTTTGGTGTTTTCGTGAGATTTTCTCTTCAGCAGCAGACAGTTCAGCTAATTATGATAGATCGACATGTCACATTACATACAGATTGTGATTCAGAGGGGTGCTAAAATTCTGAAGTTCATATTAGACGAGGAATCCAAATACATTTGTGCGTGGATTTATCTTGCCAATAATTCAAAGAGTTAAAATTTACACATTTCCATCTCTATTTTTTTTTCAGCCAAAGGAAGAGGGAGTAAACTTCAGGGAAATAGGGCATAACTCTATTGCTTCTGAATTGGTAAATACTGCAGCTCTCATATTAAATTCTGTGCATTCAGGTAAAAGAGCTAGGCTCAATAAGGCAGCTTCTTGGTGATACCTAATTATTGCTGGCATGTGCCTGTGTGTGTATGCAATAGACAGCAAGGTTTTATCGTGATCCTTTTACTCATAAGTGACAGCAGTAATGTAGATCAATACAAATATGTTTCAAACATTCCATTATCCCAGCATCACAAAAGCCAGGCATATATATATTACAGAAATATTTGACATGTGGTTTGGAGGTTAATTATAACTAAATGCTTTGTAAAACAAGTGGTTAATTACAGTTGTGATCTTTCCTGTAAAGCCTAGCACGTCAGCATGTTTTTAACGTTTCTAACTCTACAAGTTATATTAAAAACAAACATGCACACACACATACACACAAAAAAAACCTGGAGAAAGTGAATAAATAAAAGAACTAATTTACACTGAAGAATGTGAAGCTGTTCAAATCCAGCTGCTCAGGCCTACATGCATGCAAAGGTGTTGGTTTCCACTGGGTCTTGTGTTAGCTTTCTTTAATGGGCACAAATCTTGCCACAGTATTAATTAGCGAAAAAATCTGTGTACCTTGGTCTCACCACAGTATATGATGACTCTTGCCCAGCAAGTACTGAAGGGCTTCAAGCCAGAACTAACAACTTTGTGGGAACCAGAGCTTGAGGCAGAGCTAGAGATGCTGAGGCACTTGGTGGATGAATGATTTACAAAATACAATGGGAAGAACTGGGGTTGCTACACTGGCAAATTGTAGGGATATGTGGGGTAAATCCCTAGGCATCAGGACAACTCAGTTCTGCTACTCATGGACTAACTTGTTTTCTCTTTTGTAGCTTGGCTACAAAGACTGTGTGAGTCTTAAGATGATGGATTCCCAGTCAGAGAAGAGATGAAGTGATCAAAAGTGCTTGAGAAACTGATGTGCTCATTTATCATCCACTTCTCCAATTTAGCACATGGGTAAACAACAAGCTGTGAATGACCACAAAGATTCTATTAAGAATTGTCTCTGGTAAATAAAATTTTTGGGATGTTACATTATTTGAAAGCATCTCCATCAAATGTGAATAAGCAAAACTTTGTGTTCTGGTTCGTGAACTCTTCTTCCCTCAGCATTCTCTGCTCCTTGATAGACACTAAGATCTCACAGATCTGATTTCCCTTTGTCACTGAACATGGAGGACAAGACAAAGCTAAGAGTTTTTCAGCTGCAGTAGCATTCAACATGTGCAACTTGGAGTGCAATGGTAGGGCAGCAGACGGGTAAATGTGCACTAATATTGACCTCACTTCTTTACCACAGGATCATTCTGGGACTGCTCAGGGGCCAAATATACACTTCATGTAGGTAAGAGAATCATTCAAGGCTACTTCAGACTGTATATGTGATAGTCCCAGGGAGAGGTTTTGTTGCTGGAGCTTATGACATTGAGTAGTACCTCACCTTATCTGTACCCATGGCTTATATGATTCATGGTGGGAATGGCCAGCACAACTGGGAAAAAATCTAGGGTGAGTAAGTTGCTTTGCATTGCTGAAGCAGTACAAAACGACTTGTCTGAATGCGGAGATCTAGTCCCCCGTATGCTGATGATTTGAGATCTACAATTCTCAATTCTGTTTATGGCAAGGAGGGTTTTCAGTCTCTCCTTCCAAAATTCATGATTTTTGTTGTTTCAGTTTTAATGGCAAGCCAGGACTAACTCTCTATGCATGTCATTTTTTTAACATCAGTAGAGCAAATCTAGTTTTACCTAAGCAGCTGGGGATCTGACAAATCTGGTGACCTTTTATTACAATGCCATTTACAAGTATGATTAAAGTATTCACCATAGCTGAACCGATACCCGTATTAGATATATTTTTCTCATGAGGCACTACAAAATATACTACTTCACCCTTCGCTGCTCACTCTCTGCCCAGCATTTTTGAAAGAAGATTTCACATTTCATTGTTCATTTCAGTTAAGGTGACCCTGGCTGGGATAATTTATTCCAAGCCAGTTTAGAACATTAATTTCTCTAGGAAATGCAGATGCTTGAACTCCATGCTGGGGATTTAGGGTGTGATCATACAATCCCTTTGCTCTTGACTTCCTGTTGAGTCTGTTTAGCTGTGTGAACAAAATGTGTGATGTTGCTAATGTAGGAATCCAGACAGATAGAGTGCAAGCAGGCAATGGAGATGGGCTGCAGCTTAGCAAGAAGGAGACTCAGAATTGCTTTTAGGAGTTGTTATCACTTGTGAACTTGCACAACGATGTTTGAAATACAGCTACAATGTCACTCTGATTGTAGAACTGCCTTACTATTTCCATAGTCTCGGACAAAAAGAAGTCAAAACTTTGGAGAAAACTCTCAGCACCCTTCTGCTTTTTTGCATTAGAGTACAAGCTCCTCTGGGTTTGCACCCCCTCCCTGAGCTGATGAACATGCACTTGCCATATGATCTGGCAGCGGCTCCAGATGACACAGTGCCTCCATTTGGTGTGGCTCAGATGTCAGCAGTACTTCTGTGAACGGAGAACAGAGTAGAAGATGTTATTACAATTTGGGCCAGTTTCCCTAGATTATGCTAAAATATATGCAAATAAATTTATGGGTCTACTTGACCGTTATAGCTTAGACCCAAAAGTGAGCCCTCTGTAATTTTGTTGCACTCTGTTTTGTATAACACTGCTAGTAGATAACAGCATTCACATTAGCAATAATTGTACCCAGTTTTCTCATAAATAACCCTTTTATCCCTAGCTTACGGAGTAAGCTTTTATTTCAGGTGGGTTTTTTGTCCACGTATGATCTCAAAATAGATTTGACAATAGATTTGACAACCTATTGATAGGTGACAATCCTTAAGATTTTTTTCTGATGCATTATTTTCCCCCTTGACTGTTATGTGAGCAAACTACTCTGTGCTCTGTTTGCATTCATTTAAGAAAGAAAAATGATGAAGAATGAGGTACTATAAACCCTTCATTCTGTGCTGATTATTGTTTGTATAAGCAAAAAGCCTTCAAATGTTTCAAGGATCTGAGTGAAATTGCTGAGCACTGTAAAGGAACTAATTTGGGCTCTTCATTGGTCTTAAAAAAACTTCTAGTGCTCATTTAATAACAAAAAGGAAAGTACAAATTATTCCTGTGAATATTATTTGTAGTATCATATTAAAAGACTTAGAGAGTATCATTTGATTCTGAGTTTAAAGATGTCAAAACATATTACATGCAAATATTTTGGCTCTTATGAGCTCTTTTTTTTTTTATTGCTTTAATCTTACTCAAAGATAAACTTCATTTTAGCATTATTTTTAGTATATTTTATCCTGGGCCCTAGTCCTTCCCAAGATGATTTTTAGAGTATATATTTTAGATAATCTGTGAAATCATGGAAAATCAAGAATATTGCTTACAGTAAAATCCTTCATGATTTTATTGTTATTGTTGTCATGAAAATGTAGATCAGAAAATGGAAGATTTATTGCCAAAAACCATTTCTTTAGGGTGTTATCTAACAATTTGCAGTGACCTAACAGAGCTTATTGGGAAACAGTTACTTTCAAACACATCACTCAATGTGAGGAAAAATATTATGACCTATTCTATACTAAGAGTTCTAGGTTTACAAAAATTCTTAATTCCAACAAAAAATTTAGGAAACTAAGAATGCTATTAAAATCTGCAAGATGCCGTAGAAAGTCTGGTGTCCATCTGGCTTAACTGTGCTAATGTTATGGTTAAGAATATCTGCAGTATTTCTATTTATTATTTATATTTTAAATACTTAAAACCACACAAGGAAATTGTACAAGTGGGGTTTATGTGGGTTGATTGTTGTTGTTATTTTGTTTTATTAGCTTAAGATTTTTAACCAAGTCTCTTTCTTACAATAGTTTTCTTCCCTTTTCCACCTTGTAATTAAAAAGGCAACTTCATGAGATTTGGACTAATCTAGTATAAAATGTTACTGCTGTTCATTAGAGTACAGAGTTTGGTATTGACCTGCTTTGTTTAGAAAGCAATAATCTGAAGAGAATTCTGCCACTGTAAAACAAGCATAAAACAGATGAGAAAGTCAGAATGCAGCTCTCTGAGATGCATTCTGGAAAGAGAAGGAATCGTTGAACAAAGACACCTGAAATCCCTGCAGAGAATTCAAAGCAACAGATAGTTTGGAGATTAACATCAGTTCTATGTGCAGGTCAGCAAGATCAGTCTTGTCTTCTTTAGTGAAAAATGTCTGGTTGAGCAACCAACTTACACAGCTCTACCCCAAACAGTTTCTGAGGTTGGCATTTTCTTGGCAAGAGTCATCTGAGATAAGAGGAGGTTGAAATTTTAAAAGAGAAAAGAGGGTTTATCCTTTTGTTTGCCAGGCAATTGTGCCAAAATCCAACTTGGTGGTCTTACAAGATATTCTTCATTTATATAATGCTCTTACTAAAGTAAGGTGTTTATTGGCTTGGTCCTTTTAATATGAAGAGATTGACCTAACTCCTTCAAGACCTGGGTCAGTTTCTCAGCTCAATAAAAGCTTTTCCTTGCCTGATCCGTAGCCTAACTGTAAGTTGAGGTTTTTCTTTTTATAGATTTCAACAGTCTTTAATTTCTTCCCCCATTCACTATGTCTAGAACCTAGGTTACTGGGTGCCCACATATGAGAATATGCAGTTGATTACATTTGACTGGTGTTAAAGGATTCAGGGGGTATTAGAGTTTTTCATACCTGTAATTTTTAATTTGGTTGTACCAATTAATTTTTATTACATTTGCCTCCTGGAGAAGACTTTCTTTTTCACTCTACAGGAATAACTGCTTTCTGAATAACAAGGGCTTGTTTCTGCTCTCACTGAAATCAATTGGCATAATGTGCTGACCTTCCAGACTCTACGAAGCACTGTAATAAATCTGAAATCAAGACTCCCTATAGGAAGAGGTCCTTTCTAATTTATTTTCCAGCTTGTGCTGGTACATCTGGAATGCCTAGGTGACAATATATTTCACGTGCCCAGCTCTGTTCAGACACTCTTTCCTTCACAGAAAGAAGACAACATCTTTAGAATGGCTGTGCTAGGTCTCTGCCTCTGGGGACAGCTGAGCACAACGGCAGCCAATAGCGGTGAACAGAATCTGGTTTGTGACTATTACTTGCATTAAAAGTGCATTTTTCTTAATTGTATGTAATATTTTATATTGCATATATTTTACAGCACCTGCAAATGTAGTATTGTGTGGAGACCTGGACCATTCGCTGCTTTCAGTGTGCTAGTAAAGCTGTTTAATATAAAGTTGCAGCAGGCATAAAGTGTGATCCTGCTTTGGAATAGAGAATCTTCTATTAAAGTTTCTTTTCCTAGATGTCTTGCATCTGAGAAGAACATGATGATGGCACTTCTTGGACCTGTCCAGAGACTTTCAAACATCAAGCTGTGAACAGCCTACTCTCACCTGTCTTCTGTGCTAATTAGACTTCCATCACAGCCCTGGAGGTATGGTTTCTGCTATCTTTACGTTGTTTAATAAGCCCTGCTTCCTTTGACACTATCTAAGTTTGTGTCAATGCATCTTTTTATTGCCTAGTGTAGTCTGCTTCCCTTGGGATCTCATATAATTTATGAGTACATCCCCTTTTCTTTGTTTATGAGACTCACCAGCTTTTATTTGTTCCTCTGTTCCACATTGCAGAGAATCTCAGGCATCTGATTGTGCTGCAGCCTCTTCCTTCTGAGTGAAGGACCAAGAAACACCCCTTTGAGTTCCTGCAGTTCCTGAGGAAGTTAATGGATATTAGAGCTACAGATCCTCTTTTGGGATTTAGCTCATTGGAACACATACAGGTGGCCAACTGAATATTGTTAGCACTCTGACGAACTGTGACAAAAGTCAACCAGTGCATGGTTTTGAGGAGCTGTCTGTGTTGGAAAGGGGCCATACAATTTTGAGTTAGACTACAGGCAGATAGAAAAATGTGTGTGTGCAGAGAAAGAGAGGGAAATACACCAAGCCGCTTGCAAACTATAGCAAAAAAAAAAAAAAAAATTAACTTCATGATTCTTTCTGTGCATTTCAAAACTAATTATTACAATAAGGTCATAAGTGAAATGTGAAGGTTAAGGTCATTCCTGATTATTCATTTCTAGGCTTAGCCATGCGTCTCATACTGATTTAAACAACTTTGCCTTTAGGCCCTGGAGAGCCAACCTTTGGGTCTGCCTTTACTAGCATGAACAGACAGTGGGCACTGGCACTAATTTGGCTTCTGAATATGCTTGCAGATCCTTCATAATGTTATATCAGAGGTGAATAACAATGCTACTTCCACACTGAGTTGAGAAAACAGCCTGAGGGCTCAAGATTAGCAACCACAAGTTAAGACTAATGTAAATCTTAGCATAAAAAATGTAGTGCAAGATAAGTCTGGTCTGGGCTTGGGTTATTTATGACTGCATCCCTTAGAATTTATAAATGATGTTCAGCTGAAGTGGGAGCTGACTTCCCTCTCAAACCAGCTTGTCTCTATATTGTGTTACCTAGTGGGGACTTTTTAAGCATCGCTTTTATCAATGTATACATTAAACATAATCTTTTTCTTTTAACTTGTGCAGTCTTAGTCCTGAGAAGAATTTTTGAACTTTTGAAATCTTTTGGTTACTTTGAAAATCAAACTTGATTTACAGACAAAGAAAGGAGCCACTGTAGCAAGTCCAGATTCTCATGTAAGAGGAGCAGAAACCAACTAATTTCTTGCTTGTGTTGCCAGCTATGAGCTGGTAGCCAGTGATGCCCGTTTCCTGACTCCCTTTATCCTAGCAGTCAGAGTGGCAGTGAATCTCTATGTAGATTGATGAATCCAAGCTACATTTTAAGAAGTGTGTGTACAATTCCTCCCTCCATTTGTCTTCAGCATTTCATCTGCACTCATTACTCTCATCTTGACTTCTTTCCAACTAGAAAGAGACATATTTTTCCCCTCTACTTTTCTAAGCTTAGTTCCTTCAGGCTCTTTATCAAGCTGACTTACCCATTCCTTGTTCTCATGTGTTCTTGAAAGCGTGGTGGCCCTCTGATCGTTGCTGGATACAGCATTCTGGGGGTGGGCTGCCCAGCACAGAGTGCAGCAGTGCTACCTACTCTCATTTATATTCCTTGAACAGCTCACTGTATCTGAGAATCTTGTTTGCTTTCCTCCGCTGAGCCTCTACAATGAGCAGACAGCTTTAGGGATTTTTCTGTAATCACTTATAAATCTCTTCCCTGGTCAGTATTCTACAGCACCTCCTCATTGAACAGACACTTCCAGTTTCTATTACTCCTGTATTGTTGGATTTGAACTCAGTATTTTACAGCAATGATCTGCAACAGATCTTTTGGCATTTCAGTTACTGAAAGGTAAAGGATTCATTGCCTCCAATTTTTTTTCCCAGTGCAACTCTTCCAGTCTACTGATAAAGAGTAAGATGGGGGAAACCTATCAGAAAAGAAAATTTATCACAAAAAATGATACTGTTTCTGAGAGGAGAAAAATATTTCTTCTTATGGCAAAAGCTCATTTGATCTAAAAATGCTTCTAACTCTTGTCAGGAATTGTATTTGAGGGTCTTCCAAAGGTATTTGTGTGTCTGGTTTCCTTGGCTCCTCACTAGAAAATTGTCAGAAATTTATTCCAGAGGCTGATATCCCTCTTGAGAGATGTCTCTCTCTAACACTGAAGTTACCTCTGGTACCTCCTATGCATGATGGCAACCATAAAAAAATGGGTCTTCAAGAGTTTATCGTGTGCACAGGAGCTAAAACTCAAACCTATAATTCAGATCTACTTCCTTTTTAAAATTCATTTAGTGTAAGCTAATGAATATATTTTGCCATACATTATCTGTATACAGACCATCTGAAAAGCTCTTAAATCAATGTAGCTCTGATGCTTTTTCCTTATATGAAGAAATTAAAGTATAATAAAACATCAATGTATGAAAAGCAAACCCCTTGGGTCAAGAACACCTGTAGTAGCAAACCAGCAGTGACAGACAGCTTTGTTGTGATATTTTAGAAAGTACAGTACGTCAATCATTCTTCAGCTGACAGCTGACAGAGTGGATTATGAAATCTTTGCTGATATCTTTCCAGATAAAAGAAGGCCTGAAGAGGGGAATTGCCGAAGTGATAGTGAAGGTAATGAACTACGGGGACCAGAAAGGAATGAGAACTGGGGAAGAAAATTCTGTTTGCTGTTCACAAGCAGGTATGGCGTGCACTCTTCCTTGGGAGCAGCACAAAAAACAATGTGAGAAGAGCAGTCTAGAATTCCTTCCATCAAAACAAACATGGGAATGAACATCTCCATGTACTGATCAAACAACACTCATGCAAACTGCACAGTTGTGGAAGAAGTGAGCTTGTTAGTCCACACTGAAAACAGTGTTTCAGTCTAGTAGACTTCTAAGCACAGATGCTTTAGGTGTAGGTAGCACATTTTCAGCATTCTCAACTTTTTGTCAGAAATCTGTTTGCAAAATTTTTTCATGCCATTTCAAAAGACATTTTATTTTTTTATGGATCCAAGAGTGGACTTTTTGCAGTAGTGAGATCTTCAATATGCTTTTCAGTCAGTTCTGTGTACAATTCATTAACAGCTCACTCCACTGAAAGATGACCACTTAACAGAGTGACTGACCAGCTTAGTACTGAACAGCATAGAAAAAAAATACTCTTTTCACTCTGTTATAATGAAAGATGATCCTTGATTTGCTTTTAACTTCTTTTTTTTTTTTTTTTGTCCATATCTTTCAAGATTGGGAACATTTCATTTCTTCCCCCAGTGTAAGAGGGTTTATGACTGTACGGTGAGGTCTATCAAGTTCAGGATCCTGTTAGAGCATCATTTTCTGCATGATTTAGATGTGTAAGCTTCTCTTCATACCTTCCTTCCAACACTATTGACAAGACAACAAGTCTGAGTTGTAGCTCATAATAGCTTTGCCGTTCTCAAGGATCCTTCCTGAGTTTTTTTTTTTTTTTTCTGAGTTTGGATTGTTTTCACTTTTTAGTAAAGCTAGCCTATTCATTGTGTTCTGCTAATTGTATGAAATGAATTCAGAGTAGTAATATTTTTGACTGTAGGATGGTCTCAGATTATTTGTTTGATATAAATCTGCCAAAATATCAGGAGTTAAATTGAAATCTGTAAAGAATAGAAACTTACTGGAAATGAAACAATTGTGAAGATAAAACAGCGCCAGGTATCTGCTTCCAAAGGAAAAAAAGGGACCAACAGCGATTGCAGCAGGATGACTCCACTCAGGCTGTCTTAGTTTCTAACAGAAGTTACAACACAGGCACATGCAAAGTTAGCAGGATTTGTGCTCAGACTGAGATCAGAGAGCCCCACACTCCTATCCACGTGGCTCTGCTTCTGCCAGGGGTCCAGGGAGCCACTTGGTGTCTCCTCCTGGTGAGGTACAGAGCTAACAATCCCACTTCTCTTGTTAAGCACTCCCACTCCCCAGGCCTGCAATCGGTGTGAAGCTGCTTGCACACGGTGTCACGGCTGCGTGTCCCCAGTCACGTCAGGGTTGCATCTCCTGGGGTTTTAATGTAAACAGGTCTGCTGTCTGTAAGAAGGAAGGTGCAGAAGCAAGGATATTTTTAAATGTGTTATACTGTCTACCTGATGGACTCCTCCTGATTACAAGTAATCTCATTAAGCGTGTTAATAATGAAGTTGCAAGTAAGCAACCTGTAACCCAAGATAGCTGATATTGGCAAAACGAGAAGTGATCACAAAAAAAAGAAAGAAGACAGAAAATCAGGCAGCTGTTTGCCAAATTACATCTTATTGCTCCTAAGCTGAAAATTCAACATTAAGGGTTTAAATTTGTATTTTCTTATTTTTCTTTATCAGCATATGATGAAAGGGGAAATTATGCAAGAGAATGCCAAGCAAAGGGCATAACAAGCTACAGCATCCCTCATGTCACACACAAGAAAATAAGGCCTTTAGATTCTTCCCTTGAGTCTCTCCTTTTTCCTTTTATGCCATTTTCTCTTTGTTTTGCATAATGATACTCTTAAGAATTCTCTTTATTTCTGTAGGTAAATAAAAGATTTAATTCAATTGAAAAATATAAGGCACTGTCTGTCACTGCTACGGGAAGACAGAATCACAACATTTCCAGAGAAAATTGATCTGAAGTTGCAACAGCAGCTGAAAATACCACTTTGTTTGTGTTAGTGCTTCCTTTCAGGATTTTCTGACGTGACAGCCAGACATGGCATAGCACTCCAAAAGTGCTAAGTAGAGACAAAACTAATATTTCTTGTTTTAAAGCACCACTGTTAGTTTGATTCGTCGGTCTGTTTTTAAGACTGGAGTCATTTAGCTTTTTTCTGGCTTGTGGACGACAGCCTGTGTATTCTTATGGAGGCCATAAAGATGTTTGGGTTGGCTACAAGTGCCAGGTGGTCCCAGACAGCCCTGCAGCACTGCTGTGAGCTGGTGACATCTCCCCAGCTTCTCTGTGCTGAGAATGGAAACTCCTCAGTGCAGGTAAAAGGGATATACAGGTACTTTCATAGACTTTATTTATAGGCATTGTAAATCTGCTCTCCAGTTGGTAGAGACAGAAAACTACCTGCAGTTTTCTCAGTGGAAGTGATTTGGGCCACAAACGATTGCAGTCAGACCTCAGGCCGAACGTGCTGGCAAAACGAGGTCTTGATGGTGCAGCTGAAAAACATTGCAAAAAGACTCATTGCTGAAAGACAGACTGTAAAGTTTGAATCTTTTCTTTTTGCATCTATAAGAGGATGTCTCAGTTTAGCTCTTCCCTTTTATTATTAGTTGACATAAGGGAAAGAGAACTGTTAACTTAATCCTTCTCATTGCAACAAAATGTAATTTTAAATACACTATTTTGTCCTTTTGCTTGCTATGAACGTTAAGGGAAGTAACTGTTCTGGCTCGATCTTATCTTTGGGACATTATTGTGTGTGTCTATGTGTGAATGTGTCCATTTTCAGACCAAGTAACTGCTCTGGTTGTTGGGTAACACGAGGAGAAATACAAGGCAACGGAGAAATCGTCCACTGGCTTGTGAACGTGCAGTAGGAACAAATCTTTCCTGTAGCTGCTCATGTCCAGGACAGTCAAGCAGCACAGCAGATCATAACAGATCAGTTGACACTTGTCACTTCAGTGTATTTCCCACATTTTAAAATGAGACTCTAACTTCCAAAGTTCTGGTTTGTGGTGAGACCTCAGCTTCACAATAATGTCATCCAAAATTTCTTGTGAACAGTGACTTAAGCAATGGAAGCAGCTGTACTTCTGCAGCAGGATGGATTATGCTCAACACTTCTGTGTGCTTACGGGAAAGGCAGGAACAGCTCAGGTCACTAGAAGAGCTAATTTGCAGGTAGTCAAGCAGACACTATATGAAACTGAAAACAGGACTGAATCTTTTTTCCAATTTTAAAATATTTATGCACCCAATATTTTCAGACATCAACTGCATGAAAAGACTAGTGCAAAGTAACCATGACAGCACACACGCTGAGCAGAAATGAGTACATATAAACAGTAAGACTTACTTGCAAATACAGTTAGCTTCGTTAAACATACATAGTGGGAATTAAAGGTGAAAATGGGGCACCAAATTGTCAATCAACTTAGATATGTCACTATGTGCCTCAAGTTTCTGAAGAGCTTCTATTTTCTCCTAAGTTCATTTTGGAGACATTTTTGGCTTTTATGAGGCTCCTTCTGCTAAGCAGATCAGGTCTGAAGGCATTTGCCAGTGAATATTCACCGCAAATTCTGCTTTTATGAACTTGAGCAGATCGGTCTGGGCAGATATGCTTTACCGTATGTAACAAAATGAAGCTGGTTAACTTACACATACACATTGGGTTAAATTCACTGTAACTGTGAAAAAAAAAATCAGAGCATTCTTACTATTAGTTACAGCTAGAGACCACAAAAACTATAATACCAAGAATAAAGTTCTAAGGCTTTTTCTTTTTCTTCTGAAGCTGCTTAACATGGGCTCAGAGTCTGGATCTTTATTGCTTTTGAACAAAGGCAGTGTTTTATTTTGATTGCCAATTTTTCAGGTTTTAACAACATAGCAGAAAGTGTGAAATAGTGTTGAGATAGTATCTTTTATCTGCCTTGCTGTTCTTATTCCTATGTTTATTTGTACAAGTGTAATCCAGTAGATTTCTAACATAAGTTTGTGTAAGGCTTCCTTGAGCCATGAACTGTTCACTTTGAAAGGGCCTAAGAGACATCTCAACAACAAATTATGTCATTTTAGTGTGGATTGTCCTTTTTCTTGGCACTGCAGTTCATCAGGCAACCTCTCAGACTCAGGGATGTCTGTGATACAATGCAAAGTGTCAGCCACACTAAGCCTTCTTTTCTACTGCTTTTTCAAAGGGTCCAGAGACGATCAAGAAAGCAGAAATTACTGCACTCTGACAGTTGTAAAAGGTCACCTAGTTAAATTAATTCATGTTATTTCCAGTGCATCATAATATATGGGAATGAAATTAGCGGTCCTCTCAAAGTCAACAAGAACAAACCATTCCAAACCAAGAGATTTGTGAAGAAAGCTACTACGGGGAGGTCAGTGTTGTCACCGCTGCTCAGAGGAACAGGAAGCTGAACCTCAGCTGGCCAGAGAATATGTTATTTATTGTGACAACCCTTCAGGCTCTTCATAGCCCTGTGAAATTAGCTTACATCTGATCCATTAAAAACCCCTTTTTTTTTTTTTTTTTTTGAGAAAAGTTTATTAAACTACGAGTTTATCTCTTTCCAGAGCTTGGTGTGGAAGGGAGACACAACAAATGTCTTCAGGTGTCTCTGAGCAGTGAGGCTTAGAGTCATGGGGCTGCTGCAGGTAGGTAGTTACCTACTTGTGTACCACTTGGTTGGTCTAGTCAGATTCTCATGACCACTGAGCATGGTGTTCACCACCCTGTGTGCCTAAATAAAGAAACATCCCTGATAAGCAGCACTGAGATGGTCCATAATGGAAAGCAGCAGTGCTTAACAGCCGATAAAACATCTTACTTTGGTTTGTGGTGAGGGGAGACAAGACAGCAGAAGTGCTTGCTGTTTCCCTGTGAGGCTGCTGGCTTCTGCCAGGAAAAGCACGCTACAGCCTGAGCTCAACCTAAAAGACACAGCCACAGAAATGCTAAATGAATATTTTATACCTTGGTATTTCCCTATAAGAATTTTATGTGGGTTTGTAGGGAGCAAGTAAGACCGCATTCAGATTTCATTGGCACTCCTTAGTGATTTTTTCCCTGAAGGCATTCACAGGGATTAACAACTTTCTAAATCATCTAATCCGAGCATTTGCTATGATAGAAATGCACTTATAAACTTCACAGGATTAACTATAAAGCTTGCAGATATCTGCTTGGTTTTGTACCTGATATGTTCCCAATGTTCAACCAGGGATCGCTCTCCTAATAGTTTTGAAGGTTCCTAATTATCCACTGAAATTTATTTCCAGCCAATGTGTATGCATTCGATTTTTACTTTATTTGTTGGATGAAATCTCGTTTTCCTCCAGCTTAAATGCACTTTTTTCTCCCTTATGCTTACTCCATGGAAAAATTACTGAGAGCATTTTTGTACCTTCTCAGCCTTCTTTTAGCTTGACAGAACATTACAAGGTCTTCCTCGTGTGAGACACTCTCCATCCCCACGATCACAGACACAGCCCAGTTCTGCGTCTATCCTCATCTGAATTCACCTTTCCATCAACCAGACCTTGCCTGTCCAGATGAGATTTCATCAGTGCTTTCTTCCTTGCTGTTTGCTCTATTGCTACCTGCAGATTTCTGGGCTGGAGATTAATCAAGGGGGGTTTGCTGTCACCTCAGATGTGGTGTTGAAATGCTTTACATTCATCCTCATCATCCATTCTGCTGTTGTTCCTACACTGAAATGTGTCAGCACTATTTTGGGTGCAATATCTAGATTATCTTTGCTCTTGACCCCAATCTCACTGCGGAGCAGAACACTTTTATTCTTGTTCTCTTTTTATTTATATTGTTAAAATGTCTTTTACCTCTTAATGTCTTTTGACAAATTCTAACTCAGCTTGACTTTTGAGCAGTTCTCTACATACTTGCAATAGGCTTTTTTCAACCTATTGTGTTGGAATTCTTCCTTTCATTTCCCCACTGGTTGGGCTGCAGATTCCAGGCTGCTTTTGCACCTTTGAACTAAAGCAGTTAGCCCTGTACTCCATTTCCATTCCTGAGTTTGTTATTCAAAGTTGATCACAATAACTGCTTCTCAGACTGAGCTCTTTTAAATCAAAAAGCCTTGCATTTTGACCTGTTTTTATCTTACCATTTGATTGACCCTGGTGTTTTGATCAGTCTTATTTTCCACCACCATCTTTTCAATAACAACCAGGAGCCACAGTATAACATTATTGCCTACCATTACTATCCATGAAAATTGCTGAAGTCTCTAAACATGAACATAATTTCTGGCCATGCTTTTTTTTCACAAAATAATTTGTAATAATAATAAGGAATAATAATTTTAAATACAATTATACATTGTATGTAATAAATAACAATAAGTAATGATTTATCACTATGCAGATCCAACTTTAACTTAGAAGACACTCCAGGATTCATAATCCTGTCAAAGCGGTACTTTCACTACCACCCTTCTCTAATTTTGTCCTCTGGTTTTCTCTACCCACCTAAAATTATATTTTTTGTTTTACTTCTCTCACTAGAAGAATGAACTTGGTGAATTGTGCTGAAGTGGAGGATATCAGAGAGAGGAGACAGAAGTTATGTTATCTGATCCACAACTTTTTACATTCAGAACTACTAAAAATATAACGGATGGAAAATTATACAAACCAGAACAACAAGAGTTTGTCTCTTTCATCAAAGCAACAGGTGACTCTGAGATTCTGTGGTCATTCTTCATCTGGGAAAGCAGAAAGTTCATTTCTCCTTTTGAGGCAAAAGAATAAAAATAAAATGTTCTTGAATTCCCGGTTCCACTTAAGGGAACAAACTCGCACCATGTCTTTTCACACTTATCATAATGCTGATTTTATCAGATGTGCATTTAATTTCCTTAAGTAAATATCCAAAGGTCACAAAGCATTCTGGCTGATGCTTGTACATGTGTTTATAGATGTTTTCTTTTCAAATTAAGCTGACATCTTGATGGGTAGCAGATGTCTGATATCATAATGGTACATATGGGATCATTCATGTGCCAGACCAAATCATCAGATGTTCTAGGGGATATAGGGAAAAGACAAGAGAAAAAAAATTCTCAGTAATATCCTACCTTTATTAATACTCACTAGAGAACATTTTTTCAACCAGAGATTCAGCCAGTCTTGCATTTTAACATTAAAATCCATTGTTTGAGTTCACTAATTTCATTTAGTACTTTATTCTGCCCATTTTTTGGCAGGCAGCCACAGCAACTGAAAAGTCTAAAAAGCTTTACAGATCTAGAACACAATAAGAGGAAAACTCCAAACTGTGCAACACAGGCAGCCAAATATATGACCCTTAAATCAGTCATTCACACAGGATGACAGAGTATTCTGTTGAAAGTCCTGGATAAATGGTACACAGAATTCCTGTCTTCTGCTATGCACTTTGGAATCCGGGCTGACTTAAGGGATCATGAAAGGCCCCAAAGCCAAATAAAAGTGAAATAAAAGTGAATTCTTTATAATCAAGCAAATTACAATCTGCCTGGAAATCTGGCATTTTGTTTGTAATCGTCAACTTGCCCTGGCTCAGACAGAAAAGCCTCAGAGCAAATGAGCAAAAAAATGAATGGGCCAGTATGTGTGAAGGTTACGCTCAGCTGCCCCAGAGGGCCCAGCCATCACTCATGCTGTTACCATACGTACCTTACCCCTAGTTACTGCCAGCATGTGAAGAAAATCACTCACTGAAAGAGACAGCTAATGAAATGGTCTTTAGAAAGCACTAGTGGGAATTCCTTGAAGCAGTTCTTTGGCTGATAGGGATATTTTTATCACTAGTACAATTGAAGGCCCTAACACTATTGAAACCTTAGTCTGTATTGTGAGCAGATGAGTAATTTGTTTGCCTATCATAAGCAGAAACTGGTTGCATGTGCACTGAAAATGAGAAACACTCAGCTCTGCTTGAGTGTAGAGTATAAATTAGTATCTTCGCCCTACATTACATTCTATACCCATTGGTTGGGTTTTACTGCAATATTACAGCTGCTGTGAAAACATAACCAAGCACAAAGAGACAGTGATCAGAAGGAAAAGTCTTCCTCACAATCTTTTATATTTTTTTATGCATGCAGGAAAACAAGATCCATGCTTCACAAAGTCCTGTAGGTTATTACCATGTGTTAAGTTGTGAACTGCAAACACAAGCTGTTCTTAAACAAGAACAAAAACTAAAAGCAGATGGTTTCTTTTAACGTCATGCAAAACTCTTCATGAACACAAGCGTATGTTTTCTCCTCTCCAGCTGGCAATTCCCACATGTAAATGATCTGATGTTACCATTTCAGGAGACTCATAAGACCCCCTCTGTTATAAAAAGGCACATTACCCTTAAAGAGAGAGGAACAAACAAAGTTACAGAAAATATTTTTTCCTCAATTGTCTATTTGAAAATGCATCTGGAGCTAATTTTTTTTAAAGAAAGAAAATGAGAAAATGTGAGAAAATGAGAAACAGTGACTTCAGAATCACCATTGACAGAACTTTTGTGTCTGTGACACTTTTAAATGTCTGTTTGTCTCCCTGCCTGACTGAGCCTGCCTGTACACACCAGGGCTGCCCAAGGAAGGGTGTCGGCAGGTGCAGAGCAGTAATCTGCTGCTGTAGCAAGACAGAGCATCATTTTCCTGCACCTTCCCACACCTCATGCCTCAGCCTACGAGGCATCAGGATCACAGCCACAGAAATGTTTGTTTTCTACAGGAACGTGTGTGTGTACTGGGAGGATCCCCAGATGAACCCAGGCTGGGAAAGTAGTTACTCTTGATGGATCCACAGAGAAGGTTTTATTATTTTTTCCCGTGTTATTATTTAGATCTGAGCTACATATAATGTTTTGCGGGATGGAAAGAATGTTCTTTCTAAAGAAAAAGATAAATCCACATTCATCAAGGTAATGAGTTGGAGAATTTAGCGTTAGAAGTGGAAAGACTGAGATTTGCCAGCATATTAGTGAGGACAGGTATACCTGCCATTTTGTATCGTTATTTGGACAATAGTTGTGAAATTAAATAAATGTTCAATCTACTTATTAGAAAAACTCTCTACTACTTGTTTTGTGTGTACAGTGACTCAAAATAGATACATAGATTCATAACTGGAATGAAAGACTTGATTACCAAAAACAATAGCAATAGCAGAAAGAAAGAATTCCAAGACAGAAAAAACTGAAGGATAATAGTTGCACAGATACAATGTAGGACCCACAGAAAGAGTATCAATTCTGCCACACTGCAGTTGTTAGCATGCTGGAGTTTAATTCTCACCCTGATTCCATCCTTTTTGTTCTTAGTTGCAATGTCTTTGGCTCAGTTGCAACTTTTACTGATGTTCCTCAGTGAGAAGAAAGCAGACATGATGCTGGCTCTGCAGGATGACCCTTCTTTTCCCTGCAGAATTTCTTCAGATCACAATGAACAAGGACAAGCAATTGTAAATCACCACTTCAGTACAGAAAGGAGAAGCACAGAAGAGCTGCAAGGTGATCACAGAGGTCTGAGAGCAATGGGAATGCTGTACTGTGACAGGAGCCTCCAACAACAGCCTCCAGAGCAGGACTGTAACTGAGCAGCACTGTCTATTGCATTCAAGCAAGACTTTCCATCATGGTTTCCTACAGGACTTTATATTAAGTAATGTTTGGCACATGAAATGGCTTTGGAGTACATCATGGTGGGAAATGAGATTTTTGGACCAAAACTTGTGGAGAATTACATTATTCCTTCTACTAAAGAGAAATTTACAGGAGAATTGTCTCTGGCAATTGATTTCTGTGAGGAAAATGAGGAGCAGAATAAGGCATCTAAATTTTTGGTATTTCTTCACAAAATATGAGACTGAGAAAAATTACAGAATGGCTAGCAATCCTGTGGTTAAAATTCAGGCTCCTGGGTTCAGTTCTCTATTCGTTTTTTTTATATATCAAAAAAGACAAAAAGTCCTGACAATCAATCTGTTGGCTTTCCCTGAACACACTCTCTTTGCATTTCTGGAGCTGTCCCACTTTTTGTTTTTAATTTGCCATTCTGTTTTGTTTCTTCACATCCTAATCATACCCTTTATGTACCAAAACTGAACTAACAGGCAGCCCTCTGATTAATTTTAAAGCTTTCTTTGTGAGCTGTTAAAATCCAGGATAAGGCCTAATTTAAGGGCCAATAACAATCCCTCTGCAAGCTATTCAATAGAGTTTCAACTAGTGCTACACTTTATCCTCTAGATGTTTAATCTATACATTTTTAGAGCCAATATTTTTAAAAAGTGGCAATAGTATAATAACACCACTTAGTAATCAAATATTTATGTTTTCCTAAATGTTTACTATGCTATTAAATTAAATTATTTCCATACATGGGCAGAACAGATGGCTTTTGTTCTGCAAAGAAAATGGTGTTAAATCCAGCATTTGGCCATTTAGCAACAGTTTCATTGTCCTCTCTTCCCTCTTAATCTCCTAAACTGAAAAGAAAACCACAGAAAAGTAAGAAAAATAAAAGAAGTGGAGAAAATGGAGTCATGGTGACAAGGAGTGTTATATGACCCAATTACACAACTATCAGAGTTCAGAAGGCACAAATTGTATCTTGTGTGGTGTTTGACTTGCTTTACTAACCCTTTGTTTGTTCACATTTCTTTACTTACCTCTATGAGTGACAGTTTTTAATCTGAAAGACCATGTTTAAGAACGTGTTAAAATTCCAAAAATGTTCACCTTAAACAATTAAGTCAGTTGAATTAAAGCACCTGCTATCAGAAGCCTGACAAATTCCTCCTAAGAAGGTATATCACTGTCGTGCTTTGTTTCCTTTTGTCTGCAGATTGCCTTCTTGTGCTTTGCATGTCTTGAGGAGTTGTGTGTTAATGTAATGATTTCACATGAATGGATTTGTTTCACAGGATTTCTGGGATTCTTGGAGGTTATTTTCTAATTTTTCATTTAAGAGTTATTAATTTCCACTTGGTTGTCAAACAGTCTAGGGTCAGAGTTCCACAGAGCAGCCAGAGGGAAGATGAATTTTTATCTCTACCGTCCTGCTAATACGCACTAAATTAACTTTAAAGAAATGACATAAAATGTTGCGATGACGGTGGGGGTACAATTTAGTCCTCTTTAAATATTAGTCTTTCTGGGGAGCCAGCCTAGGATTCATGGCCTTTTTTTTAGGAAATTGTTTAGAATTCTTTTTGTAAAATAACATTCATAGGCAGCTCTGCTAAGGAAAGAGACTCTTCAGTGTCCAGCTGAGGGATCAATCAATGAATTGATCCCAACTGCAGGATCAATTAACACCTTACTAGGCATCAGAGAAACCTCCTGGGAAAAATTCCTTCTAAATGCTCAATCAGTAAGGCAGCTTCAGTTAAAGTCTGAATCTGCATAGATGTTAAAGCCAACCTACTGTAAGATGTAAGTCCACAGGTAATCCCTATATTTGAGCAATTTGCTCAGTTTATTGGAAATAATTATTGTTTTACAAAACTTTTTAGACCATATGTCAGTTTAAGCAATGCTTCTATTTGGAAGAATTCTGTTGTGTTTACTGTGTTACTTCTTAACAACCAAGGAGGAGGAGTTGGTCTTGTTCTTATATCTACTGACCTGCATGTTCAGGTGGTCATCCAGAGGCAGCAATACAGAGCTTGAAGGAAAACTCACATCTCTGATCCATGAGTGCCTCCAGCCTGGCAGGACCTTGTTGTTCTGGTAGGTGGTTTCTATTGCATTTTTATTAAGTTATTAGCAGAAATGTGTTGTACTACTAAAGATGATAATCTTTTAGGTAAAAAGCATCAGGAAGCACTATAATTTCATAGGCATTGTAGGTATAATGCTAACAAAAATAAAAGTAGATAACACTGATTAGAAAATCCTCTTTTGTTGGCTATTTCACAAAAGTGGTTCCCTGGCTGTAATTTGGCAGGTGTCATAGTACATCTCAATAAATCTCTTCAGTCTTTAAGGGTAAAGCTATCATCACTGAATAATCCCCTCCTTTAGGCACAAAGTCCTGTGATAAATTTGCTTCTCAGTATTGTCTCTTAAAATGTGTAATTAAAATGATGATCTCTCAGTGGTTACTTTGCCAGGTGGCATTGATTTTTAACTCTTATGCTGCTTTACAACTCCACCATGAGTTATTTGAAATGGGCCTTTATTAAGAGAACCTCAAAAAGTTTTAGCATTGACTATGATGCAGATTAGCAGGATGTCCTTGCTGGAAGTATTGAGAGCTTGGAACCGAGGGCACGCTTCTGGGAGTCCTCTTTCCATATAAAACAACTCTGAAAATAATGAATGTGGGCAGATGAGGGAGAGAGAAGAACAGAAGCCAGAACATGAGCAAGACAGCATTGGGAAAATACTTCAAGTATACTTCAATCACTTGTTATTCATAATTTTTTCCATTTGGGAGGTTGACTGCCCTGAGAATTCAATCCCTTTACCAGCTTCTTTATCAGAACTGTCTTCAGAACTACAGGCTGCTGGAAGAGCCATTAAAGTAAAGTTGTTATTCCCCTTGCCTTCCTTCCAGCAAGAAGTGCTGCCAATAGCAGTGACGATAATCCAGAAAAATTGTATTGTTAAATGGAAAACAGTAAACTGTCAGGGTAAGATTTAAGGCTTGGTGTGCAGGCCCGGCAGGCCTTGTACCGCTGACGAGTGGCGCTGGGAAATGTCCACGTTCTGCAGTGGCAAACAGTGAAGTCATTCACGGAGCTCAGCTGGAAAGCCTTCTTTGGAGAGTTTTTTGGCAATGCTTCTTCATTGTGGAGGCAGCATCACAGTGGTGAAGGCTTCCTGATAAGTCTTGTTGTACCCAATTCATCCATACGTGTGTGTTCTTGAGACATGAGAGGCATCATTTTGTGGGCTGCTGGGTGTTCGTGCAGTGGTAGGTAGTGCAGAACAGCCTTGCTATGAGCAATGCCTGTCAAAATCATCTAGATGAAAAGGTGTTCTTTTTTGTTCTGACTTTCCAAAGTACTGTATTTGTCTGTTTAAAGAAAGCCCAACGTTGCAGCTCAGCAGGAGTTCCAGGTTTGAATGTAAAAGCCTCAGCCATCCGCATCACTCAGATGGGTTCTACGGATGCTATTTAACTCTCCAGTTCAGACTATTGGGTGAATATGAGCTGGATTGAGCTCCTGCCTTTTGGCTCACCATAGCCACTGTAGGTGTGCATATGGCTTCCATGCACATACTCAGAGACAGAAAAGCAAGCAAGCATCACTGAGAAAATTACTTGAGGAGCTGGGATCCAGTAAGTAGAGAGGAGGATTCAACGCATATTTTCTTGAACTTGGATTCTGCAGTGGACATATCCGTAGCTCCAGAACATGGACAAAGCAAACGTAGGGTCACTTTTTTCAGAGATGTGTGCTTATAAGGAAATCATACACTGTCATTCTTTCCCTTTCTTTCCAAGATTAACTCATGTCAAGTTCTGACAGCTCTTGTTGCTGCTCCATCTCAGTCTGTTCTGTGACTCATTGCTCAATGGAAGGCACAGAGCCTTGTCGGGAGGGGAGCATTAAACACAATTTCTGCACTTCCAAATAGCAAACAAATGTTTGAATTATGGATCACAATTAGCTACTAATTGGCCATAATGTAATCCCCTTCTGAACGGACATGGTAAATATTGAAATAAATGGCTTGTTATTTTTCAGATGTGAATGCTAGTCATTTAAAATGAAAAGCTAATTTCAGCCTGGGAGGCAAGCTCTATATTTTAATCAAGTGTGACAGATCAAGAACAATAAATGAACACTTAAGGTGAGGGGATGTTTATTTCCCTGCTGCAAGTTTATTTGTGATAAGTTATACTGCCCAATGGGAAATAAAATTAAACTGTAGCTTTGATCTAAACCTCAAAGAATTCCCAGTAGAAAACCTAAGTAAAGAAAGCAAGAGACAACTCTCTGAATGGAACAAATCACCCAGTTAAGAAAGCTTTTGTAGACTTTTTCTTTTTTTTTAATATATATAAATCTAATTTTGCTGTTAAAGCAGTGCTTGGTCTACTATAATTCAATTAAGAAAAAAAGCTTCACCAGGAGCCATATAGAACTGGGATTTTACTGTGGTGATATCTGAGTCTGCAGCTGTCCTGCAGAATATGTTCAAAACTCAGATATTGAAATAATATCTAAGAAGTTATTTGATGAAACTCTTTATCGCTACAATAAAAATTCTGGTATTCCTTTTTGTTTAAAGCAGATCTTCATCTTTAGTAAATATAATTGTTTTTGTTGTAGGGAAGTAGAGATAATGTTTATAGCTGATGAACTTTTTCTTTTTTTCCTACTTTCAAAGTGTTGAGCTAAAATTTCAGTATTTTTCTTCTAAGTTTGAGGCTAACATTGATTTTTTTTTTTTTAAAGAAAAATTAAGTTCAGGTGGACGTTTTCTAACAAATCAAACTTCTACTTAAATCAAGTATTTTATGTAATACATGTTATGTTCTGAAGAACTCGTGTCTCTGTGTCTCAGTCCATAATAAATATTTTATTCTTCTTAATATTTCAACATAACCAGTAGAGCTGGTGCCACTCTGAACCTTTTTTCCCCACATCCAAGCAACAAAATCAGTCTCAATTCAACATATCAAAGATTTAAATAATTGTACATAATACAGGATTATGTTAAAAACAATAGAAAATACTTCTATGTAGTACTGTCCTCAGATGAGATCTCTTGTTTAAATATCTACATAGCTACAGGAGTGGTTTTTTGTTTGTTTGTTCTTTTAGTAAGCAAAAAGTTGATGATATATTAGAAAACAAGTCAGCTAAAACAACTAGTTCCCTCAGTGAATTTTTGGATATTTTCCAATATTTAGTATTATGTGGATATTGTTGCATGCTGGTGCATTTTTATAAACTGAACACAATCTTTATCTCAAGCGTACTTGTTCTTTCCGGTGCTTTGGCTTTCTGCTCCAACTGTAGCATTAGGATTCCTACCTCGGATGCTGGAAATGCACGCACTTGTTGCCTGGCTATACCCTTAGCACCTAGAGGTGTTCTGCACACTTCTGTGAAAGGCTTAGCAATGAGCTGGCATGTATGATGCAAAGTGAGTGTTAGTTACAAGGCAAATATGTGAGTTTGCAATATGTCTCTACATACTACTGACATTTGTTTTGCTGTCTCTGGTTCTGACAGCAGGGAAGCTGATGATCCCCACCTCTCCCTGTTAGAGAGGTGCTGTTGAGACTTTTTTAGCAACGAACTGAGGGAGTCAAATGTGGCTCAACTTTGCCTTTCCAGGTTGCAAGCAGAGCTTTCAGGTTAGCACTGTTATAACCCCAGCCATCATTTTACTACCTCGTACTTCATGGGTAATACACGTTGAAATTACAGTAACCTCCCAAAGCTACCTGTTAATGTGAATGACATTGAATGTGAGAAGCTGGGAGGATGTGCCTATTGGCTCTTGTGAATATCGTGAGGGCTGCAGGAAAAGATGAACAAAAAGTGGGTTGGCAGCTGCAGCTGGGGGTATCTGAGCATGCTGCACCTCTCCCAGGAGCTCTCCTGTGCACCTTGAGAGCAGAGCTGTGGCCAAGCACCTAGGATTCAATCTATAGCTAGAGAATGGGTGGAAAAGGTTTTTTTCTTTTTTTTCCTTTTCAACATGTATATTGAAACTGATGAACAAGAAAGGGTCTCTGAATGCAGAAAATCCAGCTGCCACAGAGGTCAAATATGGATTTCCTGGCTGGCAGCCCTGCACACCTCAGGGGCATGAAAGGGCTGAATTCAAATCTACTCATGGGGCAAATCTCAAAAAGGAAAGCCAAACACAGAGAGACAAAGATTAATAACAGGGTAAATAAGCCTTTGTCTCTTCTCAAAATTACAGGATGCGTGAGAGAAGCAGGATAAGCATTTGAAATGGTATTTCATTTAATATATACATATACATTTCCCTAAAAGAATCTTGTATCAAGTCTTTAGGAAAGTGATCTTTTGGGTACCAAACTAACTTTCTACTTCTGCAATTTTAGCCTCAAATACTCATAGCCTGGTGTAAGAAGGAGGACCTGTGCCAGGTGGTCCTTCCCTTCTGTGCTTTCCAGCTCTCAGGAATGGCCATTTGGGGATCCTTGAGCCATGGTATTCAGACCATCATAGTTCCATGACAAACATCAGGTAGGATCTCAATGATTTTTTTTTTTTTTCAATCAGAGAATAAATCAGCCAGCCCTCCTCAGCTCCCATCAAGTCCTTACAGAGCCCTTCATTTGTTCCTGTCAGTGGCTTTTAGTTTTGTGAGCTGCAGGAAAGCCGAAAAACTGAGTCCTACACGGCTTTCTGTAAAACTGAAATGGTATTTCTCTTGCACTGCCAGTGAAACACTCTCCGTGTCTTTTAGGCTGTCAGGCAGTAATTTTTTTAATGCATCTAGGTTTGTTGTGAGCAAATGGAACGATGCATTGATTTCTACACTGCTAAAAAGCACTGCTATTTCTAAACTCTTCAGGGAAGTGACTGTTTCTGTATTCCTTTCTCTAACTAGGGCTACAACTCAGTAAACAATAGTGCCACAAATGTCTTTTCTCTTTTATTAGATATTAGAAGTGTATTCATACTGTCTAACGTTTAGTGTCTGTGCTGGATGCTTTGTCTCACATCCTGGAGCATCACAATTTTTCTTTCCTACCTACAGACAAAAGTTAAGCTCAAGTGTTCTGGCTCAGCCCCATGTTCATTTTTTTTAAAGGATAAAATGAATGTCCTCATCCAAATCAGTTTTCCATGTATATTGTCCAAATTTTAAATATTCTTTTTTCTTCTGTGATGTTTCCAAATCATCCAGCAGGTTCAAAAAGTCTTAGCGATAGACTCGAGCTCCAAAGCCTGCAGTCTCCCTCTTCCTCAGCACAGCCACCTATCAGCAGGACTCAGAAGCTTTTCATAAGCAAAGGCGTTTTTTTGTCACATACCTCAGAAGCCAGAACTCGACAGATGGAAGTTAAAAAAGAAACGTGTTGGCTGCCTGAGGCACATCTTAATTTGTCACTCAGCTCGGTTTGTTTCACTTTTTAATGGTTTGCTTAGCTGAACTTGTGACTAACAATTAACATGAGGGGAGAAAAAAGCAACCTAAAAGTTTTGACTTCATGAGCATCCATGGCCAGTGTGTGAAACCATCACAGAGGGCGGCTGTAGCGGATGGTAGGGCTCCTCAGTGCATCCCAAGGCCCAGCCATGGTCTTTGTCACGGAGGGGTCAGCGCATCCTGTCCCACTGGGCTCCACCATCAGACACACTTCTCTTTACTTGCCACAATGTTTTTTCCTCTGTTTTGCCTCAGTGAGAATGACCATCACCCTTGTCTGAACAAGGGGACAAGGACCTGCCTGCAGCCACCTCCTGGCCATGCCAGCTCGCAGAGAAAACAGAGGAAGGGCAAGACCTAACAAATTGCACAGTAAAAGGAGGTTGCAGCTTGTACAGAAGCTTGGGAAAAGTTACCCTTTGACTCCTATTCAGCCAAGGGAAAAATAAGTTTCTGATACTTCATACACAATGAATATATAGCAGACCATAAAGCTAAGCTTGCAGAGAAAGGAATAAAAAGTATTACTCTGAAATATGAGAACTATACATTAAAAACTGCATTTTTAGTCACCCTCAGTTTGCCCTCTGGTTTTGCACACTGGCTTTGGCAGCCAGGAATGGTCAAAACTGCCAGTATGAAGCAGAGTAATTTTGTAGTTGCAAAAACACATTCCTGTTGCCAAAGGACAGTGAAAGCTCGGTACTCAACCACCAGAGCAGCCCCAGCCTCGTGAGCATCGCACAGACACAGAAAGTTTGTGCCCTGTTTAAAAAATAAAAATAAATTAAAACAGCAGGTAAATTTCTTAACTGTCACAAATTAACAAATTAATTTCCTCATAAAGATGAAAGAAGGTGGTAGGAGGTCTATCCTCTAGGTGAACATTTCAAATGATCTGGGAAAATTAAAAGGAAAACCATACTTGACAGGACAATCTGGGACTGGTGGGGGTTATTCTAAGTGTTCACAGAGGCTATTTCCATCACTACTTTTTATTATTAATGGATGTAAATGGAGACAGCTATTTCTGAAGGCAATTTGGAGTTAGCTACACATCTTGTTCAAATCCCCCGATAATTTTCATATTAGTATTTGCAGTATCTCTTCTCTGATAGCAAACAGAAAAGAGTTTTCTTAGCTGAAGTAATCTCTGTAGGAGAGAGAAAATATTTGCAGATACTGTTTGAAGAAAACAACTAATTCACTTCGCATTCAAGAAGCGTCATCCCTCATATTTGTTTCCTGTAAATATTAATGCAAGCATTGTCTCCCCACTGAGGGCTTTGGAGAAGCAGAAGCAGCTCTCCTGGGAGCATTCCCTGCCCCCCAGCTCGCTGCGGGGTGATGCTCCGTGCTGGGGGGCACCTGCAGCCCAGAGCTGCTAACGAGTGCCTCGAGCAGCAGCAGGCACGGCACACGCACCGGCTGAGCTACATTAACATAAACTGTCTAGAAAATAATTGTTAATGAACAAGTCAATTATGAGAAACACAGAGTGTGTTTTGTCAATAACTAGGGAGGAAAGAGCTAAATGTTAACAAGAGGAATTGTTTGGACAGCGCTGCTATCCTCAGCCCAGACTGACACAGTTGTGCGTATCTTTGTTTTAATGCATTGTACCCTCTGAGGCTGTATCTGCTGAGATGTTATAAGCCTATTTATAGTTTGCCTGAAAATTGAATACAAAGCCAATCTTGTATAACCACAGTCAATGAAAATTTTGCTGCTGTCAGCAGTGGCCCTGCCCAGGGACACAGACAGACCCCTCCGCTGGCGCAGGCAATAGCTTTACCTGCTTATGCTTAATGGTGAGAAGTTTCCAGTGTTTCATAAATACTTGTTTGTTTCCACATCCATTTCTGTGATAGTGTTCAAGTGAAAAATTCTGTTTCATAATTTGTATTTCTCCCTGAAGTCGAAACACCTGGTTTACATGTCCCAGTCCTGATTATACCTCCATGGGCACTTCCAATCGTCTGCTACTGCAGCCAGTCTCTGCTAGATGCTCTTCAGCCTCAACTTTATTTATCATGCTTGGCTTTTGTCCTAAGACTTGCTCCCTGTCTCTCTAAACACATGAAGCTTGTTGGAAAACTGAGGAAGAAGCTTTGCAGCACCTGAAGAAGTACCTTCACCTCTTCCAGTTCTCTTTGCAAGTAGCTTTTACCTTAATGAGCACTCAGATGTATCTCTTGCACTCGCAGCTCTTGTGTGTGCTCCTGATCTCACTTGAGATCCTATTGTTAAAACCTTTGTCTCTAATGAAGACACTCCATATAGTGACAGATTATAAAGAGGGGCATCCCCAAGGTACCACTGAGCCCACCCAAAACCTAACCCGGTTCAGCTCCACTGTATGCATAGTGCAGCACCTTGGAGGATTTTCCAGGAGTAAGTCCTGATTTTTTTGTTGATTATGAACAAATATTCACAGCCAGTAGGTTTGGAATTCTTTTTTTTTTTTAATCATCTCCCCTTCAAATTGCTTTCTTTCCCACTCATCTTTGCCAGGTCCTTTTGTAATGCACGTCTCTGGCATATTTTTTTTCCACACTCCAGCAGCAGGAAGTTATGCTATGTTTCTTTTTTTTTCCTCCTGTCTCTCTTTTTAATACTTTCTGCTAAAATAGACATTCAAAATGTGCCTTATTTTGAGTCTCCAGAGTACAACACACATCCCTCTATTTGCTGAGGACATGTCTCCTCGGTGTTAGTCAAGCTTGTACTACAGCAGCAACACGAGCCTGGTGTTCAGGGAGGTGAATCAGCCTCTTAAAACAATCCCTCCTGCGCAGCCCTGACATGAGAGAGCTGTGACTTTGTATTCTGGTGCAACACACTGGAACAAAACCTCTGCTCAGTGTGTCTGGATTTGTACTTTAAAAAGGGGAGGGGGGGAGTGAGACTGGGGAACTCTACCTCTGTTTCTTCTTTGGCAAAGCAGAGAGAATCTGCTTTAAGAAGCATCAGCCTGTAGTGAGTGCTCCATGCAGAGCACCACCCCTGCTGCCTGGGCTGGTGCTGCTCAGCTGCTGCTGCTGTGCAGGCAGGTTCTGCTGTGCCAGTGCATCCTTCCCAGCACACGGCCCAGCAAGGAAGGGAAGCCTTTCATCTCTGCCTGCTCAGCCCACGTTAGTAACAGCAGCTAGCGGATTTGGGAACTACTTTCATACTGATTTTGTACATTTTTATCAAGCTGCATGTTAGTAAGAGAAAACCTGATGTGGGCTTATCTAGTTTGTGATTGAAGCGAAATACCAGTATTGTGGGATGGGAGCTATGCTTATGTGGTGTGTTCTGGGTTTGGACATCACAGTCACACCAGTTTCCAAATTAAATGCAGAGGTTGGTAACAAGCTGATGTTTCTTAGTGTAATGCTTTTTAATTCACAGAGATAAGCCACAGAAATGGCATAAAAAAATATACACAGTTCTTAAGCTCCCCAATGTTTGCTTTTAATGGTTATCAGATCTCTGGCATCAAAACACTAATTTGATTACACGGTACCACTAACAGTATAACTAAGGACTCTACATGTGTAAGCAAGGATTTAGTAGGATTAATCTTGGCATTAAAATTAGGAACCCCGTGTGGCTATGGAGAGAGAAAGTTACGGGAGGGAAAACTATTTGTTGTTTATTCTCACTCAATCCTGCTATTCATTCAGTGATCCATACCTTTCTGTGGATATAAACAGAATATTAATCAGCCTTTCCATGGGGATTTTTTTCTAAACTTGCGTGAACTATATGAACGTCAGCAAATAAATTTGCAGTGGAATAAACAGTTTCCCTCAGACTTTTTGCAGATTGATTTCTCAAAGTTGTGTGTTCTCCATACATTGATCCTTCTGCAACCCTTCACTGCTGCCTTCCATTTGAGCAATTCCTATAAGCCCTGAGGCCAGAGCTGCAGCGGGTGAGAAGATCTTCACCCCTGTGCTCTGGTGAGCAGGCAGGAAGGATCTTGGAATCCCTTCATCCTCACCAAGAGGTGCTGCAGAGGTGGAGGTACCCATCTTGACACCTCAAGCAATGGGAGTTTGGACTGAAATGGCTTATATCTCTCTAGCTTTCCTTCAATGTTAATCCAGTGATACCTTGTGAGCCAGCATAACTGCAACAATGGTATGAATCTGGTTAAATTGCTATAAGCTGACAAAGCAGTTTAGGTTTCAGGTCTGGAAATAGTGCAGTTTCTGGTAAGGAGGGCCTCATCCAGCAAGGACAGATATTCGCATGTTATTCTACCCTTTTAAATGGTGTTTCTGCACTTGCGAGGCTATGTTTTCCAATGACCCAGTTTGGGTTGCTTTTTTTGTTTTTGTTTTTTTTTGTTTTTTTTTCTGCTCTCTCTTAAATTCCTCCACTTCTGAGACCTGTTGTTTGTAGGTGGGGAACTGGCTTTCTTCTAAGTGTCTCAAGATGGAGTCCCCCAAATCTTAGAAATTCCAAAATCCGGTAGACTTGCACTAGTCACACCTAGCCCAGGTTGCTGACAGCAATATCTATCGTAACGGTGATGGGGCTGTCAATCAGTATCCACTGCCTATTGCTGATGTCCACCTGAACAAAGCTGTATAACTCCAGACCTCACTGTTCATGATCATCTGTGGTCACGTACCAGTATTCTTGTATATTTATTACTGATTAGTTTTATTTAGTATGTTCCTTTTCCAGCTGTCCTTGACACTTCTAACTGCACTTGGAGGTGAGTGTCTGACACATGTACAGATCCCTGCTTTCAAGAGAGTTTGGAAATGAGAACTCAATAAAACAACTTGCTCTGGTGATTTTATTGCAGTAAGTAAAAGGGTTTTTAATTCACCTCAGTGAATGCATTTTTATGATCTGCATCACTGCAATCATATTTGTGATGAAATTAAATAATTAAAAAAGATATGCTCCTCTTCATTGTATTTATGATTAACAAAGTAAATGAAAATCCAGCTTTCTATCTGACATCAAATGGTATTGCATTTTTGAGCTAAATTGGACATTCATCTTCTTTTGTAAGCTTTTTTTGAAGCTTAAACATATCTATCTTTTTCTGCCTTTCTTTCTTTCTTATGTTTCTGAAAACTGGTAAATTAAAGATGACTAGAAACTGGAAATGCTTTCAGAAAAGGTCTTGAAATTCACATACATGCACACAAAGAGAGCGAGAAAGAGAGAGAAATGTAACCCCTCTTACATATTAGCATGACAATCAAGCAATTACTTAGAATACTATATTCCAGCAACTTTTTTTTGAGGGGGGGAGGGAGGAGGAGAGGGTCTGCATTAAGCAATGTATTTTTTACTGGTCTCAATTTATATAATCATATAGCAGCATTGTATTGTTATCCCTCCTTTCCAAAGGCTGGGAAACAACTAATCTGGCAGATAACAAGTTCTCCATTCTGTAATGAAGGTTTTTTGCATGAGAAGTCACAGCCTAGCATTGAAAGCCTACATAAGGAAAAAGTGGTAGGAAACAATTGTACTTCACTGAAAGTTCAGCAGCTGTGAATTAAAATGAGAGAATTAAAGGAAAGATAATTTTCGTGCCTACAAAGAACCCATGCACTTCTGTACTACTACAAAGGAATTACCTGCGTAACTGAGACAAGAATCAAATTCAGTATCTCCAAATGACAAATCACCATTGGCCCAACTTTGTCACCAGAGCAGATAGGAGCAATATTTCCCTATAACAACGTGGATGGTATGGTCTGCAGAGTTAGTTGCAGGATGTAAGTGTAGAAGAAGAAAACTCATAAGCTGTAAAAGGAGATATGACCTACTTGTGCCTCCTAATGCATAGTTCTGTTCTCTGTGACATTGGTTGTTCCAGGCTGGTTTTGCACTCTTTTCATTCTTTAACAGACAGTCAACATAAAACTGACAAAATCAGGCTCTTGGTACTTTGTATGTGTCAAGCATTTGACAGCAACATTTTGTTTGTAGTTTACTGACACCTCTGAGAGATCAGCCAAAAGCATATTACTGTAATCCATCTTGTGCTAAAATGCATGAATTAAATCTCTGAAGATATCTGGTCAAGATGAGGGCAAATTCAAGCAATTCTTCCCTAACTTTCCAAGAACTAAAACACGGATGTTTGAGGAGGGAGAGCTGCAACAGGCAGATCTGAACACAGCAGCAGAGCAGCCCTGCAAGCAGTGCCTGCAACAACACAGAAGACAGTAGGACGAGTTGTTTTCTAAGGCCTTTACTTATTTTCTGCTCAGAGAAGCAACTGGTGATTGCCTAAATGAAAACTGAGTAAAGATGGGGAAAGACAATGGCACACGCTTTAGGCCATTTTGTCTTCACAGGGGAGGACGTAGTATGGCCCATTCACTTTTAGGGTGAAAGTAGAGTAGATGGACAGCTAACATCCTCACAGCTGCTCACAATCCCTCCTAAGAACATATGAACTCTGCAAATTTCCTTCTTTTTGTGCCTTCCTGCCGACAAGGTTCCACCTCATGGCAAAACAGTGCTTTGTCCTTGAGTGCCCGCCCTCACCTTTTTACCATTAAATTTCATCACATCTGCTATTCAGTACACGGATCATGCATTTCTGTGGTTTTGTGTCATTCTTCTCATTAGCACACTTCTTGTATTGAAAATACTAAGTTCTGTCTTAGAATTCTTTTTTCCTTCAAATTTTGTTCTAAATCCTTGTCTACAGCTGAAATTTTACTTAGAGGCCCTTAGATGCCTCAGTAGCTTTTTCTTCCACTTCCTTAAATTTGGGTGCTATGTTTTCTGTTCTGGACTATTTCCTTCAGAGTTTTGCACTGGAGATTTTCCAGTCTCCCTGGCAAAAGCATTTTGTTTGTAAGCACATCTATGAGAAAACATTTTGAACTTCTTGACCATGAAACAGTTTTATATTTCAACTCATTCTCCCTATTCTAGACTTAATACCAAATAGGTGCATAATAATGACAAAGTAATTTTCATGAGGATATATATTTGATATTTAAAATTATGCTCACAGACCTGATTTTTTTGTAAGAGTTTAAGTGTAGAAGAATAAAGAATATAAGACAACAAAGATGACAAATATTTTTATTGTTCTTTTGAACAGTATATTTAAAAAAAAAAATGAGGCCACAAAATCAAGTGAGATTTTTTTATATATATAAATAAAGATATTCAGGAAGTTCTTTAAATAAGGAATCTGGGTTGTAGATGCAAGCTTTCCAGCAAGCAATTAAAGCTCAACGTTTACAGTCAGTTAGATGAACCAGATGTATTCCTGGCAAGGGAGAGCTTGAAAAGTAACAGGTTCTGAGGCACGCTGACAGCCCTTAATCTTCAGAAAGAAAAAGCTCCGCTTAGGAAGACCTCCTCCAGTACGTAAATCATTTAGCTCATTGTGTGTTGGTTAACAGTTCTGTTATTTAGACTTCTGATCGTTGAGGACTTGGTAAAAGAGTAAGAAAGCCCAATCTATCTTCAGCAGAAGTGAAAGGAAATGTTCCCAGGGAACTAGATTAAGTCTGTGAGAGCAACGTGAAGCGTTTTCATCTCCTGCTCTATTTTAAACGAAATGACTGTGTTTTCTTACCCTTCTCTCTTAATGGCAGTAGATCTCCTATAATGTAGAAACACTCAGCAAAGAAGTAATGTACTGAAATTGTGCTAACAACATGATTTGCCAAAAGCAGTCAGTTTTTGTTAGGTGTATTGTAAAGGAGAAGGTATATTAGCAGACACAAAATGATTTGTTATATAGCAGCAGCAAAATCGAGGGGAAAAATCTGACCTTTCATTGCATAGGTAATAGATGACTGTTTCTGCTTTGAAGGGAAAGACAGAAGAAAAAGGGCCTCAACAAAATGGGACAGGTGCAGCGGACAGCATAGATGCACTGTGGGAGTTGAGGAAATCTTTACTGCAATAGAATTTTTTTAGATCCAAAGCTGACAGTTCACAACTGTCATGTATGTTCAGAACATAAGCCTTCCTGTTCTGAAATGGTAAGTGGGTCCAGCCCATAACTAGATGCAAGCTGTCGGTTTGAGACTGCCTTACTCATCCATTTCAAGTGCACATTGGTGTGGCACCTTCAACTGAAAAGTCTTCATCAGTCCCTGACAGGTGTAACCTCTGTGAGCTGTTGTCTCCTAACTGCGATCAGAAAGTGGAAACAATCTGGCGCTATCCCATGGCAGGTCTGAATTTTTCCTGACCAGGAGAAAACTTGGGGGTTTTTTGGGTAGGAATTACAAATCTCCAAGGCAAAGAGCAATAACAAAGAGTCCAGGGAGTATTCTGCATAAAACTGCTGTATTTTCTGGGCTTGCTTTATAGGCAACCAAAGATTATTTCAGTTTCTATTATAAAGCACAGTAAAATAATAAAATGTTATCAGTTTGCTTTGCCACAGGACTTGTCATTCTGCCTCTGCCCAAAATAACTGGCATCCCTGTAGCCTTACTCTGGCTGCCATTGTTTACTAGGAGCAGCTTGGCTGGAGCACAGAAAAGCAATCACACTCTTCCTGATATTGCACAAGATAAGAGGGAATGACAAACAGCATTGGGTCCAGGGTTATTTTTCATTTCCATTTATATTTCTTCAGCTTTTCTTTGATTAAATTCTGCTTTTGATACTTCATGGCCTGAGTGTATCTTCTCCCCTTCTTCAACTTAAATAGTGGGGGGGGGGAAAAAAAATTTTTTTTTCTACTGAATAGTTTACTAGAGGAATAGCAAGGGTCACCCAGGAACAAGCTGCAGCCATGTCAGAACAGCTGATCTGCAGTAACTGGAGCCTTTCCAGCCTCTCCATAACTGATTAAAAATGAAACTTTGCCTATGTCACTTTGGTGAAGGAGGGCCATGGGAAACCTTTCTGCACTACTATGTCTGCCTGGAAAATGATTTAAAATTTCTTATCCATGAAGGACAAGAAGGTGAAGGAGTCCATTTTGTTTAAAACCCCCAGTTACTTTGCAGCTATCATTGTAGAAAAAAACAGTCCTGTTTTCAAAAACAGTCTCAATTTGAGATTGTATTTTGCTGTATGATTAATTCTTTGATTTGTGACAGCCTCAGAGGCTGTAAAAAATCTTCCAGCTTGCAAACCTGAAGTGCTATAAAAGTTTTAAGACATTAGATATTATTCAGTGAATTATTGAAAATTATATTGTTTGAAAGTCTTGCAAGCCTAGCAGAAAAGTGAGGGGGGTGGAACAAAGTTTGGATTTAAAAACAAAACAAGACAAAAAAATCAAGAAAGAAAAACTGCTAGCGGATTGTCACAGAGGCAGTGAAGGAAGAGTTGTCCAAAAGAATGCTCCATGCTGGTTCCACATCTTCTTCATGTACAAGACAACTTCTACATAGCCCTCCTCTTCAGGCAATATCAGGACTGTGCATATATGCAAGGAACATTCTGAATAAGGAACAGTTTCATGTTGCATTGCTGTTGTCCCTGGTTTTGTGAACCATATGTTGATGCTATTTGAATAGCTGCAATTAATAAAAGGCCTGCCTGCTGCAGGATTCTGTTGAGAGAAGATTTTTTTTTCTAGCACACATTCAGCAGAAACTCATCCATGTATCTTTGACTGTAACCTCTGGATCGATACCAGATATAAATCTATCCAATCAATTATAGCATCCGCAGACCTGGGTTTAGTTTCATGTTTCCTGTTGACCAGCTGTAGGCAGCTTTCAGCTAGGCAAGCAGAGGCTTTGAAGTGCCCTTTGGAAGCATTTATCTTCCCACGGCTGTGAAAGGAGTTGAGAAGGTTCGCTTAGTTTTGGAGCTGGCTCAGGTGCCAGGTCCTGCAGCATCTCAGTGATAAATACGGAATTTCTTCACTAAGTCTGGCTCTTTGACTCTTTAGCACTGCACATGCTGCAGTGTGTTAGCTCCTGGGTAGCAATTTCAAGTAATCAAATGTTCAGCAATCTTTCAAATATTAGCCACAACCCTAGTAGCACCCTAGTGATTTTTGAGCTGTTTTGTCCTGCAAGTCAATGAAGACATGATAATTAATTACTAACCCAAAGCGCTGACTGCTATGACAAGCAGTCAGTTCTTTCAGTGCATTAGTGTTACAAATATATACCTTAGAATTAAAAAAAAAAAAAAAAAAAAATTCTTTGCTCTTACTTCACTTGAACTGTTGGAACTCAATATGCAACTGAAATACATTTTCTAGTAAATATTCTGTGATGAAAATATATGATAACCAAGACGAAGTGTTTAAATTAATAATTTAATGTAACAGAAATAAAACGTTAGCTAGGTATCAGTGCAGCCATATAGTACAAACAAAACTTTAAAGAATACAAAATATTCTATTGAGTAGCAAAGGCAAATAATGCTTTTTCTTGTCTTAGGGCTAATAATTCATTTAACCTGACAGTTAACTTTAAAATGTTTAAATGACTCAAAATAGAAGTATCTGGAGGATGTTCTGTGCAGATAGTTGCCAAGTATAAAATCTATCATAACATTTTATTCCTTATTAAAAGAAAGAAATTGTACTTCAGGCATACAATTAGCCACAGAACACTGCATTCATCATCTCTTTTCCAACTTACTATCATTATATGTCAAAATTTTTTCTGAAAATTTTTTTGCTCTGTCAAAACTGGATTATTTTCCCTTTAGAAAAGCAAGTGACTCAGCTCAACTGAAGCCAGGAAGAATGTGTTTTCATGGATCACATTTAGAATTATCACTGGTGGTCCTGGTTTAACCAAAACAAACAGAAGAACTCACAATTTCAGTGGGACAGGGTTTCATAACTGCATCTATTTTGACACTCTTTTCTTCTCCTACTGCTCAGCTATACGATATTTCTCTATTACCAATTAATATGAAACGATCAGTAATCAGAAGGAATATTACAAATAGAAAAGATGTTCATGTTTGCTAAGATCAAGTGGTATGACAAAGCACTTTTTATTTTCATTCCATAGCTCTGTGCAACGTATATTTACCATCTAACATTGATTTCAACTTTGATTTCAGTGTGTTCCTTTTTTAAAAAAAAAAAGTTACTAATATCCTTCTAATAGCTGATAGAATAATGCATTGGCATGGGAAGGGTTTAAACTAGAAAATTATTTCCTTCTATATTAAGTCTGTGTGAATTTCTTATCAGAAAAGTTAGATTGAGTGAACTGCAAGACCAATTTTTTCCTACTTAACTGATCAATTAATTGTGTGGGTATTGTGGTGTAATAGGAGGGAGATTGGTAGTCTCTAGACAGAGATTACTGACATCTATAAACTTACTCAATTTGTATGCCTTGGGATTTCAATGAGCAGTTCAGTACAACAGCAATAGAGAAAGGAATGTTCTGATAATTTTCTTTAGCAAATTCCAGCAGAACTATTGCACATAATGAACTGTAAGCAAACAACAATAAATCTGAGAACGGGGAAGGAAAAAAAAAGAAAATGCAGCCATATTACATCATTTCAGAGAGGATAGAAGCATTCTCCACTAACACTCTTGGATATAACATATTGATTCCTAACTGCAATTTATTGTTCAACACAATCATATTTATTCACTTCAGAGACATGAATTATACAATTTGTAGCCGCTGTTAACCAAGGGAGAGGAAAAAGTCCATTTCAGGCCTTAGCCACAACATTTCAAGGATTCCATAATCCATAAAATCCATGGAGAAACAGTAATAATATTTAAGGCATTTTCAGTAATAAAGGTTTCACAGCAGAATGGATTCCCAGGGTGAATTAGACTAATCCAGAGTCTGATTACTTATAGAAAATGTTGCAAGACCTTCGTTGTAAATTTGCTTTACATTCAAAATTCATTTACAGTAATCTCAGGGGGAAAAAAAAAATCCCATATTGTGCAAATGCAGCTTAAATGGTGGAAAAAATGGAAAAGCACCCAGGAGCAGAAAATTCCCAATGGGTAAAGTTCCTGACTCCTCTCAGGCCAACAGAACTCTTTACATTTACTGGAAGAGATGTTAAATCATGTCTAAAAGTGGGAGGATTTTAGATACGAGGTCATAAACAGAAACACAGGAAAGAAGCGTCCCTCAGTTCCAAAGGAGAAAACTGTACAGTGAGGTAAAGGGGGTCTGAAGTGCATGAGGAGCCTGATGCCAACCAGGTGAACAGGGCAGATGTGCACACTGTGGATGACTATAACACATTCCTCTGAATCTCACATTCTCAAATTACAGTGTATCATATTATTTTCTAGTGGCTCTTAAACCAGAGTGTAAGTGTGCTCACTCTGCCTTTTTTGCAGTATGTGCAATCATTTATCGTGAAAATTAAGTACTACTTTTTTACAGCACTAAAGTGGAATACAAGCTTACTTTCAGACCTTGGAAGTGATCTGTGCTGCTCCAAATACAAGGTACAGTTAACACATAGGAAATAATCTTACCACAAATCTTGAGAAACACTTAGCTCCCATCTCCCACGTGATATAATACTTTCCTGCATGTTGTACTGTTGGGAAAAAGGAGGCATAAAACTATGAAGCTGTTGGCTTTCTGGGGATTCTTAAACAAATCTCAATTCCAAAGTTCCAAGATATGTATTCTAATTAATTGACAATAAATAGCAAGCCAAAAAAATGTTAAACTATGAAATATTGGTGGCTACTGCTGTGCTGAGTTGTAATGGTTGTGTGTGTTTTCTTGCATAACACTCTTAAATATTTAGTGACAAGTGATAATGCTGTCCCATAGTAAATCCCTGGACAGAAAATGTCCATGAAAAGCCTCTTGTAGAGACCTTTCCATCATGTCTTCCACCTTGGTGTAAGCGTTGGGAGAAGGTTCAGATCCCACTGCTTCCCAGAAAAGCCTTCAAAACCCATTCCCTGATCTCATGGTTCATCTCTCTGCCAGTCGCTTTTCCCATTTTTTCTCTCTTATTTCCCAGCACGTTCACTCATCTGGGGCCATGCTATCAAAGATCTTTTGGGATCAACACCTCAGGGATGTTTCCGGGGCTGACACAATGCCACCCCTTGCTCTCACCCCACCATGGTGATCTCCTAGGGTCACAGTCACCTGCTGCCCCTGTGCCACATCTCAGTGATGCCTCGTGGGAACAGCTGAGAGCCCTTTCTGCCACGGCTTATAAAGAAACACAGCTTCCTAGGATGCGTCAGGATCATCTCTTTAAAATTTATTCAAAGCTACCCTACAAGTGTGAACTGCAGTCTGTCATACAGCATGCTGCATCCAATAAATAAACCGAGAGCGTCTCTCCTCCATTACACGCAATAGCACTTCTTTCAGTGAGATTGAAATGCTAAATAATTGAATGATATTGATCTTAAAATTGAGTTACCAGAACAAGAGCATTTCCTGTATATTTTCAAAATAAAATCACTGTATTCCTGTCTATAATCATCACATGAAACCATTGACAGGTTCAACAGTCGCAGCTTGGCAGGTTTTAAAAGTCGATAAAGAAAACAAGTGTGTTTGTTTTCAAACATCAAATACATTTTAATTGTTCTTATTTAAAGCTACAAACCCTCAACCAAACACTGCCCTTTCTGTCTCAGAGCAAAGCCTGCTGTGGTAATGCAGGCATGGGGTACCTAAATCAAGTTTAAAGACTTGCATTACTCATGAAAACTGTAGCACATCTGATTTAAAATGCCATTTCCCTCTTGTTCAGTTATGTTGCCAATTTTAGGAAGACAGGTTTTTTCCTTTATCTTCAGGAGATGAGCAATACAGCTTTCATGGGTGAATATGGGCAATATTCCTCTTGGTATATATATGTGCTGCTCAATAAAGGTCAAGTAATACAAGTTATAAATCTAGAGCTTTCAAAATACCATTTTACAGTGACAGACGTAAGTTAGTTATATTTATCAGCTAGGTAACAGAGTAACAACAGCTACCACTTGAAACATGGGGCCTTGTCTTGAGTTTCTAGAGGTTTGGATGCTGGAGTTGCATGTGAAATTCTCTCTGATCTCACAATTCTATATCTTTAATTGCAGTTTTCACTAGGGCCTTGCCCAACCAAGTGTCTGTGTGTGTTGAAATCTCTCGTAGATGTTTGCATAAGATTTCTTTTTTTTTAGATAAAAATACTCAAATATAGTGCATGCAGTCACCCTTACATTTTTGGTGCCAGAGCTTTTCTGCCCTTCTGAGAAGCTCTGGGTATGGAGGGGATTATGAAGAGGCTCCAGGAGGTCACAGGGAAACATGCAGACTGCACCTGTTAGTAACGAGCCAAGGTCTTAGCTGGTTCCCAAAACTGGAGAAAACTGCATGCTTGTCTCTTTTGAGGTGGTTCTGAATGTAAATAGAAAAGCTCACACTCACTTCAGATAAATCCTCTTTGACATCCAAGCTTCTTCCTGTTCCTTCTTTGGAAAGAGATGTGTAGTTGGGAGAAATGGCTTTGGTGAAGATTTCTCTTTTTCCTGATGTCAACATGTTTTGAATGGAAAATTCAATTTCCAGGTAAAGTTTGTTGTTGGGTTGTTTTTATTTATTTACTTAAGAGGAAACATCTGTTTTTAGGGTAAAACATTAACTTCCACTGTGGAAAATCTTCAGATCAAAATAGCAAAAAGTTCTGAAGTTAGGCCAAATATTTCTTAGTTCTTAGTTTTGTTTAAAGTATTGGAAGATTTTGCTGAACAGTGGTTTCAGCACAGTTGATATCTTTTTGTCAGGAGCTAAAAATGGTTTTCTATGCTTTTTTAGTGCAATTGTAATAAATCTATGGATTGTCTCCACAATTGCCTTATTTCTTTACAGATTTTTATCTATTAAGGGCAAGAACTTTGGCAGGTGAGAAGCACTACAGAGCTGCGTATGCCAAAGCAGCTATATTGACTTATTCTAGGTGGTGCACTTGGCCCCAAACCCTAACTTTGCATTTAATTGTTATCACTTGCAGATCTATAGACTTAATACAGGAGAGTGTGACAGTAGCCACTTGGACTGCTGTTCCTTCAAGGTTATGGACAAAGTGATATTACTGCACTGTAAAGTTGTCACAAGGGTACAGCTTTTCTAACTGTTACTGAGAATCTGCTGCTAAACTTGAAACGACAGGCTCATTGCCAGCTTGGGAGAATTCTGCAGTTTATTGGGAGGTAAACCTTGTAAAAAGCATCTCCAGATTCATTTTGATACAGAAATGTTTTACAGATTAAAATCTGTTAAATGTGAAAATAAAATTTGCCTCATCCATCACCAGCAATTGAGAAAAGCTCAAACCTAGGGAAATAACTTGTAATGAAATCAGGCTGTTATAGACTTTTGAGAAGGGCATTCTGGGGCAATTTTATCTTCTAAGCTCTTATAATTTCCTATTTGACTTTTACTGCCAATTGCTTTAGTTATTGATCAGGAAAGAAAGAACGTGAACGCATTTTTGAATGATTGTAGTACAATACTGTTAAATACTACACAAAAACATCAACAGTCAGGATTCATACGAGGAGTCATTGCACATATGAAAAATCCTTGCTATCAGGAGGTGTCAGAAAAATGTGAGGCCAAACAGGAAACTCTGATTATTGATGAAAGTCATGGGATAACATTGCAAGGAATGTAGTTCCCTGATTCAGCAAAGTGCTCCAATTTAAGGACTTAGTTTTAAGCAAATGAATTTGTGGGTTCTCAGGTATTCTTGTGAATACTGAGGGCATGGGATATTCTTGTTGATTTAAGTAATCTGCAATGGCCATTCATTGTTAAATAAACATGAATTACAGTAATGAATTCTATAAATTGAAGAATTAACTGTGCACCTCTAATTATAACAATCCTTCTGAGCTGGGGCCCTGTATAGAGCAAAAAATTGCTGAAGATGAACACAAAGAGTCTGTAAAGCGAACAGTGTTTTTCACTGTGTTGTACTCACTGCTCCTTCTGAGCCAAAGGAAACACAAGTTCTCAGGGAGCTCATCTGCTTTCATATGACATCAGAGTAAAACTTTTTTTCTTACAAAACATTTACTACACAAGAAACTCTGCATGTCTTCTGACCAGTTTATCTTTCGGTCACTGTAAAATTGGGCCTTTTAAGGATGGTGGCTTCAGGCACTGTCCCAGCCTTGAGCACAACCACATGGATTTCTGCAGCTCGGAGGAGATGCCAGAATCTTACTCCCATTTTGAAACAAAATATTCTGTAAATCTAGAGTCTATGTGCTTGTCACAATCTTATTTCCTTTATTATTTCCACTCAATAGCAACAAGATAAGATGCGTACTTCTATTTTAATGTTATAGTTATGAAGACCATCTACGTATCTTGCTGTACAACAGTACCTGGCTCTTCTTTCTGACCCAGGCACTGTAGTGTCTTGGCCTGTGGGCTCAGGAGTGCCAAAGGTATTCTGGCTTCTCTGCCAGATTTTTCCCTGTTGATTTGGACTCTGCTGCCTCTATAGCACAGGATTTTTAAATAACAAAACCACTATGTACTCAGCTTCCATCCCTTAAGTAAACAAATGCAGCCTTAGTGAACCTGAAAGCCTGATGATCCAAGCAAGATGAATTTCACCCCGTGTAGCATGTTGTATTCTGTTCTCCACTATTATTTCTGAGCAATCTCTTGACCAGATGTAAAATCATGATAAGTTTCTGTGTGTGGCAGTGGTGATTCTTTTTTTGAACAATGATGAAGGCTTTTATCCTTTAAAAATCTAATGAAAAATCAAATCCTGGTTTCCCTCAGGTGATTGCTTAGTAAATTCTTTAATATTGTCTCCATCATCTCTCTATGACACATTCCTCAACTTGGTTCTCTGGGGAAGCTGGGGAAGAAAGGCAAAGATTTCTTTGCTGGACAGATTTTGATCTCTTATTTTTCTTTCACTCAGTTTAGCTGAAAGGAAATAAATGATCTAAACTTCCTCTGTTACTACTATAATTCGCTGTTACTATCACTGCCCAAGGACAGGAACTGTGCTGCAGCCACCTCAGGGGCAGCAGAGCCCGCTGCCCCCGGGCCGTCTCCTCCCACCCCTCCCTGGAGTGCTGCTGGGCAGTGGCCATGGCGGAGCTCCTCGCGAGCGGCGCGGACCCGTTGGGAGCCGCACAGAGACGGCCCTTCCCTGCCCTCGGGGCTGCCCCGCGGTGTGAGGAGGGGCCCCTCCATCACCCTCCAATCCCCCTCGGCCTTCTGTGCCCCACGCCAAGCAAATGCGCTGCTATGGGCTCCTCCCCAGCACTGGGGCCTGGGCTGGGCCCTCCCCTCTGCCAATGCATGTGGAGGGGTCTTATAGCAAGCGTTATTTTGTAGTGCTTGCAGTGCCTTGGTGGAGGTGGGTCCATCGCCATAGGCCCGACTGCTCTGTTGGGTGGATCAACATCCATCGGCTCTGGGCTGCTGCTCCCTCAAAGCCATAAGTTCTTCAGTGGGGGAGGATCCATCAGGGTGGGAGGGAAATCTCTCAGCTGCTTCTTGGCTCAACAAGCCACCACCAAGTCGCAAGTCATTGAACGGCTGGGATTCTGTTGTCAGCGTCCCCCTATTTATAGGGGTCAGCAGGGTGGTGGCTTGTGATATCATAAAGCCATGGCACTTGGGGTCTTAGTAATGTTCCATGATGACCAAAACATGGCGATTTGGTCCCATAGTGACCAAAAAGTGGCTGTGTTGGGCATGGGGAGGCCATGGCCTGAGAGTTGCCCCGATTTTGAAGGGGAAGAAAGGATGCATACGATTTAAAGGGTGAAAAGGGATAACATGGCATGGCTATGGGAGGACATGCCAAACTCAGGGGGACTGTGTGCTATTGAGATCTGTCAGTCTGCTCCATGAGTTGTAGGGTACAATGAAGCATATTTGAAGTGTTTGTGCACCAGTGCATACAGCAGGAGGAACTGAGGTCCTGTGTGGAGCCACGAGTTGGACTCAATGGTCCTTGCGGGTCCCTTCCAACTCAGGATATATATATATTATTATTATTATTATTATTCCTTTAGAAAGATGCTGGAGTGGCAGAAACTGGAGATAAAGGTGTCAAAATGTAGAGGCTTGAAACAAACAAAATATCACAACAGTGCAGGAAGGGAAAGAAAAACTAAACACTGGGGTTTTGAATGATTTGTTAGCAACAGCTTTTTCAAAGAGTTGTCTTTGCATGTGTAGTTAGCTCTCTCTGGAGTTATTACTGAGAGATGTAGCTGGAAAAATTATAAAGGTGCATACTGTGAATCACAGAGATGACAATTCAAATAATATCTGATCAAGAAAGAGGTACAGTGGACACACTTATCTCTTTTAAGACTGAAAGGCAATTTCCGTAAATGAAGGAGTAATCTTATATGATCATATTTATCTACATCAGAAGAAGAAGTATATAATTTATCCCTCGGTTCTCTCTGTTAGGAATAGATAGGGGTCAGCCAAAAGTGGATATGTTCAGCTAATAACAGTATGTATTCTTTAAACAAATTATAACACAGGTTGGTCCTTGTGGGAGAACAGAGAAATGGTGGGTCTGTATTGCCACAACTGTCAGGCTGAACACCGACCAAATGTACAGTCCACTCAAAACTGTTATTCCTCAAACATTAAAAGCACAAGCTAGGCAGTGCAAAGCATATTCTCATTAATTTAAAAATGAAATTTAAGCATTTTCATGTAGCCATCATCTTTGCCCTAAAAATGAAGCCGCTCCCTTTGTGCTCAACATCAGTCCACGCTACAACAAAAACAATTGTTAGTTAATCATATGGAGATTTGCTTTGGTGAATTTTGGGGCAACAACCATTTTAATACCTCTATGCTACTGTTATTCAGTGTCAGTATTGCAGTGTGCTTCTCAGCCACCAAGACGCTTCGAAGATGAATAGAGAAGCAGTTCAATAACCACAAAGAATTCAAAGTTATGTATTGTAAGGATTAGGACAGCTAGGGAAAAGGGAATAAAAGCTGTGAAGTTTCAGGTCTGTTTCCAAGCAAAATTTCTCAAGGGAGAGGCAAAAAATTACACAGCAGCTAAAAACGAAAACGGCAAAATAAAATACAGATGAAGGTGAGAATCGGGTATTAACTTTGAAATTTGATTTTGTGCTTTCCCAGCTAGAGAATTCTAGTTTTTTTGGAAGCATATCATGAACCAAAACACTGAGGTGGAGAAAAAAAGAAGAGGAGGTGATTGATTTAAAAAAATGATTCTGTGTACAGCGATGGGTCTTTTTAATGAGACATCTCCATTTATGCTGTGAGACTCTGAAACCTGGTACCATTTAAGTACCGTGCATTGTGCTCTCCAGCAGCTTGCTCTTGATTAATATCCGCATACTGTTTCTGACACGTGTGGCTGAATCTTTGCATATATCAACCAAGCAGGGGCAACAATATCAGCTGTATCCCACATTTCTCTGTGAAGAACACAGAAGGCAGTGTTTTATTTACCACCTTCATTATATATGCAAATGTTTGCTTTGTTTATCTCAGTACAGACAACAAGGTAGATGAGGCTATGATAATGAGCGCTTGTATAAAGCCGTAGAAAATGCCACCGATACAGAAACAAATAAGAAACCATCATATTTTTTTCTTTCTTAATTGTGCACATTCTGCACGAACACAAACCTTGAATTTTCAAAGATTTTTAGGGCAGAGGAACTGTCAAAGAATTCACTGGGAAAACTCACACCGTTAAGGCCCAGCACATGCCCAAATGCTTTGCTGGTACGAGGTACGAGCAAAACTGTTGGGCGAAGACTTCTTCAAACAAAGTTGTGAACATCAGTAGAAGAAACATCCTCTCAACCCCACATTTTCTGCCTCAATTGTCACCTGTAAAATCGAGAATCAGCCTCTCTGCTGAGGTTTTCAATGAGGTTGTCAAATGTGCCAAGATATTTTAGGTTGTAGGTACTCGTTCCTTTTTGAACTGAGCTCCCTTTCATGAAGAACACCAAAGAGCCCTCAGATGACAGCAATGTTCCATTATATTTGGGCTCTATTTTAACAGCTACTTGGAAATCTAAACCCAATCACTTGAAACTGAATTTTCTATTCACCATATAAACCTGAGACAGTGAAATTGCTCTATAGTTTGTGCAGGAGAAATAAAACTATTTCAGCCCTTCAAGCAAAAGCCTCTGGACTTTTCTCTTTTCCTCTCAGCCACAGCTTATATTTTGGACTGTAGTCTGTTACTGTCAGTGTAGGAATTGATCAAATAGTAGCTCTCCAGGTGCCAGGGATGCTGCAATGAAGTGGGAACAGAGCACAGCTTCCCTGAGTGACTGTTTTCCCTGGCCACGTTTGCACCATCCCTTCAGTCTGGCCTTGTGTGGGCAGTAAAAGGTCCTCAAAACATGACTGGTTTGGTACAACAGCAATATCTTTGTTTGGTTCTCTGCTCTCCAGGTTGTGATCTGTCCAGAAATTATTCTGCTAAGTTTGCTTCAAACTGCCTGCTAATCTGAAGCCTGCAGGTAAGATGAACAGGGACGTCTCAGTGACATGTAAATCCCACAGCAATTTGGTTCAAGGTCATCTCAGCCTCTTCAGCGATGTCTGTAGTGGACAGTCTGGAGCTCTGAGCCCAGAGCTTTGCATCTGACACTTGCTAGTGAAATGCTGCTTTCAGCTTTGCCTCTAGCATCACACCCTGTCCTCTCTGTGTTGGAATAAGAGCAGGAGCACAGCCCTCAGACCCCCTGTTTCTTCTCTTTTTTTTTCACTTGCACCCATTACACATCTCTGGGCTGGATCTGTAGCACAGCTGTGCTGGAGACACCTGGAACCTGAACCTGTAGTCCATCTCTCACAGCTGTAACCCTGACTGAGCAAGATGCCTAAGTACAGACTTGATTTTAATGTGCAACAAGCTCTCCCTGATTTCTGTGAAGCTATTTATATCTTCAAAAGTTAAGCCATTTCCTAAGCTGGTGCCATCACTTCTATCTAACGCTGAAAGGACAGCATATGGTCCAAGGAAAATCACATTAATCTTAATGGTTACAGGAACCTTGCTGGTTCAGAGTCCAGAGAAAGTTTGGAGTCCAGACTTCTGCTGAGAATTGGTACTTGTTTGGAACAACTTAATACGATGTTTTAAAAATGCTTTTATTATTTTAAAAATAATTACATTGTGCATGTAGAATAAATATCAGTGGGCTCAAACCTAGAGACATGCATTCTATTTTGGCTTGACTGATAGGATTCTGACATTTATTCCCAAATTCAACATCTGGTTATCCTGTAACACATACCAAGCAAGCAGGAGATATGGCTGAGATTTCCAAAATACAAAATGCATCTGCAGTGTGCTTGGATATAACAGACCTATTACCTTTATGATCAGTAAACAACAATAACGGGATCAGAATCAGCTGCTTGCTGTGTAAACCCCACTATATGCATTTTTATCTGAGCAGTACGTACTGGCATAATGATAATTTATCCATCCAGGAGGGATTGCCAGGGTTAAGTGTGCAAGGCCTCCAGGAGAAGCAGGGTCTGGTTGAAATGAGTTGCTCTTTCTTAGCTGTGTCATTATGGAAGTGAACTGTAGCTGGGGTCTCTCTGGGCTGAAATGAAAAGAAACCACATTAATAGCACGAAAGGAAAGAAATCAACAGGAAAAATTGTATTTCTGTTGTCATTGACTTTAGAGCTCTTTTTATCCATGAAGTAAACGCTGATTACAACTCATCATAACAGGCCATGCCTACCAAAATGCTATCAGAGCTTGCATGATTGCTCTCAGTGTTCAGAACAGAAACGCAGTTGTGAGGCTCAGCAGACTGTGCCTTCTTCTGAAAAGTGCCATCTACATACTGAAAATGCTGATACTTAGTGCCAGCATATATTACTCCTTTTGACCCTTCGCTGCTGTGTATACTGAGCTACTACCAATATTTTCATGCTTATCCATCGCATGTCACATGCCATCTTCCTCTGCTTCCTTCTCTATCTCGTTAAACTCTGGAGGAAAGGCAAATCCCTGCTCTATAAATGTCACAAGGGTGATAGAAGTTAAAAGAAAAATTTTCCAGGGAGCAGTGTAATGTGCAACAACTGGAGAAGGTTCTCATTACCCAGTCAGTCTCCTGTGTGCTGAACTATCACAGAATATTTGACCTTTTCATAGCAATTTGTCATCACTATCCTAAGGATTCGATTAGAAAATTCTTGAATCCACGATGCCACTTGGATTTTCATTCCTAAGTAATACTCAAAATTTACAATACAGAAAATCTAGAGGAAGAGGAAAACTAGATAAGCTTCTGATCCAAAATGCCTCTTCAACAGTTAATAAAAAGGAGAATATTTTTATTCAAAAACACTAAAATACTGTGACAAATATCCAAGTTTTAGTTTTCTTGGCTTTCCTTTTTTCTTTCTTTTTACTTATTCAAGCAGAAGTTCTGAAGAAGAAATATCAATTCAGATAGAATTACTGATTTTCCAGGACTAATATAGATCATTTTAAAGCTGTCTTGCTACAGCCTAATGCCCAAATAACTTCCACTACTTGAAAAGTCTTCTTGTGATCTAGATGTTAGGTAATTTGATATTATGCTGATTCACTTTCTCTCCAGTTAGGGTTACACTGTTTTTCCCTAGGAAAATGCTGAGTAGGTGTAAATTTTACTCCCTTAATACCTAATGTGATTTAATAAAATAAAGTTACTTTTCTAATTGGACTAACTCATAACTTGGTTTAAGCTCTATATTATACAGTGGCAAAGACAGAAGCAGACACTGTTAAGGGACAAACCCTGATTCCCTGAAGCAAGAAAGTGTCCTTGCAGGAAGAGAGCTGAGCACAAGGCACCACGTGTGCCCTGCACGGCGCCTGCTGGGTGCGTCCACCTGTGCCACTGCATCCAGCTCTGGTGCAGCAGCACATCTGCAGGTGTGCTCCCTCGCAAATGGGCTCTGCTGCTTCCTTTTGATGAAACCAATCATTTGACCCAAATTTGCAAAACATGACATTTACAAATAGATATATGTAGGTATATATGTGGTTGTGGCTTAGCACCTTTCTCTGTCCTTTTCAATAGGAGATGTGGACAAAGGCAGATTTTCAAGCCATGTGCCACCACTCTGCATGCAAGGCAAATGAAATTGCACTGATTTCTCTATTACCATTTGCTGGATATCTATAATAAGAACTGTTATATGTGGGAAAGAAAGAAGTTTGTGAGAGGCTTCTATTTCACAATCTCCCATAAAAATAAATAAAAATAAGAAGTCCCCACTTTCAAAGCTGCTTCCTGATGCTTGAAGCCAGCAGTTTACATCCACTTGATACTAAAGCAATTCTGAGAGCCTTATTTGAGAATGAATTAACTGGAAGGGGAGCTATCCCATGGGATGGATAAGCAGACACAGGATGGAGAGGCACTTGAGATTTCCAGCTTGTTTTTATCCTCTCAAAGCACACGATACAAATATATGGTTTCCTGGACAACTTCTTCAAAAGCCATCTGGTTCAGATGCATTGGGCCCAATCCTAACTTCACCAAATTCCCTCTTTAGAGTGTAAATAACAGTAATTGTGAGTTATGTGTAAAGCTTGCACAGCAGTGCAGCCAACCTCGCTGTCCGTAGCAGCCTGTTCTTGGGAGATCCAGGAGCCACACAGTGCCACATGTGCCTATCAGCTTGATCCTCCTTCCTGACGTTTGGGTGCCACAGGAATTCCTCTTCCTGGAAGAGTGAGGAAAATATTTGAAACTCATGAAAGACATTTGGGAAAGTCAAAACACACAGAGTGGGGAAAGGGACTGTTTTCATAATACAAAAAAGTTTAGCCAATAGTGGGGGGGAAAAAGCATTTTCACTTTCATTTGCATTTCTTCTTAGTAGTTTCTTAGTAGTTTTCAGCACTGCAAAGACGACCTTTGGCCTTTCAGCAGTGCTTTTGTCATTACCTGTATGCATCAGAGTGCATCCCATCTTTCTGATGGGCACTGAGGTATGTCATACGTACAGCAGCAGGTGTCTGTTAACGTTTGCAGGCACTCTTCCTTAAAACAGATAAATAAAAAGAAAAATAAAGGCAGAAAAAGAAATAATCAAAGATGTTGATCTGAGAAAGGCTGTTTAGGTGTGAGTTGGCTGCTAGTCTGTCTCTGCAGTGTCCCCGGAAACCCACTGGCAGACTGCCATTTCCCTGCCATCCTGACACGTGGCAAAACTAGCCTCAGAGCTGCTGGCGTATTTATATGGGGCATTTTGAAAGATTTTCTTGAGGTTTTCTAGATTTCATTTTTCTAAAACTGTGGCACAGCAGCAGATCAGGCAAGATAGAAAACAAATGTAAAAGTCATGTGAACACAATTTTGGCATGTGTAATAGGATGGAAATACTCTTCTGCTGGCTTGTGTAGATGTGGCACTTTGGAACATGTTTTAGTGGGCATGGTGGTGATGAGTTGGCGGTTGGACTTGATGGTCCTGGAGGCCTTTTCCAGCCTTACGTGATTCTGTGGCTCTATGATCCTGTTCTGTGGATAGTGTCAAGACAGCTGCAGCCTGAGTGAGACGTTGAGGCTGTTCCAGTGTGAAATAGGTTCCCTCTATACGGCTGGCAATGGAGGGGAATTAGCTTCCTCATGTTATGGCCTCATCTCATGTTTCCACTGAACAGCTCTTTGGTGGTGCCATCCGTGTGCACATTCTGCAGAAATGCCAGGGACTTCTCTGCAAGAGAAGGGATAGTGCTGGTCTTACAGCAACAACCGGTGACTCTGAAGTTTATGCAGAAAATCATTACAGGCTGTTTTCTACTTGTTGTGTTGTTACCTTCAGAGTACGTGGGCTTCAAGACTTAGGGTGAGATTTGGGTTGGAAAAGGTTTCCAATTATCTACATTCTCTGTAGGGAAATAAACCTGAATGTGAGCAGTGGGAAGGGAATTTCTGATTTTGTTATTTTTAGCAATTGCTTTGAGGACACCTGTCCTCAAAGATATGCTTTCCTTTAAACAATGTATTGTTTAGGATCAAAGGAGAAAAGCTTTTGTTTTTAGAACCCTGCGTATAGCACTAAAGAGCACACACATGCTTTTCCCTGGTCTCCTAGGGTAATCAAGGAAGTACCCCTCTGTGCATTACACTTAGCAGCATTTGAAGCTGAGGGATTTATAAACCCTTCTTTTTTTGCTGGCATATTTTGAAATGGAATTTCACTATATACTCACAGAAAAAAATGCTATTAAGAAAACATCACAATGGTTCCCAGTCAACAGTTTTTCTTTCATTTAGGTGAAATTATGGATAAAAACTTGAAGGGAAGCATCGACTTCAATTTATTGCTCCTCTTAAGGCAGTTAAATATTCCATTAACTGTAAGCTAAGGCATAATACAGGAGGTGAATGATGGAAGATTAATGACCTGGTTTAAAGGTACACATTAAGTCATTTTATTTCTGCAGCACAGAGTGAGAAGTCCCCAGCTGAACTAAGTCCATGAAAGGGAAAAAAAATACGAAGCTTATGAGGGAAAATGTTTTTCACTGTTAAACAAACCAGATTAGAGTCTGAGCCACACTGCATTTTTCAAAAGAGCCATTAAGTTTATTGTTCCACTTAATATTTATCTGAACTGGTACCCAGCCACCTCATCCAAGGTCATCGACTACCCCGCTGCAGTAAGTGTGCTTCAAGCAGGTCTCAATTTCTGCCCAAGGATTTTATATTGTAAGTACTTTGCTACAGCTTTACCAGCCTAAGGGATTCTGGAAAACATAAATCTTTGCCTGTAGTTCTTGATGAAGTGAATTGATATTGCTCTTTCTCAGGGTCTTGTTACAGCCCCAGTTACACGAAGTCCCATCAAGTGGCCAGCAAAGGCAGAGATGTGCTGCTAGCAAGGATGCCTGTGTAAGGGTCTGGTTTGGGCTACAGTGTGGGGAACCCCCAGATCTGAAGCTGAACTCAGCATGTAGGTTCCTTCTCAAGCCACAAGGGAAATCAGGGCTCTCCACCTGCTCTAGACTTGTGTGAAGGTGGGGGTTTGTGCTTCCCTTCCTCAGCTCTGGAGGGAGCCAAGCCACTAGCTTGCTCTGGAAACTGTTTGTTTTTCCAGATATGAAATTAGAAGAGACAAATCACAGTGTGTGTCTAGACTAGGGAAATGATAGTCTTTTTTAAATGGGCTAGGGCACAATGTGCAGCACTTGATCTGCATGAAAGATCTGTGAAATAATTCTACTTAGAGTGAATTATAATCTAAGACAACATCACAGTTTTGTAAACAAGCCTTCAGTTCCAACAAGTTATTACTGAATGGGCTTTTTCTTTTCTTTTTCACTCATAAATCTCTGTGAAACTAGAAAGAAGGAATGCTTTCTGAAGTATTTTCCTACAGTTTGGCAAAGCTGGGTGGCATTGCAATAGCATGTTTTTATTCAGCAACTGCAGGGAATTATGGAGGTGCTGGAGGAAAACTTTTATTATTATGTTGTACTGAGTTTGATTTATTCAAAAAAGTTTGATTTTAAATAACAAGCTTTGGGCTGTGAAACCATGATTTTCTGTTAAGTAAGACTTCATAACATATGTGAAATGTGACATATGAAATATAAGTCACACTCTGCTGCCAGTAGGTTCTATGCTGTGAGCTTTATTTTAGCAGCAGTGTAAAGCATATTTACTTTAAGCCCTAAATTGAGCACAGAATTTGCAATAAAATATTTTTAAATGCTACAGCAATAAACAAAAGAATATAAGAGAAAGAAAAACAATATTCCACAATGGTGTATTGGTTTTTTGTCGCTATAGCAAATACACTGCCAAGAATACCCTTAAAAAATAAAGCAGTTCAAAGTATTGCTGGTTCCTCATTTATTAATATTAGAATAATTGAAGAAAAACCTCGTAGAGCTACAGCATTCATTAGTACTGCTTTTCAGTAAGCACAAAGGCCCAGACAGAAAACAAAAGAGTTTTTATCAACAGCATTTTCGCAAGAGTGGTTTCTGAAGGCATTTGGGAGCTCCTGAGTGAATGTCTCCTCTTTTGAGGTTCAGCCTGCCTTGGTTTATCTCATATGCAGATCATGCCTGAGAATAATGCAAATTAGAATACTCTGACACACCTCAAATTGTGCACACCTCTGTATGGAATTAGGACATAGATTTAACCAGATATGTAAATATTCTAATTCCATAATATGCTGCACATAGTCTTCTTCCAGGAAATTCTTGAGAAATTGGAAGTTAAAGGCAATGTTGGGACAATACTGCATAAATCATAAAAATATCACATTTAATGTGGAGTTGATTTGGGCTCTGTAACTTTAGCTTTTACAGCTAATAGAGATCTCTCCTTTTAGGGACCATTCCAAATATCTCTTTGATCTGCAGACCTCAAATGTAATCATTATCAATATACAGATAGGTAAATGGGGGCATATCTTCATTAGAGGCCAAATGTTCAAAGATATTTCAGGATTGCCCTAATCCAAGTGTAGCACCTTCCACTTGGCCTTATTGAACCTCATTAGGTTCCTGTGGGCCCACTTTTCTAGCCTCTGTATGACATCCTTTCCTTCTATTGTGTCAACTGCACCACTCAGCTTGGTGTCATCAGCAAACGTGCTGAAGGTACACTCAATCCCAATGTCTATGTCACTGATAAAGATGTTGAAGACCACCCATACCAAGACAGACCCGTGGAGGACACCACTCATGTCCATCCTGCACCTGGACATACTGCCATTGACCACAACACTCTGGCTGCAACCATCCAACCAATTTTTTATTCATTGAACCTTCAAATCCATCTCTCTCCAACTTAGAGAAAAGGATGTGGTGCAGGATCATGTCAAAGGCCTTGCAGAAGTCCAGGTAGAGAACACAAGTTGCCCTTCCTTTATCAATCAGTGCTGTCACTCAATTGTAGAAGGCCACCAGCTTGGTCAGGCACGATCTGCCCTGGATTGGATTGATCCAAAAACGAAAATGAGGTCTTTCCTTCAAACACTATCACTGCTGTCTGCTGTAGCTCAGGTTAGGCTGTGAGATGCCAGTGTTGTGATCAGCCTGAGGGGATCTGGACTTTGGGTCCTCGTCTTTCCAGTATTTTCACCATTCATTCACAAAGTTTTGCTTCTGAAGTTTTGTACTTTTAAATCTTCTGAAGGATTCCTTAAATAAGTCTTTATCATAATTTTACTATTGAATTTACATATCAAAGAAATAGCAACAGTTAAGAGGACAGGTAGAAAAGTAATGCTGAAAAAGGACAAAACAGGCTTCTGTGTATCAAGTAACAAAAGGGTACAGAATGTGAATTTTGTAGAGAATCTAAACTAATGATCTTAAGTCTATTGCTATTTTTGCTTTTTAATTATTTGCATAAAGTATGCTTTTTGCTTAATTCCAGAAAGAATACTTTTTCATACTAACCTTTTAGTAAAACTACTAATGATGAATTTTTTCCTGTAAACCAGGCAGTAGGGTAAAGGAATGAAAATTCTTGCTTATAGACAGTGCTTACTAGAATGACCATGTCCATGAATATGCAAAAGAGATTCTCAACAGATTTCTTTACAGATATACGGAAACTGAAGATATTGTTGGTCCCTTAGTGACAATAATGCCTCAAAGTACATTTTCTCCTCTAAATTTATTTATTTGCTATTTACAATAAATCAATGGAAGCTTTCATGTTTTATCAGTCATTTGAGTTTAAAGCTCCCAAGAGAAGCACAGAGAGAGAGAAAGAGAGAGACTTTAAGTGTTTTTATCAATAAAATGGTGTGCTTCTTAATGTTTTTAAAATTCAGCATATATATTCTGGTATATGTGTATTTCTGCATATCATATAACCTATGAATTTTTACGAATGATGAATCTTTACTGATATATTTATTTTAACAAGTAGAGAATGATAGTGTTTTTATTCCCAAATATTGGAAGCAAGATTTTTAAGAAGGGTTCTGAGCAAGATTAAATGTTGTTGAAATCGATAAGGAGCTTTTGGGATTGAAATTCCTCCATGGCTGCCATCAGTTACGTATTCACTTGATTGTTGCATTGCTCACCTACAGTAAATAGTATTATTTGACTTGGCATCTGTTAGATACTGAATCAGGAACAGGTCGTGAATGTGCAGTAGTCTGAAGTAGAGAAATGTTAATAATTTTGAATTTCCAGTTTCTGCCCAGCAGAAACCAGGCATGGATCTGGAACTAGACCATCCCAGGGACCAGATTTTCTCTTGTTCCCTTTTGAGCTGTAAGAGCCAAAAAAGAGGATGCCTTTGGGCTATATCTGTCAGAAAATTCTGTAAGATAAGTAGCTTCACTATTCTGCAGATTTTCTGCAAAATGTTACAGACCAAAGAATCTAGGGAAGGTTCACCTAGACTTCTAGACCTTGACATCTATATTCTTTTATGTAAAGGTATCTCTGAGAAAAGCTTCATTTTTTAAACTGCAGTTATTTAATATGACCATGTGTGTGCATGTGTACATGCAGTTTTAAGCAGTTTTAATGGACTAAAACTTCAGGTCAGCTGTTTCTGTGAGGTCCGAGGAAGTTTCAGCACACCTAACAATTTAAAATATATATATTTTATTTCTGTAGTTTTCAGCTGTGCAGTGAAGTTAGTCTATTTCAGCAGATAGGTGGCTGAAAATGCAATGGCAGAAGAATAAAAGATTAAATGATATTGACTCTTTCTTGCTCTTTCGCTCTCTCTCACTTACAAGTTCTATATTAAAATACAAAAGCTTAAAGATTTAGATATATTTAGCACTTAATTATTTTCTATTTAATTACTTGGCACCAACTAAATGCAACCTCATTAATTGCTAATGTTGTTGTGATAAACTAGCAGACATCATTATATTAACTGGCTCTCTGAGAGACATCTCAATAACATGACTACATCCAGTGTTTGCAATGACATAGAGCTTGGACAAATAACGAGGAAGGTAAATTATAATCTCTGACTATAGGCCCTAACTTTATTTACATCTAAGATAAAAAAAACTAATTGCATTCATAGAATTTTGTGAGAGAAGTGTCTTTAACAAAAAATCAACTGGGATTCACAAAGCTGTGACTGCAGTGAGAATTCATAAAAACAAAATTTTTGCTTCTGTAACGATTTAATTTTTTAAAGATTAAAGACTAGATTGCAACAGAGGTCAGGCTGGCTCTCTAAATCCCACACTTTATCTGGAAGATTTTCAACAAAAAATGACAAAAATTCCCCTAAATAGAAATGTTTGCTAATGAAAAATGTGAAGCATAACAAGTCTTCAAGTTTAACTGTTTAATTAAATTTAGTGTCCTTCTGTTACTTTACTCTCACTTCCTAGTCTTCCTTCATGCTCCCAGTCATACAACCAGCAAAAAAGCACTTTGCATTTTAATAATCCTACTTTCTGTCCTGTGATTCAAACAACTTTCTTTGTAATTTGTTGATGTAATCTGTCTGTAACAGAAGAAGACATTGGACATGTTCAAACTTACATCTTATTTTGAAATTCTTCTCATACAGTAGCTTTTACAAAGCTTCTGATGGTTGTTCCTGAATTCAGTGGTGGTTGTTCCTGAATTCAATATATTGATTGGCCAGGGATTGATTAGTCATCACTCTACATTTGGGACTAGTTAAATACTTCAACTAGTAGATAAAAATGTGCATTTTTTAGAGTTTAAGGAGCATAGGGGAATAGTTTCATTGAACATGTGGATACATTGTGATTTTCTTTTTCCCAGAGGTTTGATCTAGGGTTATTTGGTTTTATTCAAGCAGGCTGCAAGATGGACTTGTGATCACAGTAAGAGACTAGTGTGTCGTTACACCAAGGCCATGCTGCCCTGTCTGTCACTTGTTTGCTGTATTATAGAAAAAGCATACCACATCTGACATTGTCTCCATTCATTCATTTCAGTTAATCCATCTCTTTGAAGGAAAACTGATGAACGCACCACAGAAAACTGCTTCTACATGCAAATGTGCTCACTGGGAAGAAAAGTGGCTTTTTACTCCTGGCTAACCACTTTATTGAGCAGGATCTGGAACCCACATCTGCCCCTTCTCAAGAGAATATACAATGCCATGGCATCCTTGTAACATTGACTTTCACTCAAGATCCTGACATTTCTATAATAAGACATAAGCACTCACACAGGGCATAATGCCTGGTGCCCAGGCTCATGTCCCAGCTCCAGGCATCTGAATGCCTTGGACTGTGTTCCTGAGTGTAAGGAGCTTTCCCATTGACTGGTATACATGATACACAATAAGACTTAACATTTGTTTCACAGCCATGCAAGGAAGATTTTTTTGGTAGACCAATCTAGGATCTGCTTAGCAGAGTGAACATCCTCCCATAGCTTTGTGAACTTAGACCTTGCTTTGTCAGCCCCACGAAGTGGGGTCTCTGGGCCTGCCCAGCAGCAGGCAATTGGGAGCACATCTGATGAAAAGCCAGAGTTCTAAGGCCTGGAAACAACAATTTGTGCTTAAAGCAACTAAATTTAACAACAAGTGCTATCAGAGCTGCTATGTCTTTTGTGCTTTTGTTATTCCAGGCTGTAGTCATAAAGCATTACAAATGTTTTAGTACAAAAGAATCTATGGATGCATGCCAATGTGGGTAGAAAATGCCCACTCTTAATGCAAGCCAGCAGGTGTCCTGCTCACTAGCTAGCAAAACTAATTGCAGGTAACTGGCACATATCCAAACAAGCACTATTCATCCCTTTATTATCACAAATCTTTGCTGTCACTTCTTAATCAAGTCTTCATTCATAATTCTGCTTCAATTTTGTTTACATTTCTAGAATGATTGATGTAAACACAGTTTATGCTCAGCAGTTATTTTGCATGAAGATTAAAACTGTAGCGAGCAGCTTGTAAGATATTGAGTCTTGACAGAAAAGAAACAAAAAAATTCTCTGGCAAGACTGGGAAATCAGAAATAAGCCGACTTCATCCAAATTATCTTTTTTCTTGCCTAGTTCCTTAGATCCAAATTTAAACCAAATTTTCCTGCTTTTCAAGGGACAGCATTACTAAAACTGTTCTCCTTTTTGTATAGGAAGGAAAATTTCCTTTGTGGCTTAGGCTGTGGAAAGTAAACTAAAGGAATTGTTTATGTAAGAAATGAAAAGCAAGTAAGAAAACGTTGGGAAAATTAGCTGCTAGCATTTTAAAATAGTTCAGTTGTTTCCTGGAAACTATTTATTAACCGTCAAGCAGGCAAATTTCTATTTCTTCTTGTTGTGTTATCAAGCTGATGGCAAGGAATTCTCTTTCATGTGTCATCCAACTAATGAACACAAAGCCATGTACCTGGACACCTGGGCCATGATCCGTATATTGTAGTTAATGCCATCTTTCTCGGTTCTTTTGTGACTTGCTTCTTGATTTGAATTTAACTTCACATTAGATTAAACTCTCCATTCTTCTGGTTAATTATTTTCTTTCATTTTAGAGCTTTTGGCTTCCACCTGCTTTATCTCCAGCTCCCACTACAGTTTTGTTTTAGCTTCCTTGTTCCTCATATTTGCCTATTTGCAGAGATCTAAGGTTTTGATTACAGGTAGCCAACAAAACCTCCCCTGACTTCTGCTAGACATGAGTGTGAGTTCAGCACTTACAAAATTCAGACTGCTCTATATGAGGAGATCCATTGGAAGAGTAGCTGTTCAGAAATTGCTGTTGCAGTGAAATTACCCACATCAAAAACTCCTAATTTTAACCTACACATCCATGGAATGATAGTGATGTTAACTTATGCAAATGTTGAGGCATTTTCTTGATGAGCATTGAGACTTCATTCATTACTCTTTGTCAAATATGCTTAAGATCCATATTTGTCACAGTAATTACAGTGTGTGAGGTGGGGAGGGACATAAAGAGGGGTGACTAAGGAGTCTGTTACTGAACAGATCAAGAAATGGGTCTGTGTTTTGCTTCCATCACCTTTAATATACTCAGAAGCTCTGATATGGCCTAATCTGTTAACGTAAATTGAAAAAAGTCATGATAGCAAAAATGAAAAAGGAAGGAGTGCATCAGGAGGCAGAATTATAATTAAAAAAGCTCCCTTTATCTAAAAAATTCATTAAAAACAAAGAAGCATTCAAACACACAAAGATATATAGCACATAAGTTTTAATTAAAAGTGCAGCAGCTGCTTTGCAGTCTTAGCATACAGCACACATTTCTGTCTTACAAACAACGATTGCCTAGTTCTAATATTTCATGTTTGAGAACATCTCTGGGTCTAACATTACCACCAAGCTTCACACTGAAATACAAAACCACTCAAAACTCTGTGAGAACTTCAGCAGTACTCAGCTATTGGCCCTGGGAAAACCTATGGGGAGCCTTGACCCAGCTCTTTGGGCACCCTGCTCCGGTGTAGTAAAAATATTTGCAAGCATCAGTCATTTTAGACAAAGGGTTCTGATGTACATGAAGCAGTGTTTCTCCCAGCTCAGCCTTTTTTTGATTTTCTCCAAGATTTTATGTATTTTTCCTTACCTGTAGATTGAGATTCTCATAAAAAAAAAATAAAAAAAAAAAAAAAAAGTTTCTTGTTATTGACTTTTTTAAACTCCTCCTTTAAAAGGTCACACGTTTCATGCCAAAAATCACCCATCAGTTAAATGAAGGTCTCACTGATAATTTGCTTTCGCACATTGAAAAGTTATGTTTTAGGAATAAACTTCTTTAAGGAATTTTGCACACTTGCATTCTCAGCTAACCAGGCAAACACATCTCCAGGTCATAATATAGTGATTTTCCCCTTCATTGGACCAAAACAAGACTTTATACAGGATTTGCATCTTCAGAGGAGGAGCAGGATTAGGCCTCGTGCTGATCTGTGCCACAGTGCTGGCATTCACATGCCATAGTGTTAGCATTTCACAGGTACCTTCACTAAGAAAACCTCAGAAACTTTACAAAACACTGGAAAATATGCAAAATCACAGGTAGTCAAGTTAGAGCAAGATTAATTTTATCTCTTGGGTTACTTTTGCACTTTAAATTGGTCTCTTGCCTTATCCTAAATCATTTGATTAATGCACAGGCAGAGCAGTAGATGTTTGTGCATTTCTAGGAACTCGCTTATAGATGGATCAGAGTAGTTTTGAGATAACAAAAAAAAAAAAATTGAAAGTATTTATTTATTTAAATGCTGTTTATTGTTTTTCTTTCTTTGGTTTTTGTTGAGCAGTCCTATCATGAGTGTCCTTCATAAATAGTCTGGCTTCTTGCATAAATTCAAGCCAAAGCATTGTTAAGAAAATATTAGAGCAATTTATATTTCTGCCAAGGTTCCTAAATTCTCTTCTTCATAAAAAGCACAAGGTAAACTCCAGAATAAACGCAGCTCTGCCTTCTTTTGATTTTCTCCAAGATTTTGTTGCTTGTAGACATTTTGATAGGTGAGACAAAGAGCTGCAGGTTTGCAGCCTGCAGGTTGGGAAAGGCAAAGGGACTGCACCAGGAAAGTGATGCTGGGAGGGCTGCTGGGTGGCAAGCAGTAGTGCAGGATGCACCAGTGTCATGGATGAGCAAAGAAAAATGCAGTACTGCTGTAGCTGCTGTGAAAATAACCATGGTGCTGAGACCTTCTAAAGCCTTTGAGTACAGCTGTTGAGCAGCTCCCACAACTAGAGCTGATCTATTTATGGGGTAACTGAAGACATTCCCATTTCACCACTGCTTTTTTTTCTAGAGATGACATTATAAATGTTCTGTGAAAACCCCAGGTTAACCCCATCAATAATCAGGCTCAAAGAAAAATCAGTCTGCTCATTTTACATAACAAAACATGGGTGGCAGATTGGGCACTGCTATGCTGAATTGCAGGTGCTGTTTGCAAATTACAAATAAAGTTCCTACCAATCTGTGAATCATTGCTTTTACTAGTATAGTTCTCTTGTCTGAGATATGGGTGAATGCTGTATAATTAGATAAGCCAGCTGAGTTATGATACTTGAAAGTGTTTGCAATATCTGGATGAATAAGCAAATGACCTTCATGAAAAATGAAAATCAACAGTCAGATATTGTTGTAGTCAGAGTCTTTACAATTAATGATAATCAATAATAAACAAATAGAGATAGACAGGCAAATAGTTTTTCTACAAGTTTGTATTGTTGGTTGTGGAAGTTTGCTTACTAATCATTAGCTGTAGCTGGCTCACAATTTTGTTTCAGTTGTTCATGCTGTGAGAATAGCAGCCTTCAAAGGTTTTGAAAAATATTGTCTTCTAGTATAAACAGTGCTTATTTGACATCTAGCTAGATCTTCTCTTTCCTTGGTTTACATTTAGCAGTGATGACCACATCTTGCTTCTGAATTTCTGTGGCTCTGTCAAAACTCACTGAGTTTAATGCTAAAAAAATAAAAAAATAAAAAAAAAAAATAAAAAAGCTAAATATACCCAAGGTTATTTTAAACAAGACCCCATCTTGTTTAATCTTAGTTATTGAGTTATTCCCTGCGGAGATGTATTGGATTTGTGTGTCTCAGGTCTCTCAAGAGGGTTCTCAGGATTCTCTCAAACACCACTCTGATTTGTGTGCTCGCTCCTACATGGGAATAGCAGTGAACCAAAACTTCAGGCCAAAACTCCTGAAAATGACTTTTTAATACAGAAATTTGAACTCTTCCATCATAAGTATATGATTTTTTCTTCTTAAGAGAATATTATTTGAATGATGGGAAAATTGGCTATACATTTAATTGAGTGAAAACAAAGTTTAAATCAGAGCCTGATAATTTTATTCAGAATATGTTAATGACTTGACACTCGTGCTAATGTTAATTAGATTATTCTGAAATAGAAGCACATGTTTCTAACAGTTGGCACACTTTGTCAGTATATGAACAACAATGTTTATTTCCTTGCTAGTTTCCTGATCTTTCAGTATGAATAATTGAAACATTTTAGTACTGGAAACTCAGTATTTAATCCCAGGCCAAACATAACATTTTGTTTTATTTTTAGGCAGAAATGCAGCCATACATCAAAATAATGAGGGTATATAAATCCATGGATATGCTCCTATGATTACTGCTGAAAGTATTTGTATGAAGAAAGCCTTGCTATCTTTTCTGTGCTCTTATTAAATTGGTGCTTCTAAACATTTTCCATCCAGGCTCTTCTTTTGTTTAGAGCTACTGAATCAAGTAATTTATCATTTATATTCTACAAAGATGCAGAACTTTGATCAATAGAAGTTGAGAGCACTCAGTATCCTTCAAATGCTCGCAGAACTTCTGTATATTGTATGCAGAATTCGCTGCTTTAGAGGATAGTCCCAAGGGACTGAGTGATCAACCAAAAGGATATACTAGTAATTTTTGTGTTTCTCAGCAATTTGAAACACTTGGCATACAGCCACTTTACTGTTTAAAGTTCAGACCCATTAATCCCATTTATCAAAACATCCCTCTCTATTTGAAAAGCAACCCCTCCATCATTGTCTAGCCTATCAGATACTCTTAAAGTTGCACCCAGTAGCAGAATCCATCTCTGTATAAGAAATGAAATCTGATGGATGATAAGCATGTGTTTATCTTGGCAGTTTAGAAAGACTGCTTATCATTGTAGTGATCAGCAGGTCATACTTACAAGTACGGCTGGGCCAGAGACGTTCTAACCTAACTGAAAAGTCTCTTGACTTTGATATAAAAATATGTGGAGAAAGCTTCTTTTGTAGCACTGAGTGGCTGGGATGAGCTCTTCAACTGCAATGACACCTTCAGAAAAGCTGCATTTATTGTTTTCTTTTACAATGCTATAATTCTGTGCTGAACACCAGGAATGGCTTGCAAATCTCACATGGTTGGCAGCAGGCTTTCTTCCTTTCCCAGATAATACCCCCTTCAGTAACACGCCATTGTAGGCATGTGTATTTTGGGCAAACCCAAACCTGTGCTTAGACCTGAACTTGCTTCTTTCCTACCTCATGTAGACAGGAGACCATGTCTGATTTTGGAGAAAATGTAGAAGGGCCAAGAAGGAAATCCCAAGCCCATGCTGTTTCTCATTCAAAATCAGTAGGAAAGGATTATTTGTGGGCAGCGTGTCTGCAGAGGGCTGGATCAGAAAAGACTGAAGCCTTTTACCCATGTCCTGGCCCATGGTTAAGACCTAAAGCAAACCTAGAAACAGAAATCAATGCAAAGCTGTATTTCTAGACCAAGCCATTCAGTGAAGTATTTCTGAACTCCTTCAGTTATTTACTTCTTGTCTTAATTTGCCCAATGATCTTTAAAGAACTTATTAAAAAAAAAAATGAAAGAAAGAAAGAAAAGAAAACAGGGAAAAAATACCTAATCTATTTGGATTAAAGGATTTATAAATTTTATCTAATTTCATCACTGAAATGTCAGATTTTTCAGCAGCCCTGAACTAGAACTATACATGGATCCTTTTTGGATCAAAGGCTCAGGTTTGCTTTCAGTTTAAGGGTTTTATGTGAAACCTCAAAGAAAAAGTCAAAAACTGAAACTTAGAAGCCATGGCCACTTTCTGCTTTCAAACTATACTTTTAATTCACACTGACCCTTAATATAAGAGGAAAGGCCAAAAAAAATCAAGTTACAGGTATTTCTACTGAAAGATATGAGAAACAGTTGCAGAGAGGTTATGCGTAAGCTTTCCAAAGAGAAATATTACTTACACGACTCAAATGGCAACCGTCAGGTAAAAAAAATAAAAAATAAAGTGCCCTTAGTGTATTTCTGCTTACTCTGATGGTGGATTATGCTGAATCTGAGCAATGTGCTACCAGGCAGCAAACCCACATTGCTTTGTGTTTCACTGCCTCTGTCAGGAGGTGTAATTAGCAGGTTTACGAGAAGTTTACTTGCTTGCTCCTTTCTCAGCTATTTCCTGAATGCCAGTATTTTCATTTGTTTCAATCTTGTCCAGCCCGTACAGAAGAGCCATGTAACAGAATAAGTCCTTGAACGTTTTGTTCTTTTTCAGGATTCTTAATCAAGGAAAGAGCTACTTTTTTCTACTTTTCCAAGTAAGAAAATCAGAAACCAGTCTGACACCTTTAGGGAGTTAGATTGTGATTATGAGTGAGCTTCTATTTTCTTTAATGAGACAGAAGGAAATTGCCTCTTTTTTTTCTGAAGCACAAATTTCCACTTAGTATAATACCAAATTTTGTTACCTAGCAATGTCTCATAGACTTAACAGTAAGTTTGTAATTGTTTTCTTTTATCTATGTGACTAATGAAACCTACATGATAAAGGACTGTAGTAAGAGGTAAATGAGAATATTAGGAGTTTTTATATGTCGAGAGGTTTATATATAAAATGTGGAAATTAAATTAGGCTTCATTCTCCCAGAAATGTATATCTTGGCCCTTGTTATACTGCATATATTTAATTAAAATGCTAATATATTTGGCTGCAGTTGTAAAATTATTTTAAAAGAAAGTAATTTCTTCTGGGGCCTTATTTGGCTTCTGAATTAAAAGAAGTAGAGATGCAGAGATAATAATAAGGTCTGCTGGGAGACTGGTCAGAGACTATTGTTGCGAGTTTATTTAGACCTCCAGTAAACTCAGATTAAAATGTCTCCCCAAATTAAGGTTTCTTATAATTGTGGTTACTGCATTAACATCAAAACCAGAAATGTTTTCCTCATGCTTTTTCCCTTGCTTAGTTGTTACAATTACAGTTGCAGAATTCTGTCTGAAGTTTCATAGATCCCAGAGTAATACACTAACGTATCCATTTCCTTTATCTCCTTAAGTGTAGTCTAAAGTAGAGCTGTCTTTTCAAAGACACTGTGATTGGAATGACTTATGCTGACCAGTTCCAATTTTCTCTCCTTGTAAATTCTATTTAGTGTTACAAAAACAATTCAAAGGCAGATTGTAGGTGCCACACATCTCCTCTGACCTTTAAATCGAATTTAGTATTTCACGCTGTAGTAGGCCACCAAGCAAAACTTGACAGCTTAATGAAGTGGAAATTTTAGGCAATAAATCTGAATTCTTCCATCATTCATGAGAAATGAAATCAAAGTTTTGCCTTATTATTGAATATCTCCCAAACAAGAGTTTCTGAATCTTGGGTAGAATAAAAACTTGCATTGTCAGAATGCCCTAAATAATATATCAAGGAACATCCTACTGTCTGCTTTAGCTCTGGGATAGCCTGCATGACATGCAGCAGTCATCTTGAATAAGATCAATTAATTCAATGCCATGATTACATTATCAATAATGAGCTATGAATTTCAGTGCATGTCAATCACAAAAAAGCTCCCTTCCCCTAGAAATAGAGGGTATAATGCAGAAGATACTTGGTCAAATATGAAATAATTTGTGTCAAAGATAGGATAATGTTACTCCCCGTCGTTCATATAAAATGATGTTTCCCTGCTTGGGACTGTCAGTGAGAGGAATTGTTGTCAGTCCTTGTAAGGAATATTATGGTGTAGATTCTTATGAAAACAGCTGCACTAGTTTTACTGACAAAGCAGTTTTATAGAAATACCTTTTTTTGACAGTGATATGTGCCCACGGTTAAGGGCATTGTGAAAGATGCTTGTGGTAATGACAATGGGAAATGTTGCTTTGGAATTAAGTGCACAACAAAAAACAGAGAACAATTAAAATGTTTCAGACTGCATCAGAAACAAATAATACCATTTATGGGTAGAAAAAAGCCTTTCAGGTGCAAAATTACTAAGTCATAGAAGATCTGTTTCCATTCAAGGAAGTATGTGATTGTACGATTGTCTAAAGCATGTTTCTCAGTGACTTGCTAAAGCAAAATCTGATGCATCATGGGCTAGAATTATGTTCTGCTGTGCAAAGCTACAAGCCATCTATGTGTCTCTCACAGAAGCCTTGAATTCTTCCAGTGGTTTACCATGGCTTGTTGCCATGTTGTTACAGCCATTGCGTTTTTATTACATTGCATGTGCTATACCCCCTTCGATTTCTCACCAGATGTTACCATCTGCAATGCCGTGGCTCCCATAAGAATTTTTGTACTGTTTTCTTAGTTGCTGCCCAAAGATAGGCTAAACTCAAGTTGGATATTAGGAAAAACATTTTCTCAGAGAGTGGTAATGCATTGGAACAGGCTGCCCAGGGCAGTGGTGGAGTAACCATCCCTGGAGGTTTTCAAGAAACGTGGAGATGTGGCACTGAGGGACGTGGTTTGGTGGGCATGATGAGGATGGGTTGATGGTTGGTCTTGATGATCATAGAGGTCTTTTCCAACCTTAATGATTCTATGACTCTAAACTAGTCTGTAAAAACATTTGTAGTACAATTCTATTGAAACATGGACAGCAGGGGACAGATGTGCATGAGACTGTGAGTTTCTGTTTGATGTGAGGAGGTTATGTGAAGCGCTTTAAAATAAGCCCTCCTCAAAGAAGGAAAAATTGAACTTATCTGATTTCTGGCATTATACCTGTCTAGGAATATGTGTTTTGTAAAATATCAGGAGTTCTGAAGCGGTCTTTTTGTTCTGCAGGAGAATGAAACTCCGATCTTTTGAAAATTTTCAGAAAAGTGAGATCTGCCCATAGCTGTGCAATTAGGACATTTATCTGGGCACAAACAAGCAGAGTGGGATATGACCTCAGGCTTTCCATGCCTTACGCAAGTTCCTTCTCTCTCATGTTTTGATTAGAAATTTAGCTTTGAACTTGGAAAATGTTCCTATGTCAGTAATCCGACAGGTTCCCATGAGGGAAAAAGGAATTATTTCACTTTCCACAGAAAATTCTCATCTTCAGCTGCCAGGTGAAACAGCCTAACAGTATCCAGAGTGTGATTTTTTAGAATCAAGACATCTTTTCACACTTTTTATATATCTATTTGACCTGTGTTTCCCTTGGAAAACCTGCTTAGCTTAGAAGGCAACGTGAAAGGATCAAGCCTGCACTCTGCTCCTTGTAGAAGTCACTCCGTGGGCTTTTGTGGACTTTCATAGGCTGGAGCCAGGGCTGAAAACCATTTTTGGGAAGGAAAAAAAAAAAACAAAAAAAAGAAATGGCAATGCCATCACACCTCACTCCTATTATTCTAAGTGCTGAAGCAGGGTTTAAATGAGTCCATGGACCCTTTCGCACATCTTATGTCTCAGAATGAATTTTCTAGTAAGACAGAGAGGACAGATGCTTACTGCTTGCTTGCCAAGTTCCTCTTTAATTCTTTTGAAATAAATCATTAGGTATTTGTGTAACAGTAGAACTGTGAATGAGCCTAGAAGATGTACCTCTCTTTGTCCCCTCTTTACGAATGAAACCAGGCTTCAGACATTACCAATACGTTCTCTATAAATTCGTGGACTTCACTAAGACATTAATCTTGCAACAGGGATGGAAAAACCATTATCCATCATATGAGTCACACTGAGAATATCTGATAAAAATAGTAAAGGAATTGGAATTTGCTTTTATAACTTTAGTGTAAGCGAGAGTTCAGATGGGATCCATTGTTAATGTGTTCATTTACTGTCTATTATTAGCAAAAAATCCATTACTTCAATGGAAATATCAGTAGCAATGTATGTAATTACATTTCTTTTTTCCTTTTTGTGCTTGCATGAAAAGGGAAGACATATTAAAAGACAGTAAAATCTGCAGTCAGGAAGGTAAGGCAATTCTGCAGGGAAAAGTGCCGTTCTCCACACCCCCTATATTTGCAAAAGATAGTAAACAGAAAAAAAATTAAAGTTGGGAGGAGTGAATTAAACATTTCCAACAATGGTGGATCCAAAACCTTTCAAAATTGTAGCAGGGTTCCCACTGTTTTTTTTAAGTTTGGAAGGACCCAGGGATCTGTAAGCAGCAGCTGGCAGCTCCAGGCTGCCTGGGGTAACACTGGGTGATCACTGACATACCAGCATCCACTTCCCAGCCTAAATACTAACAAACCCAATGTCTGGAGACAGCATATAGGACTTTTTTGCAGCTCTACTTACTGGCACGAACACAAAATAATTGCCAGAATGATGACCAGGTTATTTTGGATGCTTATTGTACCGAGGAACTCCGAGAGGGCTTTTTGGTTAAGGAGAAATGGAAATGGAGAAAAATACTTGCCTATATCTCTCAGCAGGGGATTGAGGCCCAGAATTTAATGTTTAATACACTTGTACTATTCACACAGATCATTGAAGCGGTCAGTCAGTGTAGATGCTTGGAGAAAATGTTGCTGCTAGACTTTATAGGATTCTTTCAATATTTCTGGGTATTGTTTGTTTTTAAACATCTACAAATGCAAAAAATAAAAAAGAAAATAACAAAAAGCACCTTATTTTATTACTGAAAAACAAATTGCCTGTCAGCTCTCCCTGCGTTTCTACAGTACAATGCAAATGGGAGAAAAGGGCTTAAATTCTTTCTTTTAGATATTATTCATAGGATAATAACAGATGAATTTGCTCCCAAAGTAAAGATATATTATTTCAAATTGGTCCTATATTTAAATATGAAATGAGCTGGCATTTTGTCATGTCAGCTAATGAAACTGCTGGGAAAAATCTGAGGATGAAAAATAGACAATTAAATGGTTTATTTGAAGACAAAAGAGGGATTTGCATATCTCTTTATAATGATGAGTTTGCAGTTCTTTTCATCGAGGGTACCAACAAAGTGTAAATGTAAATCTGTAATGTGTCTGAGATCCAGAGCACTTCAGGTTACTGGGGTAAGAGTCCTTTATGTTACTGCTGTCATCTGCAAAGACATGCCCCTGGCTGGGAAACACAGAAAAAGTAACAGATAACCATTTCCTTTCATGATGCCAGAACTGTAATTCCATCAAATATTTGGCTTGCAAAAAGGGACTTAAGACATGCACACAACGGATGCTGCTAAAAGCTCAGTATTCATTGCCTTCAGCATTTGCAGTAATTGTAACATATTCCTATACTTAAAAATGAGATATTGCAACTTAAGAGACTTTAATGACTCTCACGGCATGTTTCAGCATAGGCAGGTGTAAGACAAGGCAGAGGAAACGGTATTCTGGGACAGGCCCCTGGTCAGTCTGTTGTGCAGAGACCACAGGAGTTGAACGAGACCAAGTGGCTGTATTTGTATTAAGGCAGATGGACTGTAATTTATGTAAGAAGATGACTGCAGGAAACCAAGAGAAAAAAAATATGTTGGTTTTTGCATAGTGCAACAATTCATTCAGATATTGCAGCGCTGTCTGGACAACTCAATCATAATCAGGATCTGCATGCACTAGAGGAAAACAGGCACAGGACAACAGACAGCCTTTAGAATTACAGTTCTGATTAAAAGAATCCTAGGATAAGATGATCCTGTACAGGTTGATGCAGCAGCTTGCCATGGCTAACACAGTAGGAGCAAGGCTAGGAACAAAGACCAGATCCAAGGCCATGTACCCTGAACAATTCACTTTTGCAGTTTCAGAAGTGATTTGATGACATCCTTGTGTCTTGGATATAGAAATCCACTGTCTTACTGTCACAGCGGTATCAATACCTGGGATGCATTTTCACACAGCCATACAGATGATGGATATTATGTGTCTTCACAAGTTTGCCTTGCTAATCTTTCATGGTTTCCTAGGCAATGAAAAGGGAATGTACAATAGACCACAGATTTTCATTTAGTTTGTATTCAACAGTAATGGAAGTGTCTATGTTGGCAATAAAAGAAGTAATGTAGGATCAGAAAATAAATAAGATACATAAGGAAGTCAGCCCATAGTGGTGGCCAGAAAACATAATTTCTATCTCATTTTTAATGTGAGATTGAAAACAGTATCAAAAAACAAGACACAAAGCAAGCCTTTCCCAAACAGGATTCTCTCCAATTTTACAGGGGAAAAAGCTCTTTCAAAAGACTTCAAAAGGACATTTTTGGTAGTTTTTTTCTTTTTTTCCTGTTTCCTGGAAGAGAGTTGATGCCAGATCCATCAAGTTCTGTTGATGAAAATGATATTTTCTCAGAGAAAATGCTGGTTTCTAAACTACCATTCTCATTGAAAGTTCTTGTCTGTCTTTTCTTTACCATCATCTAGCAAAAGCTTCTAGGGAATAAGACACTGACTACGTTTAAGGGTCATTTAAAATCATTTGTTTAACTTACTTGGACCTAGACCATTCAGGTCTGTGGAGAAAAAAATAAAAGAGTTACTGAAAGTGAGATCTCCAAATAACATTCAAGAGTATACTGCTAATGTCTGCTGGAACTTCTGCTCATCAGCCGAGTCATTTCCTATATAGCTTGATAGCCAAGGCTTTGGAAAAGGAGACACAGAAGTAATCTCAATAGTTTGATTTTCATGGCATATTTTAAGTAACGGTTTGTACCAAACTCCTGTTACATTTGCCCTAAAGAATGTGTTTCCATGCAGACTCAATTCTTAACACTTTTAAGGATGGTTCTAAACATTTGCTATTCCACAGACCCCAGTGGCATTATTATTTATCTAGGGGGAAAGAAGATAAATTAAAACCCAATGGATGTAATGCTGGGATTTTGGAAATAGCCTAAAATCAAAATCTTTGAAAATCTGTCTGTATCATATGTATTTTTGTATAGGACTTTCAAGTATCTTTCAAGTTCTTTCAAGTATTTGACTGTTGAGTGCTTGTAATACAAATTGCAAATTTATCCATTTGGTCTGTAAACATGAAAAGTGACTGACTTGAAATAACAGAATTGAGAGGTGCCAAGGGAAATATCGTAACTAAATATATACACGTTATGGTGGACAAATATTGTCTACTAGCTGAGTAGGAAATTTAATTCCCACTAAAATTGGGAATTAGGTGTTGGACTCAATGATCCTTGCAGGTCCCTTCAATTGAGGTTATTCTACAAGTCTGTGAAATGCTTTGGGTGCCAGACCCTGGCCCTTCTGAAAACCCACTAATCGGGGTACCTAACTTCCTGATGCTAGGAACACACAGCAACAGGTGGCAGCTAACAAAATACAATCTCTGCTCTTAATTGCTGAGAAACTGAGTTATCTCCAAGTTAACCATCCCTGTAGACCCTGGAGATACACACAGGCCTTGGCAATACATCCTGGTCTTCTAATTATAGGTATTGTAATGAAAATTTCATGCAGATAAATATTTTAATAAAATTAGGGTTGGAGTTGGTTGAGATTTTTGTTTTGTTTTTCAAAAGGCCCATCACTTAGGAATATCTGTTCGTGTTTGGTTGTTTCATGCCTGGGGCCTTTGTTTAGCCTTTAACAAACATTGCTCAGGGAATACTGCAGCCGACAAATGGATGGGCTTTCTTTTTTTAGATGTGATGTATCATCTCTGATTTTGCAAAATGTATGTAATTATAATTAGTGAGACTGTGTCACAGTTGGCATTTTTTGGTGTGTTTGCCTGTTATCACAGTGTAAACTACTTTAAGCTGACAGAAGCTAAGGATTTTTTACATTTATTTCCAAAATCATTGCTCTAGGCTGACACTTTAAAAAAAAAAAATAAAAATCCAACTGTGTATTGACTACTTAGAATGGCTGTTTCATGTATCATGTTGTGAAAGCATCTAGTTATTCCTCTGAGTCTTCTAGTAAAGTCTAGCATATTCACAGCAGGTAAGATTTATTGGGCTGGTGATTATTTTAATGTGCCAAGTTATCTGATCTGTACAAAGAGTCACAGATGCCAAGCCTCAAAGCTCCATGAAAGTCTTGTCCTTCATGGTTTGCCCAGTGTCACATGGATAGTTAATGGGCCACTTGGGGAGGGAATGCCAGGAAGCCCCCGTTATCATCCCCCAACTGGAAAAGGAAGCATCACAAATTTCTCCAAGATTTCCCAGATTAAATTTATTAACTATGAACACTAAGGAGTGACCCTTTGTCTTTCTAGCTATGCCAGCTTCCCAGGGAGCACAGCCCTTGTCTCTTTGAACACATTCCTTGCTCAGTGTAATCTCTGACTAATTTGCTGCCAGCGCTGCAGAGAGGAGGCTTGTGCCTGTTGGCATGAAAACCCTTTTCCCTGAAAAAATGCCCACACATCAGAAAAGGGAACAAGAGGGTAGTGGGGTAATATTGCCAAGACTTTTCCTTCTGTAGCCAGTCATAAGCCAAGTAGTCAGTCAACCTATACTGATTCTTGCAAAACTCCAGGTGAGTGCACAACTGACAGCGCTGACAAGTCAAGTGGATGAGCCCTAACCATCTGCACGAGCTGTGGATGAGAAACTCTCCAGCTTCAGAAGCAGTTTCCTGTAGCATGGTCTCAGCAGGACCTTCTTTAAGCGCTGGCAGAGATTCAGACTGTGTCTGAGTACGCAAAAGACACTTCTGCACCTGCCATGTCAAATCACCCCGTTCTCAACAACGAAAAACGACTCTGGCAAAATAATTTGAAACCAGTGTCTAAAACAGATTAACACAGAATAGCTTAATAAAAAGCACAACATATATTTTTTACTGCTGACATTTGTTAAAGGATTGTTCTGCTCTCTGATGGTTTTTAAAGCAGAAATAGAAAAGCTCATTCTGCCAAAAATGCTTGAATGTTGTATTGAGCCAGATAACTACTACAAATTCCTTCACTGTATGTTATGCCTTTAAATCTCTAGGGACTCCTCTGGCTTTTGAGGTAGACATCCATTTTGTATTCAATGCACTACAATCTCTTGCAGATATGTAAAACACAGTTTTCTTGAGGATATTTTCTCTCATTTTAGCCTGGTTCCCTGAGGAAATCTTCACTTTGGGAGTGAGTGGGAGTTTTACATGCATACATCTGTCCTTCTGTGTTTCCTTCTATGAATTGCCATTGTTTGATTTCAGTTTTCTCAGGCAAAAAACGTGAGAAAAGTGGCAGTGGGAGTTCACAGCTTATTAAACACTAGAGAATCAACAGCAGCCAGCAGTATTAAAACACTTCAATATTTAAAATATTGCAAAAGCTTTACCACAGACATACAAGTTCTTGAGCTCCAGAAATTCACATGGGGGACTTTGTAACCTGGGAGAAAACAGCTTTCAAACTGTAAACACACCAGGCATCACTAGGAGATGCACCTGAGGCTGTATAAGGTCCTTAACTGATGAGATTGGGGACTACTGGATGCTTGGGGATGGGGGGAGGGAGGGGAGGGAGAGCAGCAGGATGGTGGATTGCTTTAGTTCTTAGCATTCAGAAATCACTATTCATAGGGACTACAAGAGGCTGGGTAAAGCCAGGCTGCTCAGAACTCTGTAACTGTAGCAATACCATACTCCAGGGGCTTGTCTATGCTAGAAAATATTGCAGGGAATCAATATATATCAATACAGCTAACTCAGGAGATGGTAGCTACATGCAGAAACTGGCAGATGCAGATGACAGGAAATCTGGGTAGAATTCAGACAGAGTTATTTAATCAGGCAATACAAATCCATAGGAATCAGAATTCATTAGTTCTAGCACTCATCAACCTGCCTATTTTTCCCCTCAATTTCTCACATTCAGACTGAATTTAAGAGGCTGCTTCTCACAAAGGGAAGAATACAGACCCCCTATTCTAATTTATAGCACATTTCAAATCCTTCAAAGCTAGAATTTTGTTTGGCTTTTATAAAATGTTCAGGGCCACAGCACATTTCTCAGTCTTACTCCCTCACCCTTTAAGAGGTGAGGCAGTAATTATTTAAGCAGGTTTTCTAACTGCCTGATCATAGCAGGCTTTGGCTCTGTGCTAGCATTGGGAGGGGTGAAATCTGGAGGGCTCTTTCTTTGTACACTTCATATGAGTCACATTCCTTCATTAACACCTACAAGTGGATGCACTTGGTGGTGTCCAAACTGCAGCCCACTGGCAGTCCTGCCTTGTGCCTCCTGCAAGAGGAGGATGGGGCTCTTGGAGAGAGAGAATGGGAGCTCCATACAGCCCTTCATCTTCCTTGGGAGAAAGCCAAAGTGCTGGGGGCAGCTCTGGTGCCCATCAATGCCCACCATTGGCGCCTGGGCTGCTCGGCTCAGCACGGTGCATGCACCTGGTGGGCATGCAGGTGTGTGCCCTGGGTGCTGACCACCCCAGCTGTATGAAGCAGTGAGTAGTGCTTCGTAAAACTGCCAAAACAAATAGCTATTAGGAACCATTATAAAGTTTGTTAGGAAGAAAATTAATTGCAAATTGGTTTTTGCTGTTGCTTTTCCCTAAAGAAACAGACTAATAAGTCAATTCCTAAAGTGTCAGGTAGAGGAGGGGAAAGGTTGGTTTGGGTTTTTTTCTCGCTTTTATCCTGTCTGCTTTCACAGATCTCACCTCACCTGCTATTCTGATTTCTTTCCCTGGTTTCTTTCACTGCCTTCATCCCAGGGCACCAACTCATGATTATTGGCAGATTGCAAGATAAAAAGCTCAACAATCTCTCTTGATACTTCCCCCCTCCTCTACCATCTGCTTCAGTATTAGTATTTTCTAGCAAGAAATTCCAAATCCTCTTTACATGTCTGCAAGGAGTTTTACTTATGAGAGAGCCAATTGGAGCTGCGTGCATGGCAGCATATAAAGGGATTTAAAATGTGGAAGGCATTGACTGATGTTCCATGGGGCTTTACCCAACCCCACTGAACCAGTGCTCACACTGGCCTCCCTACACTGACCTAACAGCTTCAGTACTGCCTCCGGTAGGAGTCTTCTAGCAAGGGAGCAAATACATACGAACAAATACAACTGAATCACTCTATGAGGCTGGTGGACTATTTAATTTAGTGGTGCTGGCAAAGGTCCTCTCCTGTTCACCTGTGTCAAATAACCTGGCACTAACGCTGGGAGAAAACTTCGTGTCCTTCCTGGGAATACCCATCTGTGACTTCAGAAATAGCAGTGAGAAAGGTAGTATTAACTATACAGATTATAGATTAACTATATAGATATGGAACGTTATTAGAATTACCCTTGTTTTCTGTTAAATGTCTGTTGGTGTTCAACTAAACAGATTTCTGTATAAATCTATACATCTTTTTACTCTAGAGTCCCAATCATAAAAGATATAAAATCAGAACTAATACCTTATTTCTTGTTATCTGTGAAAGTTGGATTACAAGCTTCTCAGGAGTGAGGAGGTAGCAATATTTTAATTATTTTCTATAAAAACTGAACAATAACAAAAAGCTATTGTAGACTGATGAATACCTTCAAACTAATTATCAATCTGAATATGATATGAAGAAAGGCTTTTCAGAGCTTAATCAGAATAAAAATGAATAAAACTGAAAATTAAAGCAAAAAATGCAAGAAGAGACTAAAAATTTCTGGAAGAAGGCAGGAAAAAAAAAAAAAAAAAAAGAGGATTAAGACGTCCTGAATTGCATAATAAGATTCTGGGTTATATCCAAATATTCCTCTAGTTGAAAGAATATTCTGAAATCAAATACCATTCCTTATATACTGGGAAAAATGCCATAGCTTTGCTACCCAAACCACTCGTTACACCTCTGAATCCCTAAACTAAAAACTAGTACAGCTTGCATACACCTTTCTGTGCATGAAGAAGAGCAGTAAAACCCGAATAACATTTGTAGATGGAGACCATCAAGGACAGACACCACACGAATGGTGGTTGCAGAGCAGTGCACGCTGCATGTCTGTCCACCAGCAATTCTGTTGGCTTGTAGACCTTCACACTTGAGATAGATGAGCTGCTTTCCCCAGTGTACTCCAAAGAGCCTCTGTCTTCCATGAGCTACATCCCAATAGACTTAATCCCATAAGCTCTGAGTACAGGACTTCAGCTCCTGGTCTAGCTTCTGGTTCTCCTAGCTCGCTCCCAGCCCCATTACATGATTTTAATTATGTCTAAGAAAGAATATCCTATTCCAACACCAATAACCTGCCAGCACAATCAGTGTGATGAGCCAAGCATCCACTTTAACATGTGATTCATTGCTGGAAAATGTGACAGCAGCTTTTTTTATGGTCATTGAGCAGCACGTGCACCACTGCATGCAAAAGCACTGCCTAATTCGGTGTTCATCGAACTTGGAGTGAAATTGGCAGTGAGATTGTGGGAAATCCTCTAATTTAGCAAAGCTGTAAATCACAGCTCTTAGGCTGTAGTAAAGTCCCTTTTTATCCAGAAAGCCATGAATATGTACTTAGCACCCCCTGAATGCAGTGGGAGTTGAGCATATTCTTAATCACATTGGAAACGAGCTTTTTTAAAACCAGAAAATTTATTCATGGAAAGAAAGTCAATACAGTTTTTACTCCCTCAGTTTCGGACCTAAAGAGACTGTTTTGCAGGCAAAGCAATAGGAAGTTTGGTTCTGGTGAGTGAGAGCACAGTGAACACAGGCCTCCTACATCTTCCTGGCTACAGCACTGAAAACCAACCAGACTCCAGTTTCTCAGACCTACAGATTCACAGCTGAGAAAGTTTAACCTCCAGGTCAGTGTGAATGTTTTGGTACTACCTTTAGAAAAGTGGGAAAATTCAGTTTTTGCTGACTGAAATACTTTCTGAATTAGCAAAGACAGAAGCTTAGGGAGCTCTAGATCCTGTTCTGGCTGTTATGATATTGGGCCCATTCTCAGCTCTAATAGCTAGCTGAAACCAAGGGGAGAAAATAATTTCAAGGTGATTTTTTGAGTTTCTTAAAACTTGATGCTGTAAATAGCACCTCTGAACTCAATAGCTTTGCTCCTCAAGAAAATATCTATTCAGCAGAGATAAGAGCATAGGAGTCCATCCCAAGGTACTGGAAAAAGACTGCTCAATACAGTATTTGTATCCAGTGTGTAATTTGAAAAATACCAGCATTCCAACAGTACCACAGGAGCGAAAATTTTTTCAATAGACTTGTTATAAACACCTAGAGTTGCAAAAGGTAGCTTTCACGCAGTCAAAATTGCATTTCCTGTTGATTAGCAACTTTTTTCTCCATAGCTGAAAAAGTGAAAAAGGAAGTCAAGGCTATAGCTGATATGTTTTAACATAACTTTTGTCTCTCTGTTAAATTGAATGCTATGAGTTGGAAATGGAAAGTGGAAAAATCTATCACAACACAGTTTTTCTCTATTAAAAAAAAAAAAAACCTAGAAAAGAGCACCTTGACTTCAGATGTACCAAATTCATCAGATCGATCACCTAATAATTATTTAAGTAATTAAGGGTCTAGTAAATTACTAGAGCTGCAGTCAGGTCCCTCTCTGGATACTAAGCAGGCTACTCTGCTTGGGTCCACAGTCCAGTCCCTTGCTCATTTAAGCATCTGCTGGCCTAACAGGCTTTGCCTCTTCCTTTTCTCTGGCTTATGTCCCAGAGAAACACTGTTCCTGCTGCTCCCAGACCTCCGCCCCTGGGTACACTCCCATCTCTCACCAGTCAAGCCTGTGGGAGCTCTGGTTGAGGGTTTATCTCTCTGGGATACCTGGCAAATGAGAGCACATACCTGAGATATCAGAGAAGGAATCCCAATATACCTACAAGTCTAACTCAAAGTGTTTACTAGACAGCGTAAGAATACATAGGTGCAGTCAGAATAAGTTCCCTGCTTCGAGAACTCCGTGGCTCTATTCAGGTTTAGGTCAAGTGCTACAGGATGAGCTGCATCTGAGTGATCCCTGAACACTTGCACAAAAAGAACACTTTGATCCCTGCCCACTCTGGACAATGTTGCTACTAAAGTGACAGTAGCAAAGTTGAAAAAAAACATTTTCAAGCATTTTTTAAATTAAAATTGGTGAGAACTTTTTTTGGGATACTTCTGCAATTCCAGCACGGGAAACAATTCTCAAAAATATTTTTTACACTATCATATGACAACACCATGATGTTACTATCTTACCTGATGAGGTTTTAAAACAGTTTTTTTGATCAGTTTTCTCTAATAAAAATATGAATTTAGGACCTGGTCAGCACCTTTTATGCATATTGAAAAGATTCCTATTTGTATCACCGAGAATAATATTTTGCCTCAGGTTTGTGAACACAGTGAAAGTCATTTTATTATAATACAAAATTCAGAGTAACTGAAATCTTGTTATATTAATATTAACTTCCCCTTGCATGAGATCTAGAAAAGTTTTAAAGTCAAGTAGTGTTAATTAAAAAACTATTTCTTCCCTTCAATCTGTTCCATGAAGTCAAAAAAAAAAAAAAAAAAAAA